>JAFMOC010000076.1:730000-1330000 GCA_019802505.1 Corydoras sp. C115 | reverse complement strand
TTTATAGGGTCTTAGTGTTTAGCACGTTTGCCTCTCAGCGCTAGGGATTCCTGGTTCGAATCCCCATCTGGGTTTCCATGTTCTCCCTGTGTCCGCATGGGTTTCCTCTGGGTTCTCCGGTTTCCTTCCACAGTCCAAAAACATGGATCAAGTCAATTAAGTTCTCCAAATTCCCCAATATAGAGTGTGTATGTGTGCGTGTCTGTGTGAGTGAGTGTGTGCCCAGCGATAGATTGGGCAAATGCCCTGTCCTGCATCTGTCCAGTGCCCAGTGCATGGGGAACCCCCCCCATGACCCTAATATAGGATAAAGCGGAAGATAATAGATGGATGGATGGATTTTTTATAGTGTGTTAACAATGAAACACATGAAACTTATTTATAAAAGTTTATTCTAATTATATATATACAGACTGATAAAATTTTTTTTTTGTCCATTACCATTATTAAATAATTCTGAAAGGGCTGTCTGCTTATAACATTTACCTCTGTTGCACAGCTTCCAGATGTGTATTAGTGCGCGGTAGCGCAGTGGTTAGGGTGTTGGGCTATCAATCTGAAGGTTGGGGGTTCAAATCCCAGGTCCACTGAAGTTACCAATGTGGGTCCTTGAGCAAGACCCTTAACCCTCATTGCTCCAGGGATGTTGGGATTAACCCTGTGCTCACCTTGTAAGTCGCTTTGATAAAAGCGTCTGCTAAATGACTAAATGCAAATGTAATGTATTAAAGCACTTAACCAATCACATTTCAGCATGAATAGTTTGCCAAAGTTAAATCAAGGCCTTCCAAATAAAATTTGTGGGCCCGGTAACCTTAAATAAGAGTTGATTAACCTGTTGCTTCAGATTTTGAGTTGATGACACAAAGACCTTCTAGCAGGCTTATGTTTTTATTGGAGTGTATTTTTAATGAGCAGACATTTTCAACCAATTAAAACTTATTACAATAGGTTCAATGGTGATAGAAAAGCACTTCTTGATGGAACTAATTAAACTCTTTTTAGGAAAAAAAAAGGAGGATGGATTGTGTGTACAAATAATCAGGATGCGGACTGGAGACAAGATTCCAAAAGTTCAGGAACAGGCCTTTTACACATTATTTTAAATTTATTAAAATGCATGTGTTGGTATCACTTGTGACCTCGCGTTCCAGCAGCTTGTGGTTGATCTCTGCGGCTTATAAAGTGTGCATACATTCATCAATCAGAGACAAGGCAAGTGTGTTAATTATCTTTAATTAAAGTTTATTAACTGCTTTGCTTTCTCACCCAGCACCACTGCTTTCCTAACTCAACAAGTTATCTATCTGTGATGCAATGACTGTTTATGCTTTATTCCTGCATAATGAAATATACTCCCGCCTGTAACGCTCAGGACGCTCTCTGTGAGCTGTACAATGCTATTAGCGGACTTTACATTTTAACCATGTGAATCTCAAGTCAGTTCTCCCTAAATTCCACCGACCAGTCACCACCATGTGGAGTACTGCAGAGATGCGTGCTTTGCTAAGGATCGCGACTCTGCCTTCAAAGCTGATGACAAGGCGGCACTAAGAACAGCAAGGGCCAAACTGTCCACAGCCATCAGAGTGGCAAAGCACACACACGGTCAGAGCATTCACAGCCACTTCAAGAACATTGGTGACACACGGCGCATGTGGCAGGGCATTCAGACCATCACCAACTACAGGACATCACCTGCCTGTGACTGCGATGTTTCACTTCCAGATGCGCTAAATGAATTATACACTCGGTTTGAGACACGAAATGGCGTGACAGCAAGTAAGATCACCCCTGTTCTCAATGACCAGGTGTTGTGCCTCACGGCAGCTGATGTGAGGAAAACTCTATGCAGAGTCAACCCTCTGCTGTACCAGACAACATTTTTAAAGACAGTGCTCAGGGAATGCGCAAACCAGCTGACAGATGTCTTCACTGACATGTTCAACACCTCCCTGAGCTATGCCATCATCCCAACGTATCTCAAAGCAACCACCGTCATTCCCGTGCCGAAGAAATCTCCAGTGTCCTGCCTCAATGACTACTGTCCCCTCTTTGTACTGACAACCATCATCATGATGTGCTTTGAGAGGCTTGTCATGAGGCACTTCAAGACCCTGCTGTTGCCTTAACTAGATCCTTTGCATTTTGTGAACCGTCCCAACAGCAAAAGCGTGACCACTAAACATCAACGGCTCTGCTGTGGAGTTCTTCAAGAGCACCAAGTTCCTTAGAGTTCACCTGGCAGAGGTTCTCACTTGGATCTTACCTCAACCCCAGCACCATCACCAAGAAGGCCCAGCAGGGTCTCTACTTCTTGCTAAGGCTGAGGAAGTCTCCCACCTCCCATCCACACTACATTCTACAGAGGAACCATCAAGAGCATCCTGAGCAGCTGCATCACTGGGAACTGCACCATATCGAATCGCAAGTCCCTGCAGTGGGTAATGAGGACAGTTGAGAAGATCATCAGTGTCGCTCTCCCCTCCATCACAGACATTTACACTACGCTGCATCCGCAGGGCATCCAGCATTGTGGATGACTACACACACTCCTCACACACTCTCTTTACCCTCCTGCCATCTGGAAAAAGGTACTGGCATATCCGGGCCCTCACATCAGACTGTGCATAAGGTTCTTTCCCCAGGCCATCAGGCTTGAACAATTACATACCATCAGGTATGAACAATTACACTCATGTAGAACTGGACAGAACTCGCAATCATACTTCCGATACCAATGATGGAAAAAATTGCTGCTAACACTCTATACCTTTTATAATTGCTGCGGGAAACACACTGTTTTTACATTCATACCCGTGGACATATTTGCACCTTACAGCTTACACCACTAGTAGGTCCACCTGCACTGTTCCCTCCAGTTTACTCGAATGCTTATTGTGCTGTATATTGACTTGTATTTATCGTAATTCTCATTTTGCACAAGCTATTTGCGAACATATACTTTATGCTGAGTTGTGTAGTTGCTGTTATGTGTAACACTTTGTTCCTTGAGAATGTTGTTTCATTCTACTACATACTGTGCACCACTTTATATTGTTGGAATGAAAAACAAAATACTTGAATACTTTAGAAGCTGTACATTAAATGCAACTCCCACATTAATTATATATTATGGCTGTGGCTGAGAAATCTGATCAATAATGAGCATGGCTGGTTTTAAATACTTGAATATTTAGGCATATCTAATTCTCACCCTCTTTAACAGTTTACAGTCATTCAGCACACCATAATTCATTCATTCATTATCTCCCGCTTTATCCTCTATTAGGGTCGCGGTGGGGTTCCCCATGCCCATCCAGGGGAGAACGTCTCGGGCGCTGGGCAGATAGACCCAGGACAGGGCGCCAATCCATCGCTGGGCACACACTCACTCACTCAAACACACTCTAAATGGGGCAATTTTGAGAAATCAATTGACTTGATCCATGTTTTTGGACTGTGGGAGGAAACCGGAGAACCCGGAGGAAACCCACGCAGACACGAGGAGAACATGTAAACTCCACCCAGATGGAGATTTGAACCGGGAATCCCTAGCGCTGAGAGGCGAACGTGCTAACCACTAAGCCACTAAGCCGCCGCACACCATAATATTTAATAAATTATACTTACTTAACTGTTAATATTTTCTATTACAGTGGGGGTTTTTTTTTGTTTTGTTTTTTTGCCTTTTTTAAACTAATAACCTCTGTCGTGTACAGATATAATGCTATAAAGCATCTCTGTGCTTCTAGCATTTGAATGCTCTTTTTTTTACAAGCTCTATTTTTAGATAATGAGTGGGAGCGTTTTAGTGTGACTACAGCTTATACATATTGAATTAAATATTGGGGAAATAAGCTGTCGATACAATACTCATCTGATTTGATTCCAGCATGTTCCTTTTTTTTTTTTTTTTTACAGTAGTTCTGGTAATTTGCTGATTTTAAAGGAACCTATTGCTAAAAATGTGTTGGTAGTGTTACACAGTTCTGTTCACTTAGTCACTGAGTTATTAACAATATAACCAATAATGATTAAAGGTTTGAGGCCTGTCCCAAGTTTATGGGATGCTACATTGAAAAACACTGCAGATGACAAGCTGACCGCAGGCCACTGCACTTATTAAATTATAAATAAACTTGCATTCAACTTTGCATTTTGAGTTCTTAAAGACAAGTTATATTCCTTTTTTAAGTGAACAGGTCTGGAAGTATAATTTGAGGTACAATTTTACACATTGCACATATTACAGTTTTGCAATTTAAATATAAATTAATCAAAATACTCGATTGACAGTCGTACTATTTTAGTTTATTTGTTAATTAGCCTTCTCACTAATATGCCATTAGAAGCCGCTCATTCTTCCCCGGGAGATCGGCTACGTGGGAGGGAATGCGTACGCCGCTTGCGCCTGGGAGAGTTCGAGACACCGGGAAATAAAAACAAACGGATCTTGTTCGGAACGAAACGAACAAGACTAACACCGGGATAAACCACAAACAAAGATGTGCACGGGGGAGAGGGAATACGGAAACTAAATACAAAAACACCCAATCACGTGCACAAAAACAAACCAATCACCCAACGGAGTCTATGAGTACATTAATGAGGGACAGGTGCCCAAGGCACCTGTGACATACCCCCACCCCAACGGTCGCGCAAAAGGGGGTAGCGACCATGAAGGAGAAAAAAGGAAAAAAAAAAAAAGTTCTCGCAGAGAAAAGGGGGGGGGGGTCCCTCTGGAGATAAGGCGTGTTGGATGCCCCCTGCTGACGAAGCATGGAGCATGCCATCTCGCTGCGGGGCACGGATCAGCTCCCTCTAACTGTGAGGCGGGGAGAGCGCCCCTGGTGCTCGGAGTCGGCGGCGGGAGGACCCTGGTGCTCGGAGTCGGCAATGGGCGGCCCCTGGTGCTCGGGATCGGTGGCGAACGGCCTCTGACGCTCGGGAACGGCGACGGGCGGCCCCCGGTGCCCGGGCTATGCAGCGGGCGGTCCCTGGTGCTCGGACTCGGCTGCGAGCGGTCCCTCGTGCTCGGATTCGGCAGTGGGCGGTCCCTGGTGCTCGGAATCGGCAGCGGGCGGCCCCTGGTACTCAGAACACTCCAGATGTTTGGCATCTTTCTGTAAGAAGTCGCTTGTTCTTCCCTGGGAGATCGGCTACGCGGGAGGGAATGTGTATGCCGTCCGCGCCTGGTGAACATTTCCCGGGAACAGCTACGCGGAGAAGATTGTGTACGCCGGTCCGCTGAATGAAACGCTCCCACGGATACAACCTGCGCGGGAGTAATGCGCAGCGCCGTGGTTGAGCGCGGAAGGAGAGTTCAAGACACCGGGAAATAAAAACAAACGGATTTATTATTAAAAATGGTGTAGGGACACCAACAGAAAGGGGGGAACGAAACGAACAAGACTAACACCAGGATAAACCACAAACAAAGACAGGCACGGGGAAGAGGGAATACGGAAACTAAATACAAAAACACCCAATCACGTGCACAAAGACAAACCAATCACCTAACGAAGTCCATGAGTACATTAATGAGGGACAGGTGCCCAAGGCACCTGTGACATATGCGAGCTGAACGAAAGAAAAGTATTTTATTATTCTCAAAGAGAAATAATTGCATAATTAACATATGTATGGAGCAAAACACATGAAACTATGATATATTTACATTTGAGGCTACAATGATTTTCTAGTGCAAATAAATTTAGGTAGTCTACCATGTTCTTTAATTTTACTCTTGTCATATATCATGCATTTTATTTACCTCTTTCGTATGGCATTTATCTTCTATCTATATAATGTTCAGTATACATAGTATAATTAATCTGCTTTTTTGGGAGTTATATTGTGTCTTACACTTATACCACAGTACCATTTATTCTACATATAATCCAAATCTAAGTAGAGTTTCCATGTTTCCCTTCGTGTCCGTGTGGGTTTCCTCCAGGTTCTCCAGAGAAACCCTGCAACCCCTGCAACCCTAGTAGTGGGTAAAGCGGAAGATAATGGATGGATTATACATATAAAGTTATCTGCGTTATTTATGCTTTCTGAAACAGCTACATGCAGTAAAGGAGTTGAGAATGAATTTAAGGTGCAATACATTTTTTTAGATGTTTTACTTATTACTGCCACTACAACTAAAAATAATAATATTATTATTATTATTATTATTAATTTTGGACATCACTGACACCTTCGCTGGTGGTCAGGCCTGCAGCGTTACATACATAAAGCATGTTAAATTAGCAGTAAGAGATATCACCAAGATTGGCTACCCAATTGAGAAAATTCATCCATCTATTATATTCTGCTTCATCAAGGGGGGGGGGGTGTTATTCCCCATGCCCATCCAGGGAAGAACGTTCCGGGCGCTGGGCACACACTCACTCACACAGACACAATCTGTAATTTGGAGAATTCAATTGGATTTTTGGACTGTGGGAGGAAACCGGAGAACCCGGAGGAAACCCACGCGGACATGGGGAGAACATGGAAACTCCACCCAGATTGGGATTCGAACCGGGAAACCACCAAGCCACCGTGCTGCCACTGAGAGAATTAGTGAATGTAAAAACTCCTAATATTCCTCTGCCTCCTCCTTTCCTTTTTCACAAGCAATGAACCAGGAACTGAGACTTACTTCTTTTTATCAGACATATTCGCATTTCACTTCTACAGATCTCTGCTGTAATCTCAACAGTGTGGTGAATAAGAGCGTTCGAAATGTAAGTAAGGAAATGCTACTTAGTCTGTGGTTTGTACTGCCAGACTAGAGACTACCGCCACCTGCTGGTAAGAAAAGGTGTTTCCTCTCACCCAAAAACAGAAGGAACTTGCTCGTTTAATGGTGGGTAAAAGCATGAGGCTGACAAAAAATTTTGGGCCAACATTAACAGTGTAGTGATCCACACTGTCCATAGTCCGGTGTCCATTTTCAAAAAATAGAAAAACTAAATAAGTTCAGTGAGTTTATCCTGGGCGGCACAGTGGCTTAGTGGTTAGCAGGTTCGCCTCTTAGCGGTAGGGATTTCCGTTCGAATCCCAATTTTGGTGGAGTTTCCATGTTCTCCCCATGTCTGCGTGGGTTTCCTCCAGGTTCTCAGGTTTCCTCCCACATTCCAAAAACATGAATCAATGTCAATTGAATTCTCCAAATAACCTCATATAGATTGTGTCTGTGTGAGTAAGTGTGTGCCCAGTGATAGATTGGTGCCCTGTCCTGGGTATATCTGCCCCTCCTGCAAGACTGCAACACCACTAGTCCAAAATAAATCCAGGTTCTATCCAGTAAACACAGTGCTGTGGCAGTGTTATGGACGAAAAGTTAATGATATTTCAAAGAAAACAGATAAGAAAAGCATATAGAGCTAACAAATCAGAGTTGTTATGTAATAGAACAAACTGTGATTTTTTGACACAGTGCATGTGACTCCGGCATAATTGACTAGAGCATCACAACTAAAAGGGGCAGATACTGCAGACTTTAATTGGTCGTGAGGGCTACTAGGAAAAGCTTCATTTCAGTGCCACACTCTCTACTAACGATGAGCTGGGTGAAGAGGTGAAATACCAGCACAGACTATCCCAGATCACCAACCCAACACCATCAAACCTAAGATCCACAACATAATCTACAAGGAATTAATTAAATCCTAATTTTAATCTACTTTTAAATATTGATAGTGATTTTAAATCACAAATAACACCAGGAAAGCTATTCCAAATTTGAGAAGCCTTGTGGAAGATCACTAAAACTAAAACAGCACCTTGAGATCAGAGCTTGCATGTTGGGTTATACAATTGAATAAGTTAATTTGTATGACTGTTGAGCCTGATAATGTAGAATTGTATATGTTATTAATAAAATTTTGTAATCAAAGCGAAACCTAACTGTTAGCCAGTGTAAGTTTGATAAAACAGGGCTGATTTGATAAAACTTTCTAGCTCAATTTAAAACTTTACTGTAGTTGCAGCATTAGGAACAAGTTGTAATTTGTGGATCTGGGATATTTTTGAAGGTAAAATATTAGCAGCAAGAGGTTTTTTGACATCTACATTTTAATATCTTTAATGGAGTCCTTAAGGTTACTCAGTGAATTAACATCAATACGTTTAGATGAAATGTACAACTGTGTATCATCTGCATAAGAGGGGAAACTAATTACATGTTTACGAATAATATATCCCAGTAAGACTATATATGGGGCAAATAGAAGTGGTTCCTGAACTGATACAAAGTTTACTTTTGCAAGGTCAGAACATTGATGTTTAACACAGGTGAACTGATATCGATTTGTCAGATAGAATGTTATCCATTGGAGTACAAATCCCACAATGGCCACAGTGTTTTGTAATCTATCCAGTAAGATGTTAGGATATATACAGAGTCAAAATGTGCTCTAAAAAGACAAGAAAAAAGATTATGTTAATATTAAAGGACATTAATAATTCAAAACTACTTTTCTTAATGCTGCCTCAGTGCTATTGTGAGATCTAAAGCCTGACTAATAAACTTCATGAATATTATTAACTAGAAGATAAGAAGGTAATTCAGCTGGTTAAACACAATTTTTTTCTAAGATTTTAGAGCCAAAAGGAAGGTTTGATATTGGTCTATAGTTAAACAATATAAGACAATCCAAATTATTTTTTTTAAGTAATGGTTTAATAACCACACACTAGATTTTTGGGGACATTTCCTATTTTAAGGAATGTCACCTTAAATGACTTGCATTGGTATTCTGGATATCAGGTTTTGGGTTAAATACTGACTGTATAACCCATTTTTACCCAATCTATGCTTGGAGTTGCTCATAATTTATGTGATTTTGTTCGTCCATCAGTTTTTAGGCTTCAGTTTTTTACAGGGATTGATACCTAGGAAGTTTCCTGGAAATGGACCGAAAAAATTCAAGTTTCATTTGCAAAGCCACTTAGTCATCATTTTTAGTGCTTCGCCATGCTTCGGCATGCTGGAATAGGCATTTTTCATCATCAATATGCTCCTGGATAGTTGGAAAAAGTTATTCATGGAGAATGTTTTGTTTCCATTCTTTATTCATTGCACTGTTCTTAGGCAAAATTTTGAGTGAGCACACTCCCTTGGATGAAAAGCAACCTCACATATAACTTTACTGTTGGTATGAAACAGAACTCAAAGCTTTCCTCACTTTCTTTTCCTGGAAAATAATTTTACAAGATATTCTGTTATTCTGGTATGAACTGTTTGAAGAGGGCTTTATCAGACAAAATTAACTTTACTCTAGTTCTCTGTGGTTTAATCCCTGTTCATCCTGCATAATGGATGCCTGTCATTGAGGTTTTTTTTAGACAGAAGTTGCTTCTTTTGCCTGCTGCCATTCTGGTTCTGTGCTGGTGGCAACTCAGTACTCTAGCTGAATTCATTTTTGGATACAGTCCTGACACTTGCTGTATTTTCTTAAGCACACCTTAGCCTTTTTTTTTTTTTTTACTTTTCCTTGCCTATAAAGTCATTTTTTATAAAAAGCAATGATGACCACACATGTTCCCTTGAAGAAGAAAACAATGATTTCAAGCACCATTGTTCAATTAAAGCAACCACTCTTTTAATCTAATTCAAACAGCATGACAAAATATATCAGTTACATTGTTTACTGATTTTCATTTTTTGATAAGGCTAAAATTGTACAAAGGCAATAGGATTCAACACATTTCCATGGCAAGGAATGACTTTGCAATTAATTGTGATCAATTTTTTGCTCACAGCGATAATCTTTGATGTGTATTTAAGTAATTTTTCCAGATATAGGTGATGTGAGGCAACAAAACAGACTGTCTTTTTTTAGCATCAGTTTTATAGTCTATAGTTATGGCTGTGTGATGCAATTCTTTCTGTAAGTTGCTTAATGTTGCATCTGTAAGTTATGCTGAATTGTCTGCTCATTTCTTTAATTGTGAACATTGGTTTTATTTAGAGCAAAATCAATTATTAACATATAATTTGTACTTTCATTTTAGCAATATAACATTAAATTGTTGATTAGGTGGGTTCTGACAGATTAGCTTGCTGAGTGAATATGAAACTTTAAATATTCTGATGTTTACCAATAATGCTTTTGGGTGCTCTGATGGGTAAAGTTGCTCAAGTGCATAATGATTTTAAAGTTACAGCTACGGTGTATCCCTTTGTTGTAATGTAGTTTTAGATAAAGAGTAAAGAGTGGGCTGGTAAAGTTGTATATAGCTAGTGATATCAGCATGTGGGTTTGTTTAAAGGCCACAGAGAATGTACATTTAGCCATGACTCAGTCTCGACTCACACCATACCAGTTTCTCACAAAGAACACAAGCTGTAAATTATCAGCCTGTTCTCTAACTGTTACCATGGAGATTTCCACACCCTGGTTTGAGTAACATTAAGTACACATTGCTTTTCAAACACAGTACTCTATACCCTTTAACAGCCACCCCATCTGCAGGTCTAAGCAGTCACAGTTAAAGATAAATTCATACTGATCAAAATAAAAACCTGCGAGACTAAAATTGCAACTTCTACTTTTGTACCTACAATTTCTGGTATGTGATTATCAGAAATGTGACTGTAAACCTTTTGCACTCCCATAATAAAGGTTATTAATTTAATTAAATTAACATTTAATATTCCTGTGTAGGTTATGTTATTCACTGTTGTGTTTGACCCTGTTGGTTAAGTGGTACTTGGTTTTTATGAGCTTTTACTTCACCACAAATGCTGAATGCAGTAAATAAAGGTATCTATGTTGTTACGGGGTAGAAAGATCTCATTATCTTCCTCTTAATGCTATTCTAGGTACTAGGGTTGCGGGGAGGACGACGACACACGACCCTTTAGAGCAGTCAATTTACCTTGAATCCATTTGGACTGTGGGAGGAAACTGCTGAAGAGCCACGTGGACACAGGGAGAACATGGCAACTTCAACCTGATCAGGATTCGAACCTGGATCCGCAGCACTGAGAGGCAAATGTGCTAAACTCTAAGCCACCATGCCACCCTGAGTAACAATATAATAAAAAGTTTCTAGACAAAATGCAAAGGTTTTATCATCTCTGCAAAAAAGACATGGTGCGATCAAAGCTGTAAATCAGGAAAATATAGTGACTCTTTGAGAGTTCAAGTGATCCACTGCATTTATGTTCATAAGGATGTATCTATTTATCTTGAGGACATATAGAATATTTTCAGACTTTTTTTTCCAGTCACATCTCACTTCATTAAACCTTTATACCGTTTGCTGTTAATGCACATTTCCTCTGCTCTACATCACAAGGGAAAATTAGAAAAATGATTAGAGAATGATTGCCATAGTTTCACTAATGCAGCAAGGCTGAAATGTTCCTGATTTTTAATAGACCATCTAAATCACCTGAGATTAAACCTTTTGCTTAACACACCTTTTAGTTGATAACTTTCAAAGAAAAGTACTTCGCTGCATCTTAGATGCATTTACTATATAAATACAAAACAATGTACTATTGTTTTGATATATAAAATAATTTATTGGCTGTTAATATGTTCATTTGCTGATTGATCATTTCTCAGATAGGTCTACACAAACTGTAAATAATGAATCTTCTATGTAAGTGATGTGACATTCTGCTCCATATGGTGACATTAAAATAAATTTACTAGTATCAGTATATTTACTGAAGTATCAGTTCAGTGTCAGCAAAACCCAAAGATTAATTTACACCTACAATCAAAATGAATTTATAAAAGCCATGGAATTCAAGCAAGTGCTATTATAAAAACTCCTTTGAGCAAAAACGCTTATAGCATGCTTTAAAAGCTCCCGAGAAAATATGGGGTCAAAACTCAGTAATACAATTTAAAAAAAACAACAAGAATATATAGTGCAAATTCATATAATTTAAAGGACTGAAAACATTTATATGAATGCTTTATAAAGTATAACGAACACTCTAGATTATTAAAAAGAAAAAATGCTGGTGTTTTTATTTTTATATTAGCCATTCAGCCCAAAATAAAAATTGATTTACATGCAGTTGGTTACTACTTGGGGCCTTTTTTGTGAAAAATATTTGATAAATATATTTCACAAACTGTGGCATTGAAATAGTAATATAGCAAAATCAAACCACACCAGGCTCCTAAAGGGAATGGCAAGTGGCACACTCATTGGTATATTACATGGGACTGAACAACTGAACACACACAAAAAAATCACGTTGTCACAATAGCAACACAGTGACACGCCCAAAATCAAGATACCTAAAATCAAAATCCTATTTTTCTATGAAAAAAAGCATTATAGTCACTTTAGTAATATAATACCCAAGGTTTTCAATTTTTGGAAACACTCAGGTTCATATTTTATATCATATTGTAAATAAATCAAATACTTTTACTATTATGAGTGCAAAAATAATAATAAAGTTTATTCATTGTTTAATAAAATGTACTTTGGTGTGCTTTGATATAACATGGGGGGAAAGACCCTGTTGCCTTAGGTCATGTGTTTGGGCTAAAGCGAGTTATATCACTGTAGCTAATCCTTTCCATAACATGTAAGGCTTATTTTGGACTAGAAGCAATGAAGTATGAGCACCTTAAGCAGTATATTTTTTTTTTTACATTCAAGTATGATATTTGAGAGTGTTCAATGGCCATGTTTGAAATTTCTTGCAGTGGGTCCCTAAACTGCAGTGCTAAAATGCCTTAAATGTTGTTTGAAAAATGGTATTGTTTCTTAGGCAAAATTTACCAGTATAATAAAAAGTTAAAGCACTGTGTAATTTAAATGAAATTTATCAAAGCAAAAGCATAAATGTAAAAGAAATAGTACCAACAACAGCAAGATATAACAGCCATACAATTGTATGTGATGAATGCTTTCCATAAAAATAAATAAATAAAAATGTTTTACTATATAATGAAATGTGAGCTGACTGAAATATTGCTAACATTAATTTTAAGGCATATGTAATATATAAAGTTATTATAATATATTAAAATATAAATAATTATAAATTAAATTTGTATACATACCTTCTTGGAATATAAATAAGGCAGTAGAGCTGGTTTTAATTCAAATTTGAAATCAGTAAGTATCTGTTGTTTTGGCTGAGATAAAGTAATAAAATAAACACAGTGCAATTGTGCTGTGTGCATGGTGTACAATAAATTCCGTGTATACAGCACAATTATGGTACTTTTATTTTGAATTCAATTAAACCTAATGGTTCAGCCCCAGGGGTGGCTTAATGGTTAGCACATTCGCCTCTCAGCACTAGGGATTCCTAGTTCGAATCCCCATCTGGGTGGAGTTTCCATGTTCTCCCTGTGTCCGCTGTGGGTTTCCTCCTGGTTTTCCGGTTTCCTCCCACAGTCCAAAAACATGGATCAAGTCAATTGAGTTCTTCAAATTGCCCCATATAGAGTGTGTATGTGTGCGTGTCTGAGTGAGTGAGTGTGTGTGCAGTGATTTGCGCCCTGTCCTGGGTGTATCTGCCCAGCGCCTGAAACTTTCTCCCCTGGATGGGCATGGGGAACCCCCCCGTGACCCTAACAGAGGATAAAGCGGAAGATAATGGATGGATGGATGGGTTCAGCCCCAGTTTCTCATGTGGCCTCTGGAGAAAATTAATTGCCCAGCCCTCTTCTAACACACCAGACATTTTATGTCTTACAAAATTTTCAGTTACTACAAATAACGTTTTGTTATCATGGTAAATCACACAGATCTGTATGCATGCTCTCAGTCTGTCAGATTGTCAGCTAATTGCTACACACCAAATGGGACATACATACACGCTTCAGAAACACTCTCTAACAGAGGTGAACTAATTGGTGCAATGAAAGTGTAGCCAGCAAATACCACAAATCACTGGTGGGGTCTAATTGATTTTAATGAAACTGTCAGTTCACTGAATCAATAGCAACACCTGTCACTGTTCTATGTAATGCTTTTAATATGAAAGTTTTATAGGACCTTTCAACTTGTGAATCTAATGAATTTAGATTCTTTACTTAATTACAACTGACACTGATATATGCCTGACACTGAATAAGTATTCATTCCTTCAGCTTCCTTCATTTACTTTTGCTCGAAGAGAGAAATTAAAGATGTTCTTTGCAGATACATATAACCACATAGAATAAATACTTTAAGTTCATTTTTTAAGATTGTGTCCTCTATGATGCCAAACCTGTAAAAAAAAAAAAAAATTCTTACATGCAGATTAGAAATAAATGGCTTAGCTAAATTGCAAAATGGGGATTTAAATGATTTACCAAACTAAGTAGCTAAAGGCCCATATTCACCACTAAAAAGAATTATAGTATGAAGTGTCATCAAATAAAACATTACCTCTGGCAAATTTCTTGTCCGTTTGTAAAATTAAAGGTTTATACTTTAAATCAGACTTTAGGTACCACTGCATATGAAGCCATCTCATGATGAGACTATATTGGGGGTTTTGCTGAATTGTCCTTTGCCAATACATAAATTTGACATTAAATTTGTCTTTTTGTTACAGTTACATTGTGGTTTTGTGTTGGTCCTCCACTCTGTTTCCCTCATGTCTGATTAGTTGTATTTTTTTTTTTTTTTTTTTAATTGTTTTGTTTTTATTTAGTTTCTAATATTTTCTTTTCCTAACTTGTATGTCCCAATTAGTTCTGTAAATATTCTGTTTCACCCGCGGCCCACAGCTGGTTCTGTTCCTTTTTATTTCTCAATAGTATATTTGGATACCTTAGTTCCATGTTTGTTTTACATTTCCAGTAAAGTTCTGCATTTACTTTTATTTGCATATCACATTGCTTTTTCAGGTTTATTCTTTAGTCTGTGTTTGGGTCTGGCCAAACGGAATAACAAACATGCATTCACAGAAACAAATGATTAGTCCAAACATCACAGCAGATAGTGAGAAGCTCTGTTGTGCAGGTTCTCATACATTAATTTAAATTTTAACATTAAACAATTAAGTTTATTAAGTAATAACTAATCTGCAAGGCATAAATACTTTGGTATTTTTTATACTTTGGTCAATAAAAATAACAATAATTATAAAGAAATGAAAGGAAATGCAATATAAAAAAACACAAACATAAAGCAACACTATGGTTATATATAACCAATTAGGAGTGCCAGTGGAAATGTAAAGTGATAAAGTGATCTATTTTCCCTACAGTCATTACACACAATAGAATTTGGCCTCCACATTTAACCCATCAGTGCAGTGAAACACACACATCTACACACACTGGTGAAGTGAGCACACATGCTCGGCTAGGTGTCTTACCCATGGGCACTTCAGCCATAGTACATGATGGGATTGGGAATCGAACTGGGAACCTTCAGGTCACATGGCTGGTCTCTTAAACAAAAGCCAACAACTGCGTGCCTGGAGGAGCATTGTAATGATGGGACACTCCTTCAAACTAATCATATAATCTCAGCATCCACAAGGTGCAAGTACCCTTTTATCAGCAAGACACTGTGACTGATTATTAGCTTCAGATACAACTACAGTAGTGAGTCACAGGAGCATCTGAGCCATATCGCGTTAGCACCATGCACGTGACTAAAAGTGTTTGATAACACAAATGTTTTACCATGATGGAAAAAGCACATTTAAAGGGGCTCCACTATAATGATGTGAAAAGCTAACAAGCCATTCCTTTAACGACCAATGGACGACCAATCAATGACAATAACAATATTAACAATACATTATGAAAAATTGTTTTTTTCAGCTGGCATTTAGTAAATATTTACAAATAAAGGGAAAATTATTTTGAGCCATTCAACCAAAGTAAGGTGACTCTTAAAAAGCTGAAGATAATTAAGTATTTATCCTCTAACATTACATCTTTACATTACTCTGACAAGTGTAAATGCATTATCATTATTTTTGTTGCATACATAGCTATAAATGTAAAACTAGTAGTATTTTTTTACACTGTCTTTTCACATTAAGACATATATAAAAAAGGATAGAAGTAAGACACTGACTTCTGTGTAAATATCCAAAATTTTATTCATTGCCTAAAAATGTGAGGCAATATGGGTAAATAAACCTAGAGAACATACTGAGTTTTGATTTCAGGCTATGAAAGAGAAAATTACTTTCAAACAGGGTGTGATGACTTTGAAATGGCCTGTAAATGAGATGTGTAATGCGTCAGAAAATGTCTACAATGTCTTTGGAAATGTTCCATATTATGCTGATAGGATGATTCAGAAAGTAAAGAAAATGAGCAGAGGGACAATAAAAAAGAGGACAAGGTTCCAGGGGTTGAAAAATTTGAAAGGAAGGCAATGGGTGGGGGAAAAGGGATCATGGCTCTGTAAAAAAAAAAGAGAGGAGAAGGAGCTTTGATTTCACGCTGCTAATAGTGTGCTGCCTCTTTGGAGATAGAGTCTTACAGAGCATGCTGCCAAGGGAGCTCACTCAAAGAGAAGGCCTCTTGCTGAGCCCTGTCTACTAAAATCAATTCCTCTCCCACCTCTCTCTTTTAATGAAATTACCTGTCACTCTGCTCCACATCAGGAGATTCAATACAACTTCCGATATGGCTTTATGCTATGTCAAGAAAAAACGAATATTAGAACGAATAATGCCTTTAAAGAGGCACTCATGTAGTAATACAGGCCTGAAATTGAGTCTTTTTGTGTAAAGTATTAGACATTATTTATGACAACAATGTACTCTAATATAAGAATGATCTGGTTAAAGTTATTTCATTTATTCCACTTGAATCTTTAATTATTCCATATCATTAGTATTAGGGATGATTTAGGATAAAGTATGTTTTTCTACAAGCCAACATAGTTTGGAAATGTAATGTAACATCCAACAAATTACTTTAAAAATAAAAGGTAAATGCAAGTGTAAATGCAGATGTGCATGCACCTTACGTTAATCTCTGATCAGGCAGCAAGAGCATTTAAACTAACGTCAATAAATGCTTGGTGCTGAATAATTATACATTTGTGTTTTGCTGTTTGTCAGCAGCACTGCTTTAACAGCCACATGTGTGTAACTGCAGTTTTGTTTCCATTTGTGGCGAATGAAAGAAGGTCATCTCGAATTAAGGAGTTGTGCGGTGTGAGGGTGCTTTATCGCATAAGCATGTTTACTGTACCTAGATCAGGTTAGACAAACTTATGCAACTGTTTATGCTAATAGGACTTTTAGCAAATGATGGAAATGATTACAGAGGCAGGCATGTATTTAACTCAAAGCTGGGTGGTGGTGTTGGCATTCAGGGTAGGAGCTGGCATTTCTGCTTTGAAGCACACCTCCAGTTTGGAATATAGTGTTCAAAAGGCTGTGGTCTGCTTCTTGTGCAGGTCCATTAAGGATAAATTGGTGCTCATAAGTGGGAAAGATATTATTGCTATGGATCTTCCTCAGGTCTTGGGTTTTAGCACCAGTATAGCAATCAGGGAAATATGGACTCAGACGTGAGTGGAATAATATGGACTGAGACGCGAGATGGCTTTAATTGATGCTTTTCAGACACACACACTCATACACTCATACACTCATACACTCATACACTCATACACTCATACACTCATACACTCATACACTCATACACTCATACACTCACACACTCACACACTCACACACACAAAAGGTATTTACTACTACTGCAAGTCTCCTCTGTGCTCTATAATAACTGCCACACAGACAATTACAGCCTACTACTTATGGCCCTCTGACTGCCTTGTATACACAAACTGAAAAATTATCATGAGAATGCATGCCTTTCCTTAACCTGGGTATTGGTTGCTGGGTATTGGTTGCAACTTGATGTACTGATTGCAAGACACTTCTGTGGCAATACAGTATGACAAAGTTTATAAATATAACTCACAGTGGTAGAATACCATGGCATGCAGTTTGGGTAAAGGTTTGGAGCTTTGAGTATGGAGCATTTACACTGACACATCATGCTTACATTCAGTTCTTTGCTGTGATCCAAGTTTAAGTTCAAATTTTTTAGAAAGCACTTTTAAAAAATAGTGCATTGGCTTAAAGCAGCTTAACAAAAAAAGGGGGAAAGGGGAAAAAATCTTAGAAAAATGAAGATGAGACCAGAGATAAAACCCAATATGTTTACCATGCAAATCGCATAGCTAGTGAACCATGACCAAAAAGACTAGGGCTTCGAGCTGCGGCACTCATTTTTAACCTCCTAAACTGTCATGCAGGAATCACAGCATTCACACTGGCCATAAAAATAATGGGATGAGAAATCACAATACCAGAGAAACTTGTGTCAGCACCAAGCCTTCATGATGTACGAACACAGCATCGGATTTGTACATAAGCTCCAGTGACTGTATTAAGACATGCATCAAACTGCCTGACGCAACCAGCATAGTACTGGAATCAAACAGAAGTACAGTATGTGCGATATGTGCAGGCACATGAGAAAGAATGGCAGCTAGACAGCAGAATTGTTACAATTTTAACATCATACTATTAACGTACACATTTTAGTGTGTGTTACCCAATCTGTAGGCTCTGTAGCACTACTAGTAGTAATTTTAACATGTAAATTATAGGTCTCAACAATTTGTAGGTAAAATTAGGTACAAAAGACTCTTAACTATAAGTTAAAATTTGTGTAGAAGCCATAGACATGCTGTGGATTTGTTTTATGTTCTATTGAATAAAGTGCCAAATAAATTAAAGCTCTTTTAAAGCATATGAAAAGGGAATTTTAAAGCAAAAATAATTAAATGTTTTTTCTATTGTACATGTATAGATTTTGCAAGAATATTACTAATGCCTACAGTATAATTATATCATTAAGTTTACTTAAATGATTGTTGGTTTTATTTACATCAATATGGAGAAAAATTTGAGATTTATAGATAGAGATTTTAATTTAAAATTTTCACTTTGCACATCCATGGGAATACAGTAATCAAAGACTTAACAAAGATACTAGTTTAATCAATTAATCTAATGCACATTACAGTAGACATCAGAAGGAAAAATAGGGAACAGGAAGGCACATGTGATAAATAAGTGGCGTCAAATTCCAAATATTTGCATATAAATCATGGTAACAGACTCAGCATATAGCATGACAGATGTGTGTGACTGAAACCTTTAGGACAAAGTAAAGCATGAAAAATCCTGGCCAAAGCACAGCTGCAAAAAACATTTCTTCTCAGAGCAAGCTCATTTAAAGTCCTCCCACTGGCATGATGGGAATTAGAGCACCCGTTTGATCACACTGAGTAGTGAATACCTGCATGTTCTTCCTCACTGCTTCCATAAACTTTTTCATTGGACTAACTCTCCTCTTCGTGATTTATGGGTGCATCCTCAGCATCCTAAATGAATCTCATTCCTTTTCTACACATGCCCAAATCATACCACTTTCCTAACATTGTCTCCAAAGCATCCTATGTCTTTGATAATGAACTAATTCATATTCTTTTCCATTGTGATAATTGCAGCATTTTCATTTTTGCCTCATCCAGCTCCCTCTCCTCCATCTGTCTTAAGGTCAATGTAACTGTTTCTATGCTGCACACTATTGCAGACCTCACTAATATCCTGTAAACTTTCCCCTTTCATTTGTCAATCACCAATCACTCCGTTAACTCTATAATTCACTCCACCCTGCTTGCCTTTTATCCTTCAAAGACTTAACCACATTCTTTATGAATTTGTATATTTAACCACAAATATTTAAACTCTATTATTAATGTCTTCACTGCAACCTCTAGCAACTTAATTTTTTTGCTTCCCTCCCAATCATCTTAATCAATCACCATTTTACTTTTGCTAACATTTAACTTTTCTCCAAAGCACATCCCCATCTCTTGAAGCTTTCATCAACCTGCGTATCTTATCACATGCCACAATGTCACACACATCACATTCCAAGGGGACTCCAGCCTAAACTTTTCCGTCAGCCTGTTTGTGTCCACTGTAAACATGAATTGACTTAGGTGACCCTTCATACAGCCCCACCTCCACTTCAAATCCATCTAACTTTCCTACCGAATTGCTGTTTCACAGTTCTTTTACATCTTGTGCATCACTGTTACATTCTTCTTTGCCACTCCTGATTTTCTCATACAATACCACAACTCCTCTCTTGGCACCCAGCTTCCTTTCCTATCTTTTTCAATCAACAGTTGTAGTGGTGAATATTACTGGCATGAAACCAAACTGCTGCCCACAAATCCTTTCACTGCTCTTTCCCAGAGATTCATACTGTGACTGATCACCTATTCATCTGTAGTTAATGTAGCTCTGCACTTCTCCTTAAAAATTTTAAGAATTATTACATTTCTTTTTCACTCCTCAGGCATCTTCTTCTTGATTTTTTCCCCCAGACTATGCCTGTTAAATCATCTTGTAGTTAAAAACTCCACCGTCTTCACTCAAACATTTTTAGGCTTCTACTGGTATCTCATCTTAACCAACAGTCTCATTAAATGTGCTTTAATTTCTAATTAAATGTCTAATTTCTTATGCAGACTGTCATAAGCCTTTTCCTTAGCCTCATCTTGCAATCCACTTGAGCATATGCAGTGATGACATCAATTCAAGTCTATCAATTTTCAGCTTTTACACTCATCACTCTATCAGAAACACGTTTCAACTCCACAGCATTATTAATGTACAACACTTCTAACATAACTCTCGGTACTCGATATGTCTTCCAGTCTAGCTCATGGAGATACAGTTTACACTCATCATAATTGCTCCTAATCTTACTATCCTTTAACATCGCCTCCTGCACACATGCCATTTTAAAACACTCTCTATTGTATCAGGAAACTTAATCAGTTATTATGCCTGCACTAAATGATGCCTGCATTAACTGTACCCACTTCCATGCCTACTTTCCTTCCTTTCTGCCTCTTTTACTTCTCTATCAAACACCCGCATCCACAACCAGACAGACCAGCTGCAGTCTAATTCCAAAATATCTATTACAACAAAAAATGCAACAGTACATGAATTTATAATTACTATTATTATTTTTGGTGGTGGTGGAAACTTCCAAATTACCACCATCACCAAATTACCTTGCCCCTTATCCCCCATGGTCAACCTCATCCATGTACAGCATGCCACTCCATTGTTACCCCCTTTTCCTCTGCCTTCCTCTTCCTGCAAACACATACATACACAAACATAACATATGTCTTGTAGTCAGATATCTCCACCATTTTCTTGGCTCCACTTTCTATTTTTTTTTTTTTTTTTTATTGCATCAACATTGACACCGTCATAGTCTCCACCACCCTTTTCAGGACACTCTATGGCCTGACCTAATTTAGTAGAGGGTGGTGGTGCTGGAATGAGACTCAACCTGTACCAAAATTTGAGATTCTTTATTATTCATAATACCAGCCTAATGAAATTTTAGAAATACCAGTATGACACACCAAAAGAAAAGTTACCTAGTGTTCCTCTGCAAACCACAGCTTCAATCACTGGCCAAGTTTTGGCATTTGTACTTGAGTAAGATGAATAAGCAGACTGGTGACTGTCAGTTAGCCTGCAATTAAGTCAACCAGTCCACTACCCTCCCTTAGATCCTATTTTGGAGCCTAAACTCAGACATCTTGCAACAAGCTGTTATCCATAATTTGCAATAAACCTGTCAGAGTTGAAAACCCAGACATAGAACTTTCAATTTTAATTTACAGTACTGTCAGCTTTGCCAGTTAGCACTGCGCACCCTATTGCTTTTGGACTCTAAGCTGCAGGAGGCCTGCTAGGTGTCCTAATAGCAATGTTGATTTGGTAGACCCTCCCTAAGGTGCAGGACTTTCATAGCTTGTTTATTTGAAGGATAGAGGTGTGGATACTGTAGCATCTCAGATGTCTGTAGGTCTATAGTATTTATTTATTTATTTATTTATTTATTTATTTATTTAATACCAAGCAAAGACATTTCCTAAAAAAACAAAAAAAAAATTATACATTATTTATTTTGATTAGTTACATTATTTTGTAATAATATAAACATTTCAAAAGATATTTATACCTCTTGATTATTTTTTACATTTTTTTTCACCTCAAAAGCATAGAAGATGTTTGTAAATCAATTTGAAAAAGAAAAAAGAAAAAAAAAAAAAAAAAAGAAAAAAAGATATATATATATATATATATATATATATATATATATATATATATATATATATATATATATATATATATATATATATATATATCCTGAAGGAATGAAGATGAGTGTAAATGCATTTTGCCCCTTTGCACATTAGCATGCAAAGCAGCTTTTTGTTCTCTGCTAACAAGGTTAACACATCACATCTATTTATAGTAAAATATTGCACTTTTCATAATTTTAGTAGGCATGAACTGTTCTGCAGAAAAAGTTATTAAGTAATCAATCTGTCTGTCAGATGTGCAATGTGCAAATGTGTGATACTGTACTGAAAAAAAATCTGTTTTTTTTAATGATATAAAAAGAAAAAACAAATGAAAACTGTTATTACTGAAGTTATTATTATTATGAAGTGTAATTATTACAATGTACTATACAATTCTTCTGTAGATCTAACTTTTGCATCAAGCAAATTTATTTTTTGTTATGTACAGTTAAATCTTCCATTTCCCAATTTTAACATCTACCCTCTTCCTCAACACATGCACACACACACACACACACACACACACACACACACACACACACACACACACACACACACACACACACACACACACACACACACACACACACACACACACACACACACACACACACAGCTAAACACTGCCAAGGCCATCAGTAAGCTATTTGGAGGACAAGAACAATAGGTGTGTGTGTAAGAGAGAGAGCATGACAGAGATAGAAAAGAGTGAGAGAGTTACTCATGAGATTATTAATATGCATACACATTCTTTCATGTCTTATAAATTCACATAGACTATAATGCCTACAGTACAAAATTAAAGTGGCACAGAGTAAATGATTTTTAAAAACATGGATTATGACAGTGATCAAAGCTAAAATTAATGTTTAAATGAAATAAATGGGAATACAGAGTAATATAAACAGCAAGCCAATTCCTGATAAGCAAGAAGCCTGTTGTGCTATTGTATATACATTGTGTTCTGTCATATGACCACTTCTTTTTTTAATTGCTAGAGAAACTGGTATCATGTTACATATCCATACATATATAGCCATACATACATATAAGTAAAGAACTTTGAATTGCATTTTACTGTCTACTCTGTCTGCTACTTTAGATATACAAAAATATTACTGTCTTTGCAGTTTTTTAATATGAGCAAGCAGCGAGTAATGATTTTTAGATGTATGATGAGTTGTGTCAGGTTCTACATCATCAGAATTAAGAACTTTGAACTTGAACTTGCCTAATGGCAAAAAAGACACAAGCCTACATGATGCTGACTAGCCAATTTCTTAATTCATTATTCATTAGTCAATTATATCAATTAATAAGCACTGATCTGCATCTACAGATCAGGAATTAAAAGGGTCAAGCATCAAGTGCTCACTCAAATGCTTTTTGTTGAAATAAAGGACATGCTATACACAGCACCATTCACACCAACATATGGTATTTGATGTAAATGACAGAGAAATTACATTCTCCAGTAACATGATTCCTGAAAGGTAAATTGATTATAATTCTTATTAGAAAAGACAAAAAATGTTCAGAATAAAAAAGAATGAACAGAGTACCATGCACTCAGTTTATACTTCCATAATACCTGAATTAATTAATTAACAAACATAACAGATTTACTAGTGAGAGTTTCAGAAAATACCAGGTATTGTGGAAAAATATACAAATAAGAGGTAGTAATCTCTGTCCCCCCAGTCCTCATGGAGTTCAAGGTGTTGTCCCAGCTTTCCACAGATGTTCCGATGTTACAAATGCATTTATCAAATTACAAATCCAGAACACTGAGCAAAGTGCAGTGAGAAAATGTATTGTGTTGATTTCCCCTGAGATTCACATGCTGTTAAATGAAGCCATCTGTCAACATTTTCTTTCTCTTTTGATATTACGTAACAGATATACCAGTGAGTAGAGGACCTCTGAACATGAAATTTAAAAGTGATATGTATACAGAAAATCGCCTCTAAAGGAATCATAAATTAGATCATCCCATGCCAGTTACACCGTAAACCCTACATATAGTAGTTTGAAGCTATGAAGCATCAGTAACAACTATTATAATCTAACATTCATGAAGTAGCTTTGCCATCTTAGAAGTTTAGAAAACACACACACACACACACACACACACATTCAAAGTTAAGTTTGAAATAACAAAGACTATTCTAACTGAGAACAAAGGAGTGTGAATGCTGTTTCTCATGTACAGAGAAATAATGAGCCTGGCACCACGTGTGAGTGCCATTCCCTGCTGTGTGTTTGCCTAAATATAGACTCTACCTGATAGGAACAGGTCTGCCACTCTTCCTTGCTCCCATTGAGACAACCTTTAAGTTACCCACACCAGGAGCTCCCAAAACTGATCCTGGGGCAATTTAACTCATAATATTTCTGTGTTTTCTCACATACCTGATTTAACTAATTATTAAATAAAGCATGGGTTGACATGTTGGAGTAGGGAATCAAACAAAAACGAACAAATAAGAGAGTATCTAGGAGCAGCACTGAGAATCACAACACAGTTAAATTGTATCAATGCCAACCACTCACCACTCAAACTCTGCTCTCTATCCCACACTCCTTTGCCAGACTGCATCTCCCTGTCAGTGGAAACATCACACTATCTGCTATCTTTGACACTTCCCAAGAAGAACTTGTCAGATTGCTATGCACCATGTGCCAACCAGCTATGAAACACAGTATTCACACATTTCATGTTCTTTATTACACCATCCACCGCCATGTTTAAGTCCATAGTTTCAATGACATGTTTCAATGGACACAGAAGTAATCAAAGTTTTTATGTGAATAGGGGCAATACAGGCGTAGGACATAAATAAAATGATCGTCATTGAATGTTCTTTGCTGTCGCAACAATGAGAAAAGTATGCAAAAAGCACAAAATGCACCACCTAATTTTCTTAATTATTCATAGGTGTGTTTTGGGTGAAACATGTAATAAACCAATCAGCATGACACTTGCCATTCTCTTTAAGATCCTGATGCAACCTGACTTTGGCATTTTGTTATTTCAATAGCGCAGCTACCTGGACTCAATGTACAGGGCCGAAAGGTATACCATTTTATTGTGAAGACTACGTATATGAATTCTCTGTATAAAAGCAGTGATATTAGTATTAATTGGCTATTCAGTGTTCAGATGCATAGGGCACGTACTTGTGTTGGTTTACAGCCAATATATGGACATCTGACGTCTGCAGCACTTGATGTTTTCATTGAAATTCACCTGAATTTTATCTGAACAAACCTCATTTCATAACCACCCCATACATATGCATTGATGTATTTACAAGCACTTTTGCAATTTCCTAAACCAAAACATATCTGGTGAACTGGCTGTTCTGCCCTTTTCATAGTTAATGAGTCAATTCCTTTAGCTTTATCTAACATTGTGGTACTTATTAAAAATAATTCTCACCATGAAAAACATTTTATTTAAGCTGAAACTATATTGTCTGGTGGCAAAATACAAGCATTCTTAAATGAAAAAGTGGCCATGCAGCAAGGCATCCACTACACCTTACTATATAATTACCTCCTAAAACTTATTCAGTCAGTTATTTCAGTTTAACTTAATATATAGATGTAGCTTTGTTTTTCTGCATACCTTGTTATTCTGCATTACTCTACACTCTCTGTTCCTTAATTCCTAAAACCATGACTAGCTCAGCACTTGTATGACTAAGGTTTTGGATGACTAAGCAGTGTTGAGACATTGGTATGGTGTGTTAGTTTGTGTCATTCTGGTATGAGTGAATCAGATGCAGCAGTGCTGCTTGAATGTTTATTCACCATAGCAACACTGTGAATAATTCACAAACCAAAAAATATCAAGCCACCAGCATCCTGTAGGCAGCTTCCTTTTAACATTAATGAAGAGTTAGAAGATGACTAATGCAGCAGCAGTAACAGTTAACCCTTGCAGGTCAAAAGTGACCTACTAACATGTTTAGCAGTAGGAAAAATGCATTACATTTTATGACTCTGCCTAAAGGGACCCCATCATTAATAAAAGTGATACTTTATATATATATATATATATATATATATATATATATATATATATATATATATATATATATATATATATATATATATATATATATTTTTTTTTTTTTTTTTTTTTTTTATGTGTCCATGTGAGCTGTGCACCACTTGGGTACAAACATTGTCTTATGGGTCATTTTTGTCCTGTGAATTACAAAACCATAAAAAAGTTCAAAGGCCACACACAAACTTTCTCTCTACTATGCACACACCAATCAAAGAAACTGGATTGATGAATGAATTGAACTCGCATTTGACCTGCTCCTGCCCTCTTGATCTGCAGATAATCCCAAATAATCACACATGTTTCCAAAAAAACAATCTCAGTCATAATAAAAATAAATATAATATAGAGGATATAAAGAGTTAACTGAATCAAAGTATTCCTAGTTGGTTCCTTGCTGAAGTCATGAATAGACGTTTCAATGCCCAACAGGGCATGGATGAGATATTTTCAGGAACTCTGGGGGAACAAGCGGATGAAGATGTGTCTGAAGAGGAAGATGGGGAGGAACACAACCCAGAGGATGATGCATCTTCAGATGAAGAAGAATAGCTGACTTTTTTGTCAGGAAAGTGCAAAATTGCATGGTCCTCATCAAATTCAGACAGCAACCAGAACAGTAGCATCAAACACCATAAGGATGACTCCAGGACCAACAAGGTATTCGGCTGCCCATGTCTAGGAAATTTCATCCACCTTTCTCCTGTTCATCACACCAGCCATAAAAAAAATCATACTGGAGACAAGTTTGGAAGATTTCCAGAACTATTGAGAAAACTGTAAAAATATGGATGAGATTAACCTGTGTGGCTAAATACATAGGGCTTTTGATATGAGCAGGTGTATATACATCCATTGGCAAGGCTACATATAGTCTCTGGGATGCAGAGAGTGGAAGGGCAATTTGCAATTTACAATGCTACTAAAAATCTTTCACACTTTCTCAAGAATGCTGAGTCTAGACCAGCAAGGCTTGTGAAGGATAAACTGGCAGCCATCACGGAGGCCTGGGACAAGTACCTTGAGTTTGTCATACCTCTACATCCCTGGGCCTGAAGTCACAGTATTCTTGTATTGTGTAATACGCTTTGGTAGGGTGGGAAATTTTTGACCCGTAGGACAAGAGGAGTAAACGGACTGTTAAGATCACACAAGGATTACAAACTTATCTAACCTAATCCACATCAAGGTCAACGCAGTATTGAATATGATCAACAACCTAAATAATACCTGTGCCATAGAGGTCCTATTGTAATCCTGACCACAAAATTACAAATAAAAGAGGCTTACTTAAGGATGCAGAGTATTTTACAATCTGCAATTGTAAAATACCAAGTGTGTTTATATGCCAAGTGAAAAAATAATAAGAAAAAGAAAAATTTGGTAGAAATTGTAGAAACAAATAGATTGACACAAGGAGATGTACCTATGAATATACTACACAATTATACAAGAAAACTGTGACATTCACCCATTTGAAAGATGGGGTGTATAGACAATAATTAACTTCTAAACAGTACATATACCAGGACATAGCAACAATATCCTTTAGCACATGCCACAGTTGGATGTATTATTGGTATTAGAAAATCTAGTTACTTGTTCTTTTAATCATTTTTTATTATAATTATTTGCACTGGTCAATAGCGATCAAAGGCTAAGGATGGTTAAATTTGACTCAGTTTGTCAGAAGCAATACCATGTCGAATTGAAGAGTGCATCAGTAACAAAATGTTTGGTATTTTTGATAAGCTTATCTGGAGTGCTCTCCTATAGATTATGGAGATCACTCAAGATAACCTTTTTAAACAAAAGGCAAAAACACACGTGACATAATATTCATAACTTGCACACATGATCTATGAAAGGAAAACATGCTGTAAATTTACTATATGGATGTGAAAGTCTACCTGTCCTACCAACTTCAGTTCAGAGCTCAGAGAGCTGCTGCATGAACATGTTTGACACATCAAAGTAAGATGTTGCCTCTGATGAAAAATAAATGGAATGTAGTATTTTGCAGATGTTGTTATAAACAAATAGTTACTGTAGGATTCTCTGTAAATGTATTTACATTTTATAATGACTTTCATCTTGTGCCAATCAGCAGCTGATCTTATAGTTCTGGGTAGAGCAATACAGAGCTTTGTTTACTGTGCTGTCAAACATCACCAAAGGTAAAAATACAGGGTAGAGACTAAATAGTACTTTAAACTCGTAATACCTTTATATGATACCCTTTATCACAAAATGGAAAATACATGTATTAAAGGATTTTAAGTTCTATGTTCTGTATAAAAATCACTTTAATTGTACTATGAAATAGCTGAGCAAGAAATTGTGAGGCTGATTGAGAGCCAGATTAACTCATCTATTTAGAAATGGTTGTCTTATATTAAAGTATGAAGAAAGCATTTTAAGCCAGAATAAAGCAATATATTAGCAAAGAAAGATCAAATTCATAAATAGTCTTATGGTTTTAAATGTTTCATTTATACTTGTTTTGTGCCACATGAAAGAAACATGTAAAAGAAACTAGTAACTATGGTTGATCTACTGGATGTAATCAGTGCATTGATTTGATTTTTTGCTCTTTTTAATTTAAAAATGGTAAAAGGGACAGCAAATACACCTAAAATTCCAGTTTTTTTTACCCACTGCTATGGGCAACAGCACTTATTGAATCTTATTGACATACATTCTTTGCCAAATTTGTAAAATATACATTCTTGATAAATCCAAGATTTTTTTTTTTTTTTTTTTATATCCAATTGTAAACTGTAAGGTGTCCTTGATTGTCAGAAAGGCGCCTATGAAATAAAATGTATTATTATTATTATTAAGATTGCAAACATA
Source organism: Corydoras sp. C115 (assembly GCA_019802505.1). Classification (NCBI taxonomy): domain Eukaryota; kingdom Metazoa; phylum Chordata; class Actinopteri; order Siluriformes; family Callichthyidae; genus Corydoras; species Corydoras sp. C115. Next base: position 1,300,902 of record JAFMOC010000076.1, on the reverse strand, counting down.
TGCATAAATTGATTTTAAACATTCGGAAATTTAGTAGATATATATCATTTATAAGATATATATATAGTTCGTACCAGTCTAAAGTTTGGACACACCTCCTTCTTGCTCCATTGTTTAGTTTCTCCACTTACCATATAGATGGACTTTCAAGTTTTACAATTACAGACTGTAGTACATCTGTTTTTTTTTTTGTTTGTTTATCCCGTTGGTTCTGTGTTGTCTATTTGTCAGGAACATCACAGAACAGGTATAATTTTTGTGGTGGATTGTTTATTGTTTGTTTTGCAGTGACACTGATGTGGTATTGGGTCTCATTAGTGGTTTTAGTGCAGCAGTGCTGCTGTAGTTTCATTTAATTACCTCAGTGACACTGCTGGGATAGGAATAATGCATCAACCAAATAATACCTACTCTGTGCTGCTACTATTCGGGTTCTGGCCTTTAGAGAACAAAGTAAAGGAGACTAACACAGCATTTACTGTAGTCCACAAACAGATGGACTACAGTCTTTAGTCATAGAACCACAAAGTCCATTTTTACAGTAAGTGGAATGGGGCAAAAAGAAAGTGTTTGAAAACTTATGACTGCTACTAATATGTAGTATATACACACTATATTATATATTTTTAAGTAAGAATAAACAAAAATGAGAAAGTTTGATATTGTATATGCGAAAGAAAACAACTAAACTGATGTTTGACGTTCTACTAAGGCAGGTGGCTTGACAGTATAATAGGTCTTTAACCACTAGAGGATGCTGAGACGCTGTGTGCAGAACAAAAGTAACTAACTATGGTACTTAACCTGAATATACAGCTTGATTAATGGCCATTTTATTTTTTAATATTTTGCTCCATCACAGCACTGCAATTTCTACAGTCCATATTTACATCAGTTTGCTTTGAGTTAATCAAATCATTGCATTACATTACAGGATTAAACAGTAAAAGAGGACACATGGCAATTTTACTTTGTGGGTAAGAGAAGTTAGACATTTGTTGACATTTCAGTTTTGGTGTCAGAGCTGTGTCTTTTTTTTCCCACACCTCTCACATGCAGCCTTTTGTATAGATAACTTCACATAAAATTGAAAAAAAAATTATAAAAAAAAGGATTAAACACAGTATGAATACATAATTTGATGCCTTTGCAAAAAGTAAACTAAAATATATTCATAATTTAATATTTTATATGAAGTTTATTAATTTACTAAAATTATTCTTTAAAGTAAATCTCAACAAAAGGATTATTACACAAGTTTTATATTTTAGCAGAAATCATTTTTTGTAAATGTTAAATATTTGTTTAAATATAAACTAACCCTTATGTGAGAAAGCAATATATGAAGAAAGAAAAAAAGACAAAATATCAGATAAAGTTCCATGACACAAATTACCAGACAATTTATTCTGACTTCCTTTTTCATGCTTCAGCAGTTATGCAGCAACATCTGAAAAACTGCAACATGGACATATCAGACATCTTACAGCAGAATGTGTACACAAGCAAAATCAGGTCAAATCCAAGCAGTAATATCCAAAGAGTTTAGACTTGTACAAGTAAAATGGTAAATAATTGGTTCTTGAAAATCGTAACCAAATTACATTGCTAACGTTACAAATGTTTTACAAATCACATGCAATGTTCTCCTCAGGACAACAATTTGTTTGCTCACTAACTGGAATTACATTTAGAAGCAACAAATACTAAATTCTACAGGCAAACCATTTTTTTCTGAGCATCTCAAAATAGTTTACACAATAATATGATAAGGCGATCTTAAAGGCAAATTGTACTTTAAACCACTAAATTCATTTAGAATTTATCAACATTATGAGTTCACTTACTCATCAATTCTTAACTGTATAGACTTCTATATGCTACATGTACTTTAAATCTGTGTGTGTGTATACATACATACATACACACACACACACACACATACACACATACATACATACAAAGACAAACTAGTTACGTAAACCAGTCATAAGTGCAACAGTAATATTACAGTACTTTTTAAACTGAACAAAAGAAGTATTGACAGACAGACAGACAGACCTACTGTACACACATGTATATACATATATGTATATAGTTTAAAGACCCAAATTGAAAAGTGAGATTTTGGGGCATTGCAATATCTTTTATTTTATTATTATTATTTTTTTTTAAGATTTTTATTTCTCATGGACCTTTTTGTGTAGTAATTAGTAAATGTAGTAATTTTTTTTTTTTTTGTCCAACCATTTCCACAAATGTTAACTTTGACTGATTTTATACACCTGTGGCAATGGGACAAAATTAAACAATGGGACAAATTCAGTAATAAATATATGTTTCTCAATTCTTTTGAGTTTAAGCAAGTTATTCAATATTTTTTTTTTTTGGTGTTGGAATATCATGTTAACATGTTAATATTTATTATCATTATATTTATTATTATACTTATTATTATTGTTATTATTATTATTATCATTATTATTATTTATTAGTTACATACTGGCTCTCAAGGAATATATTTGTGTACATAATATACAATCTTAGACTTGGTTTTATCACTTAGCTAAGCAGTCATCACAGTTTATTGCTCCTGGCATGGCTTGAGTGGGTTATTCTCAGCCCACAGATGGTCCTTTTTCCCCTTTAAAGCAGACTTTGTCTTATACAGCATTTTTCCAAGTATTACAATGACCACCAAGCAAAGCAAAAACAAAGGAAGTGTGCTGCCCAGTATTACCCCAGAAGAGCAAGCTTTTTCGCCATCTAAAATATTAAAGGGAATAGTATTAATAGATATTATGGAATAATATTTTAAGAAATGTTTAAAGTGTATAAAATACCTTTAGCATAAACATGAATAGAAAACTCTCCTGATCTGTCTTCTGCCACTTTCTTCCATCTATTAGTAGATGTGTGTAACCATTCCACAACCTGACACTGGTACTGGCCGTCGTCGGAGGCAGTAACATGGAGGACAGTGAGTACAAATTTGGTGGCACTGGGGCGGTTATACACCAGAACTCTGTCTGGCATAAAGCTGTGCAGGGTACCATCTCTTCTCACAGTGAATACAGACAAAGGCTGTCCATCTTTTTGTCTTCTTGTCCAGGTCACTTCAAACATAGACTTATCAGTAGAATGAGCAGTAATCTCACAATCCACATTAAATCCAGTATGAACATCAGTAACATTAACAATGCTGTCCATTTTTTTAACTTGTAATTTATTATCTGAAAAGCACAAATATTATGTTTATTAACATTATTTACATTACTTAAGAGATATGAAGGCACCAATAAGGAACTGAGACAGAGCTTACCTAGAAGATGGACAGCAACATCTGTAAAACCTGATTCACTACTTGCCCTCCTTTCCCATTTGCTCTTGCAGTTAGCCTGATACTGATCTGCTTGACAGTAATAACGTCCATAGTCAGATAGGACTGAATTCAGGATGGACAGGTGAAACAAACTAATTGTGGGTCTGGAAAAATGAAGTCGGTGTTGAAGTTCTAAATCCTGAACATAAAACTGAAGACGACCATCTTGGTTGTAGGTCAGCAGCTGATCTGTGGACCCATTCTTTTGTAGAAACCAGCTCAGAGAGTAACGAAATGTGGGATCCAGTCCACTAGAACCCAGTGAGCAGTTTAAATCTACCTGTTGTCCTTCTGTTACAGTTAGCTGAACATTTGTTTTATCCATGCTGAAATTACTAGCTAAAGGATTTAAAAAAAAAAAAAAAAAGATTAAAAACATGTACACCTTTCAACCAATACAGTGGCAGAGCAGAGAAATACAGATGTGTAAAAAGAAATACAGAAATGAAGAAAACAGGTGATGTAATGAATCTCTACAGTGGACTGGCTGTGTTAATTGCCTGTTTGTCTTTTTTTCTGTTGCCTGAAAAGTGTGCTCAGGTCAAAGGGATTTCATTGTTATATTGGCCATATACTGTACAGTCTGTACAAAGACTAAACAATATTTTTTCAGGACCATAATACACCAAGGTGCTACATAAAGCTGAACATTATTAATTACATTTTGTGTCAGGGCTTTTCAAAATGGTGTCAGAACCAGCGATAATCAAAATAATTAATAACACCAGCTGACAATGCCACCCCTTCAACATTTTGATAACCGATCAGGAACTGGGAGGTACAGGTAGTTCTGTGGCAGTGAAGTAAGCTGAGAGGATGAATAATAATAAAAAAAAGAATCATAAAATCATGCAATTAGAGATGGTTAGCCAGCAAAAGATGCCAGCCACAATCAGAAGAATATGTGCAGGGGTCTATAAGCTTAGACTTTATGTAAGGAGATAAGTCGATTAGCAGATTTGAGAGAGCCAATGATTCTCCATGCTTCTCAACTTTTACTTTGACCTCTCCCCTACTATATTTTTTGTGTGGGCCTGGGTCAGGGCTCCAGACATCAAGTATCGCAGTGAGCAAAAAACAGAAAGAGTCCAAGAATTGTGCCAAAAAAACCTCATAAATATCATTACTAACTCTAGTAATGTAAGAAATATTTTCAGGTTAAAACTTGGGTTATTAAAAATTAGGTCACATTCATCAAAATCAGCTCTAGTTCAAGAAATAATTACTTCCTTAATAATAACTTTAAAAATGTCCTCTGTTTCACCGAAACCTGGACTAGGACTAATAACATTCATGAAGTTTATCACTAAGGCTTTAGGTCTCACCATAGCACTGAGCCTTAATTAAAGTCGTTAATAACATATTAATGTCCTCTGATAATAATCAAATATCTTTTCTTTGTCTTATTAGATCTTAATGCAGCCTTTGACACTATAGATCATAGCATCTTACTTGATAGATTAGAATACACAGTGGGCATTACAGGTTCTGTACTCTGGTGGTTTAAATCCTAACCAAGAGGTCAATATCAGTTCACCTGTGTTAACAATCAATATTCTGATCTTGCTAAAGTTAAATATGGTGTTCCGCAAGGGTCACTTCTGTGACCACTCCTGTTAGCCCTATATATGCTAAGATGGGATTAGTTTCCATACACAGTTCTGCATTTCAGCTAACCCAAATGATGTCCGTTCAATCAGTAAGCTCAAGCACTGCATCCAAAATATTAAAATAACTTATGTCAAGTTATTTTTTGTCTAAAAAATATAGGACTCTCTCAAAGTATTTAGCACATTCCAAACACAAGCAATAAATGTATAATATATTATATAATATGATAACTAACACTGAGCAGTAGTCATTTGGAAAGGTCATGTGATTAGCAATGAATGAATAATAAAAATTAATAATAACCAAATTGTAGTCAATTACTTTTGTCTTAGAGTCAGCTAAGAGTAATTTTTTTTATTTATAGATCTGTATATAAAAAGTATTATATGTAAACATTTTAAAATGCAAGATTATTAATACATTGATGGCTAACATACCGTTATCCATAACAGTAAGTTGCACAGCAATAGATTTTGTGTCAAGATTATACCAGATTCCATCAGGATCTTGAATCCATTCTTCTACAGAGCAGTTGTATTTGCCACTATCTGTTGACTTTACATGCTGAATTGTCAGTTGAAAGGTTTGTCTCTCAGTCCTTCTCAGGTTGATCCTCTCATCCTTCTCTCTAAAGATTTCTGAGAGCTCTCCTTCTAGTCCCATTCTCAGCAAACTCTGATCATTTCTTAACCAAGCTACTTTAAAATGAGAGGAGTTAGAAAGCGCCGATGTAACTGAACAATCAATTTTGGCATTAGAATTTGCTGTGATTTCAAAACGTGACTTTGGGTCAATGGATAAAGACAGTTGTCTGGCTGCAATGCACAAGAAAGAAAATATTTAGCTGCAACATTTTAAAATATACCATACAAATGTAAAATGATGGAAATAATGCAAATGTAAACAATTTAAATGAATAAAAATTGAGGGTGATCTGATTCATACCAGGTCTTTGTACTCTGACACCCACTGAATTGGAGAGTTTCTTGGCTTTTTGAATACCTTGGTCATATGCATCAACCTGGCACTGGTAATTCCCATCATGCTTTTTGCTTGCTCTCAAAACCTTGAGGATATAAACTCTGGTTGATTTTTGTACTTGAACCTCAAGCTGATAATCTTTTTGTTCTTCTCCATAAATAATGTCCCCAGAATGACGCATAAACATTATATCTTGTTGAGTGCTTGAATTGAGTGGTGTAAACTTCCACATCACAGCTATGGGAACTTCAGGTGCCGTAACTGAGCAAATCAGCTTTATTACAGAACTCTCAACCGGATTTATATCACGACTTCTCAGCACAACATTCAAGAGAGAACCTGGCAGGGAGAGGGGGAGAAATCAAAGTAATGCGCAAGTAAAAAAAAAGCTGTGTACACAACAACATCGAAAAAAAAGAAAAAGTTCAAAACTGTATGATAAGATAAAATAACCTGTAACTTTAAAAGGAATTATTTAAAATAACATAAGAAACTGGCTATAACATGCTAAATTAATATTATTATGTTTGAATAACATACTATGAAAGACTGTTTAGTACTTTTGCGCTTTTATGTTTATTATTCATGCATAAAAAATAGTCTTACCAATTGGTGTAACAGCAAAGTTGCCTTTCTGTGACTGAGATACAACTTTCTTCATATTGCCATTACTCTCCAGGTTCCATTCAGACACAGTGCACATATATTCACCACTGTCAGAAACAACAGCTCCACTTAACTCCAATATGAATTTAGTTGCAGTGAGACGAAATGCACGAATTCTCCTCTGCTGGTACTGAACCCCTGCTGTCCCCATCACCCCTTCACGACTTAGGCTTATGATGTCACCAAAGGAGGTGCTTGTAGATTTTTTATGTTGCCACATGACAGACAGCTGACCGTTGGCTTCTGTCACGTTGCAGATAATCTGTAGTTTCTCTCCTTCAATCACCTGGACATCCTGCTTCAACATGACCAGAGCCAAACCGCTTTCTATTGCATAAAAACACAGAACAAATGCATACCAGCTGGAGTAAATATAAAATATAAATATAAAATGAAAAGTTTTTTTAATAAAGGCTAATGACATGGGTCAGAACATTGCAAGTTTGTTTAATAAAAATTATGTAAGCCAACTTAATGTGTGTGCAAGTGTGTGTGTGTGTGTGTGTGTGTGTCTGAATGTAGTTCTAAGCATATATTGAGACTTAATTGTTCTAAAAAAATCTAAATTGGAAAATGATACAATGTGAGGCTCTACTGCTTTTTTATTTTAGTGCTACTATTTTAGTGCTACCTGTGACTTGTCACCCAACAATTCTAACAAGTATTTAGCTTCCTAGATTCTCGGACTAGAATAAGAAGCCTATCCGAACAATAACTTTTAACAATGTAAAAATAAATATACACAATGATTAAAATGAGCAAGATATTTTTTTTTACCTTTGACTTGGATTTGCACTGTTTCCTTGACAGATAACTGGCTTTGTCCTTTGTTGAATGTCCCAGTCTCTGTCCTGTCCTCTTGTGAACCTTTGCACTGATACAAACCCTTGTCTTCAGTCCTGACTGGTTGAACTGTAAGAACATAGGACCTATCTCCTTTCTTCACAGCCCGCAGCTCACCTTCTTTCTCTCTATCCACATAATTATTTGCTACTGAAAGTACACCTGAGGGACCAATTTGGACAACTTCAGTGTCATCTTTCAGCCAGGTCATTGAAAAGAATTGTCCCGGAAGATTCTGAGCCTCTATGCTGCAGTGGATCTCTAACGTGTCTCCTTCTTGAAGAGCTCCATTCAGAACCTTAATGTTTGAAATGAAGGAGCCCATGGCACCTGCCTCTGATGTAAAGGAACAACAAATCAGCTTTTAATAATTTTATCCAAAACCAGATAATGAAACAAATAAAGAAATATTCTCATGTTACCTTGAGGCTTGACCTCAATACTGGATCCTGTGGTGTTCTTGTGGCTAATTCGAATCCATGAGCGATCTGGGTCTTGGATCCACTCTTCAGCCTGACAGTAAATCTCACCACTGTCTGTCTGCTGCATCTGACTCATCCTGAGTCTATAAGTGGTATCTTCTATTTTTTCTATTGCAATAAGCCCGGAGAGGTACCGGCTTTCAAATGCTGGTCCAGGTCTCACAGTAAAATCGCGGTCCAGAGTAATGATTGGTCGAGTCTCAGTGCTGCCACGCTGATACCATGTAACAGATAAATGAGTGTGCTGGAACGTTTGACTGAAGACTTGACATTCTAGCTGAAGAGAATCACCTTCAGAGAGGCTAAAAGATTCTTGTCCAGAATAAAATACTTTTAAAGTATCTTCTATTACTGTTGGAGAGAATAATGGTAATAATGTAACTTAATTATAATGTAATAAAATATGATAACATTAAAATGATATATGAGGACAAACCACAGAGATAATTGAAGTTTCTGGCAAATATATGTAGTAAAAAAGATACCTTTCACTGTCGTTTTTGCATTGTAGGTTCCAAAATATGTACTCAACTTGTTCGGAGTGTAACATTCATATGTTCCTGAATCACCTGCTTGCAGAGGTGCAACGTGAAAGAGAACTGAAATCTCTGAAATCCTTTCAATCATAATATTTTTATTTCTCACCCTCTCACTGTACATTGCATACCCAAAACTTGGGTTATCAGAGCTAATTATCTGAATTTCAGAATTTGGATTGTTTGGTTTATAGACTGAAAACGTAAACTCCTGCATAGTTATAGTGTTCAGGCCACTAACATTACAGGAGATGGACATCGGATATCCATTCACCCGGTATAATGGGCCCTCCTGAACTTGTACCAGGTGCTGAGCTTGACAAATATCTGTAAAGAAAAATGTGACAATGATCAATAAATTTAGTTTAAATAAAAACTAAAAACAGTTTTAATAACACATTGTGTAATAGCAAACGATTCTCACAAGATTATTGTACATTGATTTTAAAAATTCTCTCCTATTATTGACACTTCACGCAGGGCTATGAAAGTAAACCTCTGTAAAATACCTCTGTAAAATAGTGTGAACATTGTTAAAATTGTGGAAAACCTCAAATATATATATATATATATATATATATATATATATATATATATATATATATATATATATATATATATCATTCATTATCTTCCGCTTTATCCTCTATTAGGATTGCGGGGGGGGGGGGGGGGGGTTCCTCATGCCCATCCAGGGGAGAACGTTTCAGGCGCTGAGCAGATACACCCAGGACAGGGCGCCAATCTATCGCTGGGCACACACTCACACATACAGACATTCTAGCTAGACACACACTATATGGGGCAATTTGGAGAACTCAATTGACTTTGAGTTGAATTTAGAACTCAATTGACCATGTTTTTGGACTGTGGGAGGAAACCGGAGAACCCGGAGGAAACCCACGCGGACACGGGGAGAACATGGAAAATCCACCCAGATGGGGATTCAAACCCATCCGGGAATCCTTAGTGCTGAGAAGTGAACGTGCTAACCACTAAGCCACAGTGCTTCCCTATATATATATATATGTTAAACAATGTGGATAAACATAATACCTACTATCTAGTAGGCGATTTCAGGCGCAGCAGTTATTACCTAGAGCATTTTACGCTTAAATTAGCAAGTGAGTAAAATGAAGAGTATATTAGATTAATGGATTATTTATGCTGTTGTTTAACAAAGAAGGCCTGACCGGAAATAAAGAGTTTAAAAATTATTAAAATGTATAATTGATCTATAGTGGGTGGGAAAATTTACATGTTATTAATGGCTAAACATTACATTACTTTTTCGTTTATAATTAGGCACATATAACCATATAACAATAACTTGTATATATTTATTTAGATTTTTTTTAAAAAGGACAAACAATAATAAACACTGCATAATTTATAACATTTCTATGTTCTATGTTTGCATGTTTCCTTCATTAATGTTTACAACAAAGACACCAGCATACAGATGATGACAAGTGTGCACTCCTTTGATCAGTACAGTGTGAAAAATACAGATTTGTATTGGTTCATAGAAGCACCTTCATAGAATGCTATTTGGTGTTTGTATTGTATAATGTAATAAAATTTTTAGTGGTTTTTAATAATACTTTGTGGGAATATGGGGTCAGTGCTATATTGAGGCAGATAGCATAGCATATAAGGATAGATACATTTTTCTATGCATCTATCCCTACCTACTGCATACATGTATTTGAAGCTGGCATGAAATAAAAGACCTGAAATCTCCAACCAATAAAAGAGCTATGCATTGATAGCCAAAAAGCATTAAAATAATTACATTTACTGCAATGGCACACACATAGATAGCAAGGGAAATTATGGCTTCTAAATAAAACAAATAGACTTGACATGCCAAGTGGGAAGATAGAAAGCTAATGATAATTGTGTTTCATCAGTAACGTTGTGCAGAAATGATTTATGTTTCATACAAAAAATACTGGCCCAGTGATAGATTGGCGTCCTGTCCTGAGTGCATCTGCCCCGGGCCCGAAACATTCTCCCCTGGATGGGCATGGTAAACCCCACCGTGACCGTAGTAGAGGATTAAGCGGAAGATAAAGGACGGATGGATGGATACAAAAAATACTGCTTATGATAAACAGATAGTAAGAATTTGGAACACTATGATATTCATTTAATACCTTTGTGGATATTGCCTCTTTTTACCTATTCAATAAGCATGACAATAATTTACAGTCATATTATTAAAAGACTAAGTTAACTATAAGCAATTGCTGTAGTAAAAACATTGTCTTTTCCACTTCCCATCTTGTGAACACAAATTTTACATCGACCCCCTCAAGGCCATTTTATTGCAGAGGCATCTTTATAAGATATAAGTATTTTAAAGCTTGTGTTTTCTCACCGGTTTGCAGTAATGCTCCAAGGGACAGCAGTAAAAGGAACCACCAAAGCTGAGACAGAAGTGTCATTTTATCTTCTTCATGAATTCACCTAAGCAGCAGTTGTTCAAGTAAAAACAGAATGTCAAAGCTTTCAGACAATGTGTAATCACAGAGGAAATGAGTAAAGTTTGTGGGTTTCCGGCATGATGCATGTAACCAGTGGCCTAGAACTACATTTTCACATGAACTAAGTTAGTCGGCAAGTGAACAGTGGTTAAACAGCAGATTACAAAGTCTAAATATCTAACTTTATCTAACTTTATCTGCTTTAAAATAACATTTTTATTACAGTTTTGAACAGAACTTAGCTTAATTATTATTACCACCCCTATATTAGCTTCATCTGTTTGTGTGTCTGTGTCTGTGTCTGGTAAAAATTTTGCAAATGCTATTTCACCCACTTCCCGTTATCCGATTAAGCTGAATCTTTGCACAATTGTTCATAATCGATGACATCTGAATAAATAAATAAATAAATAAATAAATAAATAAATAAATAAAAAAAAATTATTAACTAATCAGTAGTAATTAATAAATTTTGTTTTCTATGGATAATTTTTTTACTTCACAAGCAGACATTAATTTAGGATAGAGTAATTTAACACGTGTTTTATAAAAAAAAGATTTTTTAAAATATATTTAGCTTGTTAATTTAAAAAAGTCTTCTCTATAAAGTTTTTGGTTTTCTGAAATGTGTAAACGGTTCATATTTACAACCTTGAAACGGGATATAACATATTTACTGACGGTATAGCAACAGAGATGAACTACTATGTAAACAAAACGTCTTTATATTCATACAGAATGTAGAAATAAGGACATTTCAGATGGCATTGTGCTTTAGCGAGAGTACATATATTGCCATCTAGTGGTGATTAACAAAATTTTGTTGAGCTTTTTTTTTTTTTTTACTCAAAAGCCTTGCGTGTTAGAAAAACGAACACATTTAGCTAAAATTAATGAAGTAAAGGTTTTATTGTATATTACACAGGCTATTTCTCCATTTTCATTACATAACAAATGAAATTTCCTGATAACAAATGTAAAAAAAAGGAAGTAGCAACACCAGACCAGACTCCCTCACACTAACACAACTAACGAGCTGTCACTTTCCAAATTAGTCACTCATCAAAACATCTGGTCACTATAGCGTCCTGTAGCTTGACAGACATGAAAGTAACAAATTGGTAACAGAACAAATTAAGCATACCTTTATCATTTTTAAAACATAAAATTGATAGTTCAATGTATATACTGTATGCCTTAGGTAATAAAAAAAGAATTTAGAGGTTTATCTTTCAACCCTATAAATACACATACTATATGTACATAATAAGGCGGCACGGTGACTTAGTGGTTAGCACGTTCGCCTCTCAGCGCTAGGGATTCCCGGTTCGAATCCTCATCTGGTGGAGTTTCCATGTTCTCCCCGTGTCTGCATGGGTTTCCTCCGGGTTCTCCGGTTTCCTCCCACAGTCCAAAAACATGGATCAAGTCAATTGAATTCTCAAAAATTGCCCCATATAGAGTGTATCTGTGTGAGTGAGTGTGTGCCCAGCGATGGATTGGCGCCCTGTCCTGGGTCTATCTGCCCAGCGCCCGAGACGTTCTCCCCTGGATGGGCATGGGGAACCCCACTGCGACCCTAATAGAGGATAAAGCGATAGATAATGAATGAATGAATGAATGTACATACTATATACCATGCATGAGATAACATTCAACTCATTAAAACATAAAAGTATGTGCAAGAGAAATAACAGTTAAAGCTTAAGGGAGCAATATTTACTGCAATACCAGTTCAAGTATTTGTGGCAGCAATGAAATGTGGTGGTGTTGTCCTTATTTACTTTATACATTGTGTGGGGTCTGCAAAGGACACACCAAGTGGTTCCATTTCACAGGAAATACTCTTTATTGCTTTTTTGTAAACATGAAACAAGAACACACTTCAGCGCAACAGCCAAACACGCATGAGCATTACCAAATGCCCCATGTCGCCAGGTCATGGTGACCAACACACAACACAACTGTACAGAATAACAAAAACACATCAACTAAGCACAGTGCACTTATTACAGAAACATAGAATTTTCATTTCAGCAAACAGACAGAACCAAAATTGAGCTCTGCCACCTAGTCCATAGTGGCAAACACCACAATTCTAAACATTTATTTTTAGCAGCAGCTGTTTGAGCTAATCTCAGGTTGAGGGTCGAACCAGGCAGTGATACTGCTGCTCAGGATGCACTCAGTGGATTCACTGAAGAATATGACGAGTGGACAGTGGGAGTTGCTTTCAGCAACCTGCACAGGAAGTAAAATTTGGCGCTCTTGAGGACTTCCACAGTGAAGCACATATGTTCAGTGGAAAGTGATCACGCCTTTTGCTTCTGAAGTCAACAACTCTTTTTTTTTTTGTCTACATTTAGACACGATGTTCGTTTCATTAGTTGTTAACCTTCCTCTCTGTGTTACCTCTGTACCTCTTTGTTCTTACAGAGGAGGCCAGTTGTGCTATCAGCAAACTTGATGTGATTTGAGCTGCTAAGGGAGCTGCTGATGTTGGTAAAGACAACCATCAGTCATCTAACAACACCTGATCAATAGGAGGTGGGGTGGTCTTTATTACTGGTACATCCTTCTTTGCCTCAAACAGAAAACGGTTTAATAATTAAGTAGCAATTTTATATAACATCTTAAAAATTTAAGCATATTATTGTAAAATATTAAGGAATTTGTATGGATTGGGGCGGCACAGTGGCTAAGTGGTTAGCACGTTGCATGTTCTCCCCGTGTTCGTGTGGGTTTCCTCCCACGGTCCAAAAAAATGGATCAAGGTAAATTGAATGCTCTAAATTGCCCCATATTGAGTGTGTGTGTGTGTGTGTGTGTGTGTGTGTGTGTGTCCAGCGATAAGATTGCGCTCTGTTCTGAATGTATCTGCCCAGTGCCCGAAACACTCTCCACTGGATGGGTATGCGGAACCCCCCCCCACAACCCTAGTAGAGGATTAAGCGCAAGATGATGGATGGATGTACATATGCATTAGTCCATCACACATTTAGTAAACTGTATCAACTTGCTCATAGAAATAAGTTTATAGACAGAATGTCTCCACTTATTTACAAAATATTTAAATGTGTCTGAAATTGTCTCTATTCAACAAATCAGTATTCTGTAAATCCCTGTAAAAACCTTGACTCATTATATTCTGTTAATTGAAGTGTCACTGTGCATTAAACTTGCAGGAAATATATTATAACTTTATAGAAGTACAGTTCATATTTCAATTTAAATGTAAATACAGTTAGTGTGCACATAATGGTATTAATTTAATTATTTGTTAACTTATTTTTACTAACATCAAACTTAGTAAACTATAAAGGCTAGATGCTCAAACACATAAAACTGTGAGAAAGGACAAGACGCCTGATCAACAAATTTGCTGATAACTCAAAGTTACTAAGATCATCAAATTAGGCGTTATGGCTTTATTCTGAAACAGGATATATGTGTTGCTTCAATGTGTTGCTTATGTTCTTTGCATACTACTTCATAACAATTATAACATTAAAAATAAAAGATACATTTTCCAAGTGATACATGGTTTAGATCCATGCTTGTGTCATAATAAATGGAGTTATTATTATTGAAATAGAAAATAGAACATGAAGGGAAGTAAACGGATGAGAAAGCAGTCACCAATGCAATGAGTCATTGTCTGGATTATTTGATACATTAATAAATCAGTTGAGAAGCTATTCAAGAGAACATCCTAATTAGTTTTAAGCAATTTCTTATTTCATATACCCAGCTTACAAAGCACTATAGACATAAATGTAATAAATCCACACAAGGTTTTTGTACAAGGTTGATCCTTGTTTTGATTCCAGTAATCAGAGAAATATTTTTAGCACACTTGAAAATATGATCACAATTACTTAAGCAAAGCAGCAGGGCTAGTTCACCATCAGGATTGTTACTTTGATCCAAATACTGGGGATCACTGTGAGACATGTTGGAACAATGGCGCAGAAGACAAGTCAGTTGATCCGCACATTCCTTAAGCACTATGCTGGGAATGCTGTGCGGTCCGGCAGATTTCCAAGGAGTTAATTATGTGTAGTTTCTAAAATCAGCTGCTGTAAGGCACAACACCTGATCAGTGGGGGGACGTATGGTTTAATCTCCATTAGAACGGCACTTTGTGCCTCAAACAAAGCATAGAAATGGTACCGCACATTTGAAAAGGAGGCATCACCTTCACAAACCGGTGGAATTAAGCAATATAGCAGGAAAAAGAGAAATTGCAGTTGCAATTTCTTGAAGAAACATCCTTTAAGACACTTATATAGTGCCTGGAAGTGATGTAAGGAACTTTTAGATTAATCTAATATCGAAGCTTTAAAACTAAAAAGTTTTCATTGTAATGCTTAAACAAAGCCCCAAGGCTTAAGAATCACAGATAATAAATGCTACTGTGTTGCTTTATGAGCACAACTCACCTTTTCGCACCAGGAATTGATTATAAAAATTCAAGTCCCCCCTTCAGTCACTGCATTATCAGGAGAGGCTCTACATAAGACTGAAACCGTATTGAATAACTGTACAGTTGTGTTCAAAATAATAGCAGTGTGTTTAAAAACATGAGTTAAGAACAAAATCTTTATAGTAGTTTTTATGTCCATGCATTGGGAAAATCTGTACTCCTTTTTATGATTTAGCATTCCTGTGAATCACTAACCTACTATTTAGTTGAATCACCACAGTTTTTTTAGAACTGCTTCACATCTGTGTTGCATAGAGTTAAGCAACCTCTAGTACCTGTCAACTGGTATTTCAGCCCAGGATGCTTTGACTGTATCCCACAATTCATTTGAATTTATTGGTTTTGCCTCAGAAACGGCATCTTTGATGTCACCGCACAAGTTTTCTATTGGATTTAGGTCCGGGGATTGGGCTGGCCACTCCATAACCTCAATTTTGTTGGACTGGAACCAAGATTGTACTCGTTTACTGGTGGGTTTAGGGTCGTTATCTTGTTGAAACACCCATTTCAAGGGCATTTCCTCTTCAGCATACGGCAACATGACCTGTTCAAGTATTCTGATATAGGCAAACTGGTCCATGATCCCGGGTATGCGGTAAATAGGCCCAACACCATAGTAGGATAAACATGCCCATATCATAATGCTTGCACCACCATGCTTCACTGTCTTCAGAGTGTACTGTGGCTTGAATTCAGAGTTTGGGGGTCATCTAAAAAACTGTCTACGGCCCTTGGACCCAAAAAGAACTATTTTAATTTCATCAGTCCACAATGTTTCTCCATTTTTCTTTGGGCCAGTTGATGTGTTCTTTGGCAAATAGTATCCACTTCAGTACATGTCTTCTTTTTTAACAGTGGGACTTTGCGTGGACTTTTTGCTAATAGATTAGCTTCACACAGGTGTCTTCTAACTGTCACACTACTCACATGTAACTTGAGACTCTCTTGATCAGCTGATCATTGGCTGAGCCTTTGCCATTCTGGCTATTCTTCGATCCATTCTGAACAGCCTATTATTGTCTGCACTTCTTTATAAGTTTTACCCTCTCCAATCAACCTTTTAATCAAAGTTCGCTGCTCTTCTGAACAATGTCTTGAACGACCCATATTTCTCAGACTTTCAAGGACAAATGCATGTACAGCATGTCCTGGCTTCACCCTTAAATAAGGGCCACCTGATTCACACCTGTTTCCTCACAGAATGATTGTCCTCACTAATTGAACGCCACACTGCTATTATTTTGAACCCACCCCTTTCAATTAATCATTCAAATACACAGACTCAATATCAGGTATATCATGCATGCTGAGACTGTTGGCTTTCTAAGAATCTACTGCACCAACTAGCAAATTGTTTGTCATCTGGTAATATAATTTATACCAAAAACAGTGATTAATCTGGTTAGTCATATTGGACTGCTATTATTTTGAACACAACTGTATATAATCTTGTACCTGTAATATATGTGAAAAATTATAAAAGCAACAAAATAAAAAAATAGGAAGCAAAAATCTACACATCACAAAATCAGCATGGACCACATTGTAAATCTTACAAGACAAAATGCCATATGAATAGTAAAACAGGAAAAACAAAACAATAGACTTATAGAAATAAAATAGAAAGAGTCACAAATTAAAGAAAAACTATCAAAATTATGTGTATAACAATCTTTGGATACTAAAGTTGAGACAGACAAATGTGCCCAAATATGTTATAAAAATTTTTATTAATTTTGGAACATTTCAGACCACTATTATTAAAATTATTTAAAAAAGTAAAGTTTAACCAAGTAAGAAATGGCAGAATATTTTTTCACTGCAAAATCTGAACTTACAGTAATTGTGCCTAAAAATCATTTTAAGAACATTAGTAAAACAGCAATAAAACTTCTACAGCAAAGTGGTACTTATTTTGCTACTAAAGTTCCACCATAATTTATTAAAGATGAGGCATCCTTTAATGGCAACATCTCCATTTCCCAGGGTCAGCTTCATTTTGAAATTTCTCCAATGTTTTTCAAACATGGCAGCTGAGTTCACACTTCAGAAATTCTCAGGCACCCAGCACACACGTGCATGGTAACAGGTGTTACTGAAAGGCTGAGGCTAAGCTCTTGTTGAACATAACTGCAGATGAAGGACAATGCCAGTTCAGCTGTTCTCATGTCTTATCAGTGCTCTTTGACAGCTGTATGCAACTGTGAATGCATGCATGCACCACTTGAAGACAAGCACTGAAGCAAAACCTTGAAGGACGTGATTTATCAGGGTCTCTGAGAGGCCAGTCAGTGTAGCAGCACTGAGCAAGTCACATTTTTCCAAGTGGCAACCTCTAAACTGATAATCTGAGGCCTCCACAGAATGGCTTCTAGCCAAACACATCAACAGACAGCACTGAGTGTTCGTAAAAAGGGAGAGTGAAGTGTGCAGGGTTCAGAAACAGGGCCTCAGTAACAGACAGGGCTCAAGAAAAAAGGAATAGAAGTACCACGGTTGCAGACTATCAAAAAAGCTGCTCTGACTAATATAGTCTGCATAAAAAGCAAGTGATTCCTATTCAATGTGGTACTTAAACTAAAAAAGTGTGGGGCAGATTAAAAACAGATTTCTCTGCCAAACTTTTCACCTCTAATGTCATTTCCTGCTTATGTGTCTGTCCAACTGTAATAATGTGTGTGCTCCATACTACATGTTCCACACCACTAGAAAATGCAGGTTAGTTTTGCAAATCCAGGATTGCTCAAATTTAACAGGAAAAGTCATTAAGGTGGGTGGTATTCCTGAGATACAACTAGTGCACCTAATTATTGTAACCACTCAACCCGCTGCATGAGAGGTGATACTGCTTGAGTGCACATAGTCAATATATTCACCCATTCCTCTATGAAATCAGTGTTCTCACAAACTAGAATACTCGTGGCTCAATACAATTGGTAGGACATTAGCAGCCAGGCTAGCTTTAAGGTGGATGAAGTAGGGAGTTTAGACAGATTGGAGTCACTTAGTGGTTCAGTCCATCTCCAAGTCTATAAGTTTGTTGCGTGGGGTGTGCATAAGATTTTTTGAGAAACAGCATTTGGCAGCTGTGATACCAAGTAAAATTGACAAGAGGCCCACTCCCACAGCGGCAGCAATTCCATACAACACTGGCATCTTCACAGAGTCCCACACTGGAAATACATACACAACACACAGTCAATACAATATAAAAAAATTTAATTAACAGCTTGACCCGAATTCAATCAAATGTAAATACAAATTCTAAATTACTTTATTATAAACTTCTTCAATAAGGATACATTTGTTGATTTTTTTAATAATGAGTTTAATGTCAGGACAGTAGTAGTGGATTTTTTTTTTATAGAAATGGACTGTCATGGTTTACAGACAATCAGTAACCTGCTTAAATTTGACTTTTGTACAAGTCTTGAATTTTTTTGTATTTGATAAGAGGTGAGGGATAATAATTAGTCAAATTGTTGTACTTAATATTCTAAATTAAAGATTGAGAATTCAAAATAACATTGCAAATCACAGGTTGATCATTGCATGATCAAGCTTAATTAATGTACATAGCTATAATTTACAGACATTTCATTTAATAAAGCCCATGCTGTAGGTACTATTCCAGCATAACATTTGAGTGTGTGCAGGTGTTGGGCCAAAATGTGTCATAGCAAAAAAAACTTTAAATGAAAGTTTTGGTCTTAAATAATAACAGGACAATATGGTCACAATGTTCAATTATGTTTCAGCTCATTTTTTTTGCAAGACTAATATTAATGTTACCACAAAAAAAACACTGGGAAGACCACAATACTTTAAGTTTTACATTAGTAAGTTTTATCTGTTCCTACCTACTTCAGCGATAGCTTCGACCCCATAAAATGCCACTTGCAATTAGATTTATTATTATTATTATTATTATTATTATTATTATTATATAAAACACCACTCAACTGCTGAACTGAAGACTCTAGTTCTCACATATTACTTGATCTTAGGACAAGGACAAAAGTGGACATGGACAGAAGTATTGAAATACCTATAGGCACTTTTATGCTATCAAACTCTAAGCTGGTCACCCCTTTGCAAATATTCTTTATAAAAATACTTTGCTATCTAAGGAAGGGTTTCCACATGATTTTGGATGATTTGAGAGTTCAAAAACTATTTTTGAACTCAAAATTAACATGAATCATCCAAGGTGTTCCATGTGGTTAAAGGTCAGAGCACTGTGATCAGTCAAGTTTGTTTACACCAAAATAGTTCAAATCTGTATAGACCTTGCATATAGCATTTTAACAATTTAACATGTTGAAACAGCAGGGTCTTCCACAAACTATCAACAAAGTTAAACAAATTAAACTGTATATTGGTTTGCATGTGTACAACCATGGTAATGTTGTGTCAAAAATAAATACCATATTTGTTGTGTAAATACATTCAGAGCATATGGAGAGGAGTCAGTACTCACATTCTATTTGGATGGAGAGTAGAATCCGTTTAGAAGGGAGTTCACGTCCTCCACGCCACAGTCCAGTGTCAGTGGAGAAGTACCAAGGTTTGACTTTGCAGTAGTACTCAGCCGCATCCCTTTCCATAGCACGTTGAATAGTCAAAGCAAATTTGTTTATGTCTGTACGCTCCAGACTACATTGAGTGCTTTCATTTCCACCATGCTTCATTACCACACCCCAATGGTCCATGCTGATTACGCCTTTGCTATTATTCAGTGACTGTGATGAGATCTGATACCAATGGACTTCATAGTTCACGTCACCTGAGGGGCCAACAAACAAACATATATAAGGAAACTTGGCTAAGGTTTAGTTGTCTCCATAAACTCAAAAAATACAGAATCATGTCTTTATATCCATGTGACTTAAGCTTTGACATAGTCAGGCAGGATGAAGACAGGCCTCTGCATGTGCTTCCCCACCATGTGCAGATTCTTTACAAAGGCGTAATGCTAAATGGCTAGCAAATTTGAGCACAGCTCAGAGCTGCCACACCTCTATGTACACATAATTACAACTCACTTCTTGTTTGCTAGTTGTAGTAAAGATAAAACAATTTTATACACAAACATAAAAGTATTCAGAAAACACCCAAAGAAAAGAGGAAGATCTGATGAAAAGTATTGTAACCAGTGGTATTTGCATTGCAAATGTATTCATGAATAAATACAGGAGTTAGTTACACATAACCTATAAACATAAAATATCAAATAATAAACTTTAACAAGAATGGTAATTATCTTGACAATAATGAGGCATGAAAAGGTTGAGTACATTATATTTTGCCAGATTTCTAAATTCAAAGTGTCCTGCATTAATTGAACATGTATTTAGCTTCTAGCGTTTTCTTGCTTGCCTTATAGTTTGGAAAATTTAAACCAGCTTGCATCTTGTGAGGTCTTTTAGCAATGTCCAATGCATGTTTTAACAGAAGACCAGATGACATTCATTCACAGTGTCTGCAATAAAATGAGTATATAGCACTATATGCAAAAAAAATAAAATAAAATAAAAAGACTGCACTGTGATGCTCTCATTTTTAATAGTTATTTTATTTAGTACTAAATGTTGCAATACCTGCAATCAAAAACTAGCTACTTTTTATGCTCTAAATTAATTGGATGCAAACAAGACACTTGAAACCTTATTGGTTATCCAGAACTAACATTACAGATAACCTTGTCTGCAATTTTTTTCATGTACAATGAAGAACCATGCAAAAGTTAATCTTGCTGAAAAAATAAGTTTCCAAGATCAGCGTATACAAACAAACTAGCACATGATCAAGCTGTTTGCTTTTTGCTTTTGAAGTAGTAAGTTCACTTGTCTCCATTACAATATCAGCCTGCTAACAAAGTAGAGAAAGGGCAGCAGAAGAACACCCAGGAGAAAAGAAAAGCAGGCTATTTCTACAAACCAGTGATAATTTCAGTGCCTTGGGGAGCACAATGGCCCTTATTCTCTATGAATAGCAACTAGACCCATATTAGCCTTTTACAAGTGTGCCGTTTTTGCACAGAGCCAACCGAAACACAAAATTTGGTCTATGAATTTATTTGCTGATATTAATTGTAGCCCATGAAGTAATTTTTTTATAGTACAGAATAGCAATATAGTATAGTTGCTTTTAATGTGATTAAAATGGAAATATATGCCATATAACCATGTAAATACATAATTACCATAGAAAAGTGATTAGCCTAATGCAATACAGACCAGTATAATCTATTGTATTAGATGCACAAAGCATGTTGCACATGCTCATTTCTATTCAAACTGATCCCATAGACAAGTGGGTGGTTACAGACTTCAAACGGTTAGCTTTGACATGCCCCAGGTCAGAAACACAGATTTAAATGTGGAAGAAACAGAGGACCATTTTATTCCCCTTAGCTCAGCAGCTATTTACACCACTTTAAAATAACACGTATGAAGCTGGTACTTTTGTTCAGAAATCCTAATGGCTACAATTCTAGCTTTGAAATAACACTCAGCATGCCCGCAGCAACCTCATTATCAAGCCATTTATTATGTCAAGACAGTTTATATTTAGTGCAGTGAACCTTTCAAAAAACTGAAGTTGATTATTTACAATATTTAAACATATCTAAAACCATTTCTGCTTTTCTTCATCATCAGTATAAAAGCAAAAAGCAAATACAGTGCAGAACTTCCCAGGTAGTTTGTTTAGTTCTCAGGTAGCACCAATGCTAATATACCACATTGTGTTTCAGAAGAACAATTATTGCTATTAATTAGATAAACATTCATGAATTAAACATTAAATTACTTTATTTTAGCTGCTTTTCTAGGTGTCATAAATGCAGTAAGTATATTAAAGGTGCATAACACAATGATTATCTCATGAGGAAGAAGTATTATCAGCACTTCTTTGCCTAAATAAACCACATCCCTGACAATCACACTACACACCCATCCATGGCTTTAGCAAACAGCAGGCTTAACAGTAAAATTGATTAACCTACACAAAAAATTACATTTAAATTGTAACCAAAAAAAGTTCATTTAAAACCAACACTAAATTGTATCCTTTATCTTGTCTAGTGAAGGCTACTAAATGGCAGAATACTTACCCTTGTTGGGAACAGCCCCATGACTGGAAATAATACATTCCATTTTAGCCTTTTCACCAGGCAATATCCTTATGCTCTCTGGATGAACAGACATTTCGAAGACTGGATCTTTAAAAGAAAAGCACACACTCAAAAGAAGTCAAGTAAGGCCATCTTGCTAACCCTTTCAAACAAATAAAAACAGATCAGTGATGTGGAAATAAACTTTAGTGCAAATTTGACTGAATGTGATGGCATACATCTAAAATATTTTATCTGAT
This sequence comes from Corydoras sp. C115, assembly GCA_019802505.1. NCBI lineage: Eukaryota > Metazoa > Chordata > Actinopteri > Siluriformes > Callichthyidae > Corydoras > Corydoras sp. C115. The sequence continues at coordinate 1,278,049 of JAFMOC010000076.1, read as the reverse complement.
TGTGCATATCAGGCCTACAGTATATTAGAGTATAGTTCTGATGGATAAAAGAGGATAATCTGTATAGGTGAAACTTATGACAGAAATACCTGTTTCTGCAAAAACAATATCTATTTTAGTTGACTCTGCACTGGCTGCTTTGTTCCAGTCATTGCTTGGATCACGGGTCCAAGCCGTCACATCACAGTAGTACAGTCCTTTGTCAGAGACTTGAGCTCCATACAGGCGGAAGCGGTACTCCAGCTGCCCAGTCTTTTCTAGAGCCACGCTGTCAGCCCGAGAAGGTCCCATACCTTCCTCCAGCTGCAGAACAGAGTCTACACTCATGGAAATAACTTTCCGTGTCTTTCCACTCTCTGGATCCTGAAATCGAATGAGCACTGAATAGCTGGGGTTTTGCAGGTTCTGACCAGAAACCTGACAGGTCATCTCAAATGTTGAGCCAGCAGTAGAAGCTTCTCTTACTCGATGTGCGACCACACTAACAACTGGAACTGCAACAAAAAGCATCACAAGGGGAAACTTAACAAATCTGATCCAAAACATTCTATTTGCGCTAATTTAACTAAAGCTACTAATTATTTTTTGAGTAGACGTGCGCATGCTTAATCCTCCGCTCCAAAGATGGGAAATCAGGCAGGAACAAATCCATTACTGAAGCAATGAGCATGTAGGATTCAAGGAAACTATATTATCATTTGTTCTATTAAAGTTAAAACTTAATTTAAAAAAGAAAATAAGATAATACAATATAGATGTGCAAAATATAATATACAACTATAAATACAATATAAAATATAAATATAGCCTTTGAGCATATATGCAGTAATCCCTCACATATCGCGTAGCTTTCATTCCATTCCTTATCAACTCAAGATAGAGTGAAGCTGTGATATAGCAAGGGGCATCTGTACAATTCATTGTTTATGCTTCCGCTCAAATTTCAAGCATTTAATAAGTGCATTCAAAGTGCTCAAGAACAAAAAAATGAACCCTTGCCTCCCAAAGTACCAACTTCATACTAAACTCTAAGGTCCATATGGCTGTGTGAACCAAACCATGAAATTTGTAATAGTAATAATAATAATAATAATAATAATAATAATAATAATAATAAAAGACAGCTTTTAACACATGACAGAGAATTATTTTTTTAAATAAATGCCCACAATAAAAAAAAAAAAAAAAATAAAATTACACCTACAATTAGTTTTAAAGTGGAACACTTCGGTGATGATCATAAACCTTCTACTGACACATAAACATTGAAGCTAAAGCAAAAAGTAATGAGGCAATGCTCTACAAATTTGCTTAAGAGAGGAACCTAAAAGGCCAACCATGAGAAGCATTAATTGTCTTCTGAAAAAAAAAATACCAGTTCCAGAAAAGAGCTTAGCAACAAGCGTTTAAAAAAAAAAAAAAAAAAAAAAAAAAAAAAATCATCTAAAGACACGATGAAGAGTAATAACATAGCAAACTCTCCATAGAAAATGCCAAGTAGTTATTTGTGTCTAGTAAACCAATACTTTTAAATCTAATTGCTAATCAAATTAGTTTAACTAATTACAGATTTGAAGCCATGTGATCCTAAGCATAAATCCCAAGCATAAATAATTGTAGATAAATAAAAATTAACAATACTAATTAAACTATGTAAGCAGGTATGTAAGCAAAACAACTACAAATGAGTCAAATAGCTTTATCTAATACTGAATTTAGATTTATTCAGACAAAACTAAATGAAAATACAAAAATTATTCAGTAAGATGAACAATCTACCACAAGCTAGAATCCCAATGAGATACACCAGTGGTTCTTAAACTTTTCAGCTATGTTTTTCATCACGGAACAACATATGGCAGACATCAATTAGGTGTAAGTGTATATTAAAGCTATAATTATTAGCGTGCATTAGTCTGAATAAATCACAAAAAAAGAGGGATTGCTGGGCACAATGCATAGCAGTACATACAGTTACACCTCTTTCCCATGATTTATTCACAAATAATACACAACCTGGATGAAACGGTGACTTAGTGTTGATCGTGTTCGCCTCTCGGCACAGGGAACGCATGTTTGAATATTGATCTGGGAAAAATTTCCATGTTCTCCCCGCGTCCACCTGGGTTTCCTCTGGGTTTCATCCGGGTTCTCTCACAGTCCAAAAACATGTATTGAAGGTAAATTAAATGCTCTAAATAGCCCCATAGTGTGTGTGTGTGTCCAGTGATGGATTGGTGTTCTGTTCTTATTGCCTTTATAAAATGCTTACAAAAACACAGTATAATAAAATAAATAAGGTTTGATTTATAGATGTGTTATTTGAAAGCAAAAATCATTAATAAACTACACTTTTGTGATGTAATCTAGTCCAATTTTTTAAATAAACACTGATCATGTTTCCAGATTCCCTAACAATCAAATACCGCCATCCAGTGGACAAATATATACATCCAGTTTATAAAATATATCGGAAAATATGTCTTGTACTATTATATTTGATGTACCACATTGTTCTACTTCCACAGTTTAAGAACCACTGAGATCCAAAAAACAGCTTCTTTATTTAATGTAGTTGTGACTTCTAACTTTTGAATGTGTGTGAGCAGAAGCAAATGAAACAAATGTTCACCATTTTGGGGGGTAATTTCTACAATAAAAAAAATGTAATAAATAAATTAATTAAATCTGCCCTTACCTTTGGCTGTCCATTGCACAGAGACAGGAGTTGACTTGAGCTCTTTAACCTTGTTCCAAACTCCCTGGTGGTCACGGGTCCATGCAGCTATACTGCAAGAGTACTGGCCCATGTCTACATCCTGAGTGTGCAGCAGTCTTAGCTTAAAGGTGTTAGGGCTGCTGTGTGTTACTGATACATCTCCTTTACTCAGCCGTTGCTGATAAACTGTTCCTGGTACTAGTACTCCTTGCTCATTAAGAGAAACGATGGAAGTTGCACTTCCAGCTATGTCTCCTGGAGCATTCTTTGTGTAGAACCAGTTTACACCAAGACTACCATCTCGCAGGTTAAGAAGCTCAGATGCCTCACAAAGCAGCTCTGTGGGGTCAGTTGTAAACTGAGGTATCAACGAGGCAGTGAGGCTAACCTTAAAATCTGGTTCTGTTACAAAAAAGAATAAATTACAAGTAATTAATAAAATGTAAAATGTCCGCAAATCATTTTATATATTTGACTAGACATTTACATTTAGCAGATGCTTTTATATTATCAAATGAGAGAACAGATGTTTGGTATAATGATCAATTTAAGCAAGTTTCAGTTGATAAACTTTATAAATTACTAAATAAATAAACTAAATAAATTTTAGTCTAACTAAACAGCAACAACATCAATTTAATAATACATTGCAAAAAAAAAACTTGAATATGTATACAAAATTAATACAATTATATAAAAAGGTCATCCGACACATCCAATTTTTTTTTTTAAATCTATTAGACATTAATAAAAAATACAAATTCTTCATAAATATTAATCAGAAAAAAATTAAAATGGCATTAGAAAATTATTTGAAACATTGCACGTGTTTTATATAACATATAATCTTAAAACTGTTTAAGCAGATAAATGTCCACAACTATAATATACAGTAGAACAATTTTAATATGAACACTTTCAGAACTTAGTGAAGTCAATTAAATAAAAAAAAAAATCTGGATTAAGCAGGACTGTGGTTCAGTGGTCAGCAGTTGACTCACAGCATGGATTGACTCAATCACATGGATCCTGTTCATTTCCAGAAGCATTTTAAAGATTCCTTTTTTTAAAACAGATTCTGCCAATAAAAGAAGCTTTTCACAACTTGAATTTCAAGCACAAAGGACTAAGTAAATAAACAGTTCTTAGACTGGAACAATTATTTTATCAGACATTTACAATACACAAGACTAGAGAACAAGTAGTTTTCAAAAGGAATTATTAATGTAACTTGCATGATGGAGAACTTCCTTTTAAAGGTAACACAATAGTAACAGGAACTATTAGACACCGTATTACTATTACCCAACACAATGACCCCCACATAACCACCACCACCACAGCCAGGTGTGTCAAAGTAAAAGAAAATAAGGTAAAGGGTCGAAGAGGTCAAATATCAAAACACTTTTGTAAAACTTGATCCAAAGGCATGCCAATTACTTCCTTATAACTGATGAATGTTCCATGACTTCTGCATTTCCTCTCAGTCTGATGTCACAGTCATAGAAATAAATTCAAACAATACTAAAGCTAATGCAAACAGTGATGAGATATTCTTGTTCAGGAGTTAAATTCTTAATGAAACTTAAAAATAATTCATTTTAAATAATAATTTACATGTTAAATTAGGCATTTCCTCTAAAAAGAGCAACAAAAAGGTCCGGTGTTCAGTTACTACATGTTTAATCTGAAGTACTTTCTGCTTGGAGTTTGTACTTATACATGAGATGAACATGCATCTTCCTCCACAGCATTAAAGACATGTCAAGCAAATGAACTGGAGATCCTGTGTCTAAATTTGGAGATAGCAACCACTCTTTCCAGGTGTTACCTCTTGTTATATGCTCCATGTGAACTGCGATAGTGGAGAAATGAACCTTAAAGTTAAAGAATTCCTGCTTATATTTTTTGCTGTGTAACGTTGTGGTACAGCATTATTTGTAAATATGGAATGTGTATTAACCAGTCCTGAATTGGTAAGCAAATTGAATTTTCAATATAAAAGTAATATGAAAATATCTAAATTATGTCTAAAATATTCTGCTTTTTCACCAGTATGTTATAAACATTGCTTTGCACTTTCACTGTGATAATACTGACAGAATGTGATCATTTTGGTTACTATAATCATTTCTTAAGAATCTCTATACTGTTACTTATTTCATTAATCACACACAGGTTTCATACTAAACTCTGGAATAGAGAAAATACCTACACAATATGTGTTTGATAAAATGGGTAAAATATTTGACCATTTATACACTGATGATTTAGAGTGTGAATCTACTGTTTCCATTTAAGTAATTAAAAGTAAGGTTAGAATCCAGAATGGATAGAGTTGCTCTAACTCACAGGAAGGCTAAACTAACTTGAATAACACCTTTCAAACCTTGAGACAACAGAAAAAGACCACACACCGTCAAACTGTAAAGGGATAAACAGACAACAAGGCTGATAAATCTTTTTTTCCCCAAAACTGTATCCATATAAGACTAGAATTTTTTTGTAAACAGGATGACTCTATTCACAAACCATGTTTTTTGGACTTGTGTCCTGTGTCTGCTTAGACATGAGTCACACATGTGTCTCAGCTTACTACAGGAAACTAAATGACTTAATACAGAAAGCACATTTAAACCAATTTAAGTGGGTAGAACAGTTTAATACTCTTAATTTACTTTAAAAAAAATAATTAATAGGACCATTTAAAAATAACTGAAGCCAAAGTGCAATTAAAAGCACAATCAACATACAGAAATGAAACAAGAAAAATTTAACCTGTCAAATATTATATGTTTTTCAAAAAACATATTTTACGCTTCACTGCAGAGTGGTCAAGTTTTGTATAAGGGTTAATAAATAAAACATAGATGCAGGCGTGTGGCTTCAGTGAAATAAAATAAAAACTAAAATCCCAACACTCAATAGAACATTTTGTCCTCCATCCCTGGCTATAAAATATCTATAGACCCAAATGTCTAAAGAAATAAAGAATATCGAACCAAATGTTCAACTAGGGGCCTATTCCACGAAGCGTTCTTATAAAAGCAGTGTTTGTTTCAGTAAGTCTCGTCTGAGTTAGCCAAACAGTTTACTTCCGACTTGTTCTGTTCCGCTTATGAAATCCAGACGCAAAGTGTTCTCACGAAGTCAAACCAGGCTTTTGTAATGGACGATCCCGAGCGTGCACACAGAATTCAAACTGCCCCAGTAATCAATATTCAAAAAGTCGATAAAAATGTCAAAAAAAAAAATGTCTGGCTTTTTTTTCTCTCTTTTGCTGAACGGAAGTTACATATACATCTTTTTAGACAACGGCATCGTATTATTAAAGCCAGAGAAACTGCCTGGCTGAATATTACAGACAGATTAAATATACAAACATAATTCAATATATATATTTTTAGCATTTTAAAAGTGTTACAGTAAATTAATAATAATAATAATAATAATTAAACATATCCAGATAAGTACCATAAGAGGAGTAAAAAGAATGTGGTAGCAGGTCAAAAGTAAATGTGTAAATGTAGTATTAGAGAAACTGCAGGTTTACAGGGTAGGGTCATTGTGCACTTTTTATAAAACTGTCCTCAATACTATAGCAGAACTCTGTGTGTGTGTGTGTGTGTGTGTGTGCGCGCACACACGCGCATATATATATATATATATATATATATATATATATATATATATATATATATATATATATATATATATATATACACACACACATACATATTTAAATATGTACATAATAAAGCTTATAAGCTTATACTTAGCAAATGTTACACCCACATCTATTATTTTGCATATACAAATGAGCCAGATTCATTTAGTGCAAACTGAAAGAAGGGCAGTGGATTGTTTCCCCAATTGAGGGGTGTGGTATTCTCTCCAGTGATACATTGCACTCTGTCTCTATAGTAGCCAAGTCTATACACATACCACAATATGGTCATGTTTGTTCAGGGAAGGCTGACACACAGACAACAGACCAATGGTTCGTGAAACTTTTTTTTACAGGAACAATTGACTAAAATCTTGCTTCAAACACTTCAAGACCCAATAATCTCGTTGTGCTTAGGTTGCACTTTATTTAATACTGTTAAGGAGTAATACATTCATAAGAATGCCCCAGACACCAGGTGAACAAATAGCAATATTTATAAGATTAAAAAAATGAAGAATGAAACAGGAAAATAGCCTTCTTACCTAGCTGTGTTACCAAAACCTTGACAGGGTCAGATGTTTTCTCTGCAGCTGAATACCATCCTCCAGTACCCTGTGAGAGCCAGCACTTCACATGACACGAGTATAAGCCTGAATCAGAGGCTTGAACTTTAGGTAGCAAGAGTCTAAATGTGCCCAGCTGAAGTCTGCTCATGCTAGCAAGCTCAGAGCCTTCCAGCACTTGGCCATCACGGCCTATGCGAAGAAGCACTCGCTGACTGGTGGGGTTGCTCACTGAAGTGACCAGCCACCTCACCTCCATTCCCACAGCAGGGAGGCCATCAGCAATAACTGTGCAGGTCAAATTCAGCGAGTCTGCAACATTTAGTGTGACATTCTTCTCCACAGATACCACAAGAGACCGAGCTAGAACAATGGCAGAAAAAAAGAGACACCATTATTAGGAGCTTAACTGAAGACAAAAATAGCACATGAATGACATGTATTAGCAGTGCTGCTTTTATTAAAATTGCATCTATCTTTAAACAACAGATTAGGTTTTCTAACATGGCTGGGTCTAAGGGAAAATAATCAAAATGACTGATGTTTTTTTTTTTTATTACACTAAAAACTGTGAAAGCTGAAAGAGTCAAAAGTGAAGATGAATTTGCATTCAACACTGGCAGTTGACCAACTAACCTAACCAATGTTTATGAAGGCTCACATTAAGAAGTAACACAGACCAAGAACTCTTGCTAGATAACTTCTATGCAATTGACAGAGAAAGAAAATTACTACATGTTTTAGAGTATTAAATGTTACAATAAAACTTCACCGGTGTGACTCAGCTACTGAAATCATACCACACCTTTTCAATGTGACATAATTTCTGTGGTATGACTTAAGGATAGACTTCTGGCACGGGGAAAAAAGGTTACTCACCCAAGGGTGTGACTGTAACGTTTCCCATTTCTTCACTCCTTTCTAGAATCTTCTGCCAGCCTTTCCCTCCTCCAGGCTGCCTCGTCCACTCTCTAGCTGTGCAGATGTATGTGCCCTGATCTTGTGGATTCAATCCTTTTAGGGTTAATCCATAAACCCCAGCCCCATTAAGGTTTAATAAAAGTCCACCGTCTGCGTAACGCTGGGCAAAGGCCTGTCCAAACTTCATCTCATTATCTGGTCCAAACGTCAAGATCTCTTCCAATGAATTGGCATTCTTTCGAATAGACATGGTCACAGAGAGAACAGTGTGTGCTGTATATGCACGTGTGACATTGCATCGCACCTCCAGTGACTGGCCTTCAGAGACTGTAGGTTGTGGAATGGCTGGGACCACTTTCAAAGAGTCTCCAATCACTGCACACAATGTATTATATTTTATTCAACTCTCCTTAAGGACGTAACAGTTTAAATGAAACAAAGGCAAATTTCATGACATACTTTCATTGCCATATTTGGACCACCCTTGATCTCTGATGCATAATGATTTGATAATAATATTCCATTTCATCTGCTTTAAAGACACGATTTAAACGATAAAGAAGATTTGTAGATGGCAAATCTTTTTTTAGACTCACTATTTTATTTGATACTGTCATACAAAAAAAGAAAGTACTATGATTTTATATATCTGAATATATAAATAGCTAGCACCATCCAAATACACACCCCTTTACCACTGTATGATGGCGGCATGGCATTATCGCTAGACATCTAGGATGTGTTCTTGTCTATACAAAGGACATTAATCTTATGATTTTACACATCTATTTTTTAACCTTAATTTATTTTTGTGTTTCTATATGTTCACATCAATTCTTAGGACATTATTTATTTCACAAAGTTAATACCCAACTGTTAGTTTTAACTTTCCAGTTATTTGCTTATAAATTGAAGTCATTTCATTCTCTCCAGCAGTTTTCAAGCAAAATAGGAAAAGCATCTTAACTCAACTCCTAAAGAAAGCATAAATTAAATAAATAGCAAATTGGACAACTACTTTTGATCAACAGATGGCCTAAAAAAATAAATGAATAAAAACAATATTATTGATTAAAGTCACACTTCAATTCGGTGTGCCAAACACAAGTAAAACTTACATCATGCCAACTACAAAAAGATAAAGCAAATTGATTAGGTATAAGCCTTACAGATAGCTAAGCTTGCTTTTTCAATGTATGTACATTTTTTAAAAAGGAAGCAAATGCCAAGCAGAAATATTAAACAATGTACACTTACCATATAACTCCACATCTGCAAAGTAGTTCCCTTTGATAACAGAGTCCGTACTTGGTGTAGTACAGCGGTAAATCGTACTGTCTGAGGCCCTGACCTTGTTAATAGTAAGCACCGCCTCATTGTTTTTCAGTTTAGTGACACTGATTTCGCCACTGTTGATTCGGTCAAGCACGGTTTTGTCAGGAAACGATGGATCAAAGGTGGAAATAAGTGAGGTTTCTTTTCCATTTACAATGAAGCCCCACTCAAAATCCTGCTCTGGTGGCCCCTCATAGTTGGTGACATTACAGCTAATAGATACTGACTGACCTTCAACACGTACCAATGGACCAGCAGGTACTTTCACAACCCTGCTTTCACATAGCAAACCTGAAAAGGTAGAACAGAGAATAGTAAAACATTTTCTACAATTACATTTCATTTAACTTAATCAAGATTTATATTTAAATGTAAATATCCGTAAATAGTGACATTAAGGAAAAGCATCACTATTAAATGTCATATAAAAAGCTTTACAAATAAATAAAGAGCTTAAAAGGTTGGTTAAGTGTTTTACTACATTTTACAGTCACAAATGGTTTTTCCCCTCTTCAAAGTCCATGTTTTAAGGGATAAGACTGCTCATTCATAATCATTTGTTGTGGATTTTTTTTAAATACCACCTACTGTAGCATAAATTATACAACAGCTGTGAGACTTAGATCATAAATTCACTACAAGGCAGTAAAGATTGTCTAAAAATATTTCAAATCATTAAAATAGTTTGTTTTTACTTCAACTTTGTTCTTAAGTAGGTTTTAAGACTCTTTAGGTAACAGTATATATATATATATATATATATATATATATATATATATATATATATATATATATATATATATATATATATATATATATATATATATACACACATTGTATGCACAGCATTTTGGTGAATATGGAGTGGACGCAGTAAAACCAATTTTAGAACATTAGCTTTATCAGAATCAGAATACTTTATTAATCCAGGGGGAAATTACAGTAATAAAATAATCTGTTAGAAACATCATATGCTCATATTTTAGAGATATCCGTTTGGTTTACATTTACTTCACACTAAAGAGTTTGTGTGGAAAATAGGGTCACATTTAATACTGCCACCTTCTGGAAATATTCACATTCTAATGCTGTCAGTGTACAAAAATAGTGTGAGCACACTGGAAGGGCAATAAGTAAATGCACTCGAAACAATGCCCTACCTACTCACATAGATCCTGAGAATTTTGATTCTTTTAAGCATACAGAATTTATTATATAATTATGGTTAAGTAAAGTGGACATAAACCAAGTAGCTGTACCAACTTAGTACACTATAAACTATCCAGCCCTCACAACCTTTGCCCCTAAACCAGCAACTTGCTAAACAGGCACAAAAGAGTATTGTTTTACGTCACTGACAGTGTAGATATGCTGAAGATTCCCAACATAGCTGTCTGTAAGTGTAGATCTACAATACACATAAACCCTACCAAAGCGAACCTAAAGATTAAAAGTGTGTACTGTACAATTGTATGCGGTGGTCCCTATAAGCCAGTAAAATCATGCTACAACTAATATTCATGACTCATTCACTGTACCAAATAAAATAAGTTACAAAGCACACATGAACTATTAAGTCTGGATATGACATCAATAACATATATAGTGACATGTACAACAGACCATGTTGATGACACCTTGAGAATATGTGCAAACAGTGAGAGGCACCATTTTGTCAATGCTAAAGTCAAGAATAATCTCCATTTATGGAAAGGATTGTTAACAGTCTAACTTGGATACAAGCCTGGCCAGAGCCCTAGCAACACAAGACACTAAGGCAAATGTTTAGGTTTGATTAATTTGTAAAACATTTTAACCAAAGGCATAGTGAATGGCAGTGAGAAAATCACAAACTAAATAAAGAACTTGGTGAGTTTTCTGTTTCAGGAAAACCTGAAGGTGTTCCAGGAAGGTGAAAGAACAGAAACGACAGAAGCCACCAGCATGTAAAGACTTGTTTTCTCATGAAAAAGTTTGCATCTGATGGCAGCATATCTGCACACAGCTATCAGATAGGAGAGATAAAAAAGTTAAACTAACAAACAGCACTAAATATAATAAAAATAACTAAAATAACCCAGTTTATGATATGCAATGGAACATGTGTAATGAAAATGCTATATTGAATATGTGCATCACTTAGAGTTCCTTTTAACTACAAATATGTGTTAACCTAACCATAAGTAGCAATAAAGCAGGTTTAAGATTTTAACTGAACAAGGAAACATTGATATAGCAACAGTAAAAATGTCACAATTAAACCTTTTAAATTACTTTTGAAGTCAAATTCACAGTGTACACAACTTTGGCTTGTCTAAACCGGATACATCAGGTGCATTTGCCAGGAAAGGCAGGAAATTGATCTGTTGGCAGGACATATGGGATTCGCACAAATAAGCAACAGCAATATTCCTTAATGCACTAGAACACAGTACTTCATGTTTTGTCAGTAATTTTAATTATTAAAGACAGATATGTCAGTTAAAAATAATCCTTACACATTTTTTAGATGAAGAACAAGGACATGTAATTGTGAGTTGTATTTTATGTATTCTTGTTAAAATGAAAATACATTATATGAACAAAGAATTTAGACAACATTTAAATTATGACTTTGTATATTTCATTTGGTGCCATTACCACAGAAATACAAAATCAAGCACGTATCCATTTCTTTGGGACAACTGCACACTTCCAAATTTGTGGTAATGATTTAGGGAATGATGTGCAAGACCGGCACAGCGTTAGATTAGCCCCCTGTCCTGGGTGCATTTCCCAGGAACATTCTCCCCTGGATGGGCATGGGGAACCCCCCCCCCCCCTGATCCTGGTAGAGAACACCACAAGTCAGAAGCCATGGAGAAAACCAACTATACTGTAAATTCATCAAACCTGATTGTTATTCGATGCTGCTGCCCCTCCCCCTTTTTTTTTTTTTTTTTTTTTTTAACTACAACAGGTATTTGTTTAAAGAGATGCGTATTCAGTAGTTTCTTAAAACTGTTTAGCGATTCTGCCTTACGGACAGGGTTGGGAAGATCGTTCCACCATTTTGCAGTGGTGAACGCCACGGAGTGAGAATTAGCTCCTTGGTGAGGTGGAATCGCCAGGCGGCATATACAAATAAAGGCTTTTCAATTACTCATTCCATAAACAGGATAGGTACAAATGATGAAATTGGAATTTTAGTGGGATTGGTGCTGCTGCTGTCATCATACCTCCATCCGTTTTGCAAGAAACAGCATGTGAAGAAAGGGTTGTAAAAAGGCTAAATGCAACATTACTTTGTAATGTTAAGATCATTCATAGATAGACAGATAGATAGATAGATAGATATATTAATTTGCGCACAATAAAAAACGGAATCCAAATTTGTCAGATTTTATTACTCTGACAGTGCGTTTTAAGTAGGCTTACACAATACATCCACCGGTTGTTTGTAAAGATTCCCAGGGGAAATTTTACTGACGTAGAAGTAATTAGCCTACTAGCAAAAAAAAAAAAAAAATCGGAAAATTAGTCTGTAAAGTAAGTTCATTACAGTATTGGTTTTAAATTTTCCATTTCTATTCACCCAGTGATCACCAGAAGAACATCTATTTATAACATTGGCATAAACATTATATATATATATATATATATATATATATATATATATATATATATATATATATATATATATATGCCAATGTTATAAATATGTTTTGGCTGAAATTTTCACTTTCAAACAACCCACACGATCCTCTAAATGTGAGCTGGAGAGTTTTATTTTATCTTCCACATGGTTTGCCAGAGTTTCTACTGTAAAATAGGCCCAACATTTTTTTAAAAACTTAGTTGTCAACTAAAATGACTTCCCTTTACCTCTTTCTTTCAGTCTAGACGTATCGTAACAATGAAGCATTTTAAGTTATGAAAGCAGGGGGAACACTTCCCGGAATTTAGGACTTTAGGAGTCGTTTCTTTATTTGAATAAACGTACAGTTAGTCCATCACTAACGCGCATAGGACACGACAATCCCAGAGGGCTCTGTGCGAGTGGCGTGCTGTGATTAAAGGTCAAGAAACTTCAGAGATGAAGTGAACAGGTATAAAAAACCTTAAGATCAACATATAAGGAACGCGAGAAGCACCATGATGACCTACCCAGTCCAACAAACAGAACCACCAGCCGCCAGCTCGCTTCCTTGTTTGGCATCTTGGAAGTTCTCTCGCTCGGTTCCCACGGGCTCGGCTTTGTGATCTCAGCAGCGCGGCTCTGTTCAGTGTTCTCTCTCTGTCTCTGTTCTCTTTGTCTCGTTTTTTATTTGAAACTGAAACGCCGCACAGCAGCTCCGCGGACACACTGCGCTCTCGCGCGCATGATTGCCGATAATCACCTAGAACTGCGCGTGTGCGTGTGTGTGTGTGCGTGAGGGTCGTGCCCGGGAAGCCCGGAAGTTCTGCTCGTGCCGGCGCCTTCCTATTGGACAAGTGAAAGCTAGAGGCGGGCCAATGTCCGCCACCAGGTGAAGGAGGCAACGGAAGCAAGTGCGCGTGCGCAACGCCAGCACTGATGAGCTGCCCTAAACTCACTCGTGAGGTCTGAAGATGGCATTTCATTTACATTACATTACATTTGGTCATTTATTGGACGCTTTTATCCAAAGCGACTTACAAGGTGAGCACAGGGTTAATCACAACATCCCTGGAGCAATGAGGGTTAAGGGCCTTGCTCAAGGACCCACACTGGTAACTTCAGTGGACCTGGGATTTGAACCCCCAACCTTCAGATTGACAGCCCAACGCCCTAACCACTGAGCTACCGTGCCCATTTCTTTTCCATTAGAACCATTCCATCTGTCATCATTCATCTACCATCCGCAGTCCCACACAGTCAACCAGTTATCAAGGATGAACTCAGTGAAATCCTCCTTAACCTCCCAGTAGGGGCGCGGTAGCTCAGTGGTAAGGGCGTTGGGCTATCAATCTGAAGGTTGGGGGTTCAAATCCCAGCTCCACTGAAGTTACCAATGTGGCTCCTTGAGTAAGACCCTTAACCCTCATTGCTGCAGGGATGTTGTGATGAACCCTGTGCTCACCTTGTAAGTCGCTTTGGATAAAAGCGTCCAATAAATGACCAAATGTAATGTAAATGCAGTAGGAAAGACCATCTGACAAAAAAAAGAGGCCCTCTATCCTAAACTGCAGTTCTAAACCACGTCTTACGGCCGTATTTGCTCTGTTTATAAATCAAAATTCCAATAATTAATACATTTATATTGGGCGGGCCCAGCGATGGATTGGCGCCCTGTCCTGGGTGTATCTGCCCAGCGCCCGAGACGTTCTCCCCTGGATGGGCATGGGGAACCCCACCGCGACCCTAATAGAGGATAAAGCGGGAGAAAATGAATGAATGAATGAATATTTTGGGCGGCTTAGTGGTTAGCACGTTCGCCTCGCAGCACTAGGGATTCCCGCTTCGAATCCCAATCTGGGTGGAGTTTCTATGTTCTCCCCGTGTCCGTGTGGGTTTCCTCCAGGTTCTCCGGTTTCCTTCCACAGTCCAAAAACATGGATCAAGTGAATTGAGTTCTACAAAATTACCCCAAATAGAGTGTGTCTGTGTGAGTGTCTGTGTCAATGAGTGTGTGCCCAGCGATAGATCGGCGCCCTGTCCTGGGTGTGTCTGCCCAGAGCCCGAAACTTTCTCCCCTGGATGGACATGGGGAACCCCCCCCCGCGACCCTAATAGAAGATAAAGTGGAAGATAATGAATGGATGGAATACATTTAAATTGAATTCTATTTTCTTGTTGTTTGATTTTCCCCTGTTTGTTATCTTGGGAAACCAACCCTTATTTGTCCCATGATAATGCATTCATAATGTGGTGAAATCATCAGCAAATAACAACATAACACTTTTAGATTGTGTAATACACTATTGATCTGGTTTAAAAACACCATTGTGAACATCGCAAATAAGCAATCGCATTATTTCTCAATGCACTATAGCACAGTACTTTATGTTTTATCAGTAATTAAAGACATGATATATATATATATATATATATATATATATATATATATATATATATATATATATATATATATATATAATCTTTTTATAATGCTTCTGTAAGAATTAGCTTTAATTAAATACATGATAGCTCTAGAATGGTTAATTATTAAATAACAAATTTAACAAATTTATGAACACTATCATGAGATATGTTTATAGACATGTTTATGATAACAAATTGTAAAAATAATTTACAAAGCTTATATGTTTTAATTAAGAACATTTAAAGTAGTTTACAAAAACATTAATTTAATATAAGTATCTGTTTATATAATAAACAAGTGTGTATTTTTCAGTAATATATTTTCCATTGATACGTTTTATACAGCCACTCCCTGAAATAGTAAAAACAAACATTGCACACCTGCAAATCTTACCCACACAAAAAGAACCCTATTCTCACAGGTCATATACACAGTCAGTTTAAGTAAATAAACTCACTGTGTCCAGATTAAATAGACACACGAGAGTCTTTTTACAATATTGTGCACAGGAGCCACACAATCACATGCATTATTATAATGGAGAGAATAATCAGAAATAATACATATAATGGTAAAATGGAACACAATATGACTTCACTGACCAAATTATTTCCATAATTACTGACAGTAAAAAAAAAGAGTTCCTCTGCAGATTTAATCAGACACCACATCCAAGCTTTGCATTTTTTGTTGTACATTAGGGACATTTGGATTTGAAAACTAAACATAAATATTTTAATATAATTTAGAGTTTTGTCTTTTATTACTTGCTATTTACATATAGATGTGATAAAAATAACATTTTGTAGATAACCAGCTTTATAGACTAGCAAAAATACTTGTACATGTGACTAACAGGTGTTTTTAGCACCATGCAGAAATTTAGACAAAATGCAAATCACTCTTCATTTGTATGAAATGCAAAGACATTAGACAGACTGAGCCAGAAAATGTCTGTAACAGTCTCATTACTATTTATAATCTACATTTACATTTAGTCATTTAGCAGACGCTTTTATCCAAAGCGACTTAGAAATGAGAACATTACAAGTCCGAAGCTATGAACAAAACCAACTACACTGTAAATTCATCAAACCTGATTGTTATTTGATGCTGCACCTCCCCCCCCCCCTTTTTTTTTTTTACAACAGGTATTTGTTAAAGAGATGCGTCTTCAGTAGTTTCTTAAAACTGCCTGATACTGATGATACTGCCTTACGGACAAAGTTGAGAAGATCATTCCACCATTTTGCAGTCTAAATTCAATGAAAATCTAAATTTTCATTGAATGATGAATTGTGCTACCTTTTATTTTAAAACTATTCCAAATTGTTTTACCTGCTATGCTCAGTGCTTGTGCAATGCTGCTGTTTGATTTTCTTTTTTTTATGCTGACTTTTATTTTTTCATAGACAGCTTTCTGATCTAAATGCTGGTAGACAATCAGACCTATTTTTCATAAAAACGTGATTTAACACCTGGGTAACAAAAAGACCCAAGAATACCAATCATTTTTGTATAGAACTATTCAACTATGCTCTCCTTGGCATCCTTGCTGTCTAGCCAGCAGTGTTTATATTAAAACTGTAAGCAAAAATGCATTTCAGCTGGCATTTGCTCACTGGAATTTTCACAAACAAGTACCAAACTTCCCAATTTTAAAAAGCACAGACTAGTATAGACACAGCACTGAGTAATGAAATTCAAGAAAAACTTGTTTAGTAATATGTGTACACATGTTTCTGTATCTTTACAATTTTATTCATTTATTTTGAATGTTGTGTTGCTATATGTTTATTCACTTTGTTTGTTCACTTTCACTTCCCTCTACCTGCTCTACTTTTTTATTTTTATTAAAAGTGTTTTAATAGTTAACCACTTTAGCTGTATTAGTGAAACAAGGCTAACTACTTTAGCTTTGTATATTTTGCTGTAAACAATTAAAGCATCATTTTCTAAATTACTGCCATGCTACAGCTAAATATGGCAGTAATGATCAACCAGGCCTGGCATAATAATATCTAACATCATCAAACCAGGACCAGCAATCATTTTAGCAACTATGAACTCAAAGGTGCATAAAGGCAAACAGTTCACTGATGACAATAATGAATGATGTACATAAACCTTGGTTTTTTGAACTCATATCATCAAGATATGTTTTCTCATATCATCAAGATTTGTTGCAACTTAAGAATGATGGTACCACACTTTATCAGCTTAATGTTTCTTTCTTCTTTTTTTCTTGACATTGACTTTTAGTTCCATCTTTTTAATTGTAAAGTTGCTTTGAGACAATGGACTGCTGTTAATAAACTCTTTATAAATAAACCCTATATATAAGTTGAGCATAAGCTATCATTCTATTTAAATTTATTTTAATTCATATTTTTTACCTTTACATTTATTAAGTAGCTTCCAATTTTAAACCAACATATAATTACAGTAGGTGAAATAAACAAAAAAATGAAAAGAAAAAAAAAACGTACAAAGAAAAACATAGTTCACAATGCCTGGGTATGAAAGCCAGGATGATTTTGCTTTGAAGTGCAAACCCCTGCACTACTGTGTTGTCCAAAAAAAGTGTTAGCAACACTTAAAGGAAAATCCATTCAATCCTTCATGTATTTATTCATTCATTCATTATCTCCCGCTTTATCCTCTATTAGGGTCGCGGTGAGGTTCCCCATGCCCATCCAGGGGAGAACGTCTCGGGCGCTGGGCAGATACACCCAGGACAGGGCGCCAATCCATTGCCGGGTACACACTCACACACTCAAACACACTCTATATGGGGCAATTTAGAGAACTCAATTAACTTGATCCATGTTTTTGGACTCTGGGAGGAAACCAGAGAACCCGGAGGAAACCCACGCGGACACGGGGAGAACATGGAAACTCCACCCAGATGGGGATTCGAACCGGGAATCCCTAGCGCTGAGAGGCGAACGTGCTAACCACTAAGCCACCGTGCCGCCCTTCATGTATTTAATTGTTGTTTAAATTTTCATACAATTAAACATTATTTATAAAAGGCTACAGTAAAATTCAATGTGAATGTATTTTTCCTTTATGAAACCATAAAATAGCTTATCGTGGGAAAACATATAATTATTAAGATTATTGTGCCACTTTTGTATATACAGTGGTTAGCATGTTTGCCTCTCAGTGCTAGTGATTCCCGGTTCGAATCCCAATCTGGGTGGAGTTTCCATGTTCTCCCTGTGTCCTCCCCGGGTTCTC
Source organism: Corydoras sp. C115 (assembly GCA_019802505.1). Lineage (NCBI taxonomy): Eukaryota > Metazoa > Chordata > Actinopteri > Siluriformes > Callichthyidae > Corydoras > Corydoras sp. C115. The sequence goes on along the minus strand of JAFMOC010000076.1, from coordinate 1,259,554 downwards.
CGGGTTCATCCCACAGTCCAAAAATATGGACCAAGGTCAATTGAATGCTCTAAATTGTCCCATATAGAGTGTGTCTGTGTGTGTGTGCCCAGCGATAGATTGGCGCCCTGTCCTGGGTGTATCTGCCCAGTGACCGAAAGTTTCTCCCCTGGATAGACATAGGGAACCCCCAGCGAACAGTATAAAACTGAATATAAATGTATGTATGGATGTATATATATATATATATTTTGTTTTAGCTATAACATCGAGCGCTGGGCAGATACACCCAGGACAGGGTGCCAATCTATCACTGGGCACACACTCACACACACGCACATGAACACACTCTATATGGGGCAATTCGGAGAATTCAATTAACTTGATCCATGTTTTTGGACTGTGGGAGGAAACCGGACAACCCGGAGGAAACCTACGCGGACACGGGGAGAACATGGAAACTCCACCCAGATGGGGATTCGAACCGGGAATCCCTAGCGCTGAGAGGCAAATGTGCTAACCACTAATGTGCTAACCACACGCCCAAAATATATATATTTTTTAACATTTGAATTAAATTATGGGCGGCACGGTGGCTTAGTGGTTAGCACGTTCACCTCTCAGCGCTAGGGATTCCCGGTTCGAATCCCCATCTGGGTGGAGTTTCCATGTTCTCCCCGTGTCTGCGTGGGTTTCCTCCGGGTTCTCCGGTTTCCTCCCACAATCCAAAAACATGGATCAAGTCAATTTGAATTCTCAAAATTGCCCCATATAGAGTGTGTTTGTGTGAGTGAGTGTGTGCCCAGCGATGGACTGGCGCCCTGTCCTGGGTCTATCTGCCCAGCGCCCGAGACGTTCTCCCCTGGATGGGCATGGGGAACCCCACCGCGACCCTAATAGAGGATAAAGCGGGAGATAATGAATGAATGAAAAAAATATATATCCATCCATTATTTTCTGCTTTTATCCTATATTAGGGTCGCAGGGCAGTTCCCCATGCCCATCCAGGGGAGAACGTTTCGAGCGCTGGGCAGATACACCCAGGACAGGGTGCCAATCTATCACTGGGCACACACTCACATACACGCACATGAACACACTCTATATGGGGCAATTCGGAGAATTCAATTAACTTGATCCATGTTTTTGGACTGTGGGAGGAAACCGGAGAACCCAGAGGAAACCTACGCGGACACGGGGAGAACATGGAAACTCCACCCAGATGAGGATTTGAACCGGGAATCCCTAGTGCTGAGAGGCAAATGTGCTAACCACTAAGCCACCGTGCTGCCCAAAAATATATATATTTTTAACATTTTAATTAAATTACGTTTTTAAATAATGACTTGAATGACAGCTTATGTATAGGAGAGTAGGATGATAGTATATAAGGCAAGCTCTCATGTCAGTAAGCAATGATCTGTACCAAAGAGACGTATGTGAGGTTATGGGAAAACCTGCTTTATGGAAAGACAATGGATTTAAAGCACGTTGCCCCGCAGGTGTTTCCGGATACACCCCGCCTGCAGAGCTGCGCCACACCTTCTCCTGTTCCACAGGTAAAGGCTTTCAGGCTCCACCTTTCTGAACTTTACTCGGCTGTTCCGTGATGAAAAAAGAGTCGACTCAGAGTCGCTGCTGCTGTCACCGCTGTTACAACTACAACCTCCACACCTTAGCTGTCGAACTTTTCGTAATAATTGTCGTATGGGATGGATATAATGGCGCAATAGTTTTTCCACTAGTTTATGATTAACCAATTAACAAAAGCTCTTTATAAGCGACGGAGCTGTTCAATAAGTGCGGATGGCGAAACTCATCGGGGCGGCGCACATTACATGGCTCTGTTTAATTCTCAGTAAGTATTTTACGCATTATTACGGTATATGCAGATTTAATCACTATATTTATTTTCTGTCGTTAATGAGAGAGGGAAATACATTTTATGTGCCCATTTAAAACATTTCATAGATCGAGATAGACATGTCTGTTTCATATGATTTGAGAGAACAATGTGTGTGTGCGAGCGTGTATTTACAAAACAGAAGGAAAGAAACAGTACACTCTAAACCGTTTTAAATTCAGGTATAACATACGGATTTGAATTCAGGCTGTTAGCATGAAAAGAAACACATTTTATCAGTTAGATTGAATTTGGGTTTTAGTTCCTTTTTCAACAGCTTCCTACATTTTAACCTATCTATCACACACACACACACACACACACACACACACACACACACACACACAAATGAGTAAAAACATATCCTATATAAACATATCAATGTTTGTGCGTTTATATATAACAGTAAAGTGTATTTATTAATTAGTTCATCAGTTTATTTAATAGTGCAGTACTAATTATGGTCATTCTTTTTCTTCCAGATATTTGTGAAGCTCAGCACCTGGTACAAGTCCAGGAGGGGCCATTATACCGGGTGAATGGATATCCTATGTCCATCTCCTGTAATGTTAGTGGCCTGAACACTTTAGCTATGCAGGAGTTTACGTTTTCAGTCTATAAACCAAACAATCCAAATTCTGAAATTCAGATAATTAGCTCTGATGACCCAAGTTTTGGGTATGCAATGTACAGTGAGAGGGTGAGAAATAAAAATATTATGATTGAAAGGATTTCAGAGATTTCAGTTCTCTTTCACGTTGCACCTCTGCAAGCAGGTGATTCAGGAACATATGAATGTTACACTCCGAACAAGTTGAGTACATATTTTGGAACCTACAATGCAAAAACGACAGTGAAAGGTATCTTTTTTACTACATATATTTGCCAGAAACTTCAATTATCTCTGTGGTTTGTCCTCATATATCATTTTAATGTTATCATATTTTATTACATTATAATGAAGTTATCATTAATTCTGAACATCACACTGAACATAGTTTCATACATACAATTTCTCAACTATTAATTAATTCTCTAACCTACATTCTCTCCAACAGTAATAGAAGATACTTTACAAGCATTTTATTCTGGACAAGAATCTTTTAGCCTCTCTGAAGGTGATTCTCTTCAGCTAGAATGTCAAGTCTTCAGTCAGACATTCCAGCACACTCATTTATCTGTTACATGGTATCAGCGTGGCAGCACTGAGACTCGACCAATCATTACTCTGGACCGCGATTTTACTGTGAGACCTGGACCAGCATTTGAAAGCCGGTACCTCTCCGGGCTTATTGCAATAGAAAAAATAGAAGATACCACTTATAGACTCAGGATGAGTCAGATGCAGCAGACAGACAGTGGTGAGATTTACTGTCAGGCTGAAGAGTGGATCCAAGACCCAGATCGCTCATGGATTCGAATTAGCCACAAGAACACCACAGGATCCAGTATTGAGGTCAAGCCTCAAGGTAACATGAGAATATTTCTTTATTTGTTTCATTATCTGGTTTTGGATAAATTTATTAAAAGCTGATTTGTTGTTCCTTTACATCAGAGGCAGGTGACATGGGCTCCTTCATTTCAAACATTAAGGTTCTGAATGGAGCTCTTCAAGAAGGAGACACGTTAGAGATCCACTGCAGCATAGAGGCTCAGAATCTTCCAGGACATTTCTTTTCAATGACCTGGCTGAAAGATGACACTGAAGTTGTCCAAATTGGTCCCTCAGGTGTACTTTCAGTAGCAAATAATTATGTGGATAGAGAGAAAGAAGGTGAGCTGCGGGCTGTGAAGAAAGGAGATAGGTCCTATGTTCTTACAGTTCAACCAGTCAGGACTGAAGACAAGGGTTTGTATCAGTGCAAAGGTTCACAAGAGGACAGGACAGAGACTGGGACATTCAACAAAGGACAAAGCCAGTTATCTGTCAAGGAAACAGTGCAAATCCGAGTCAAAGGTAAAAAAAAACATCTTGCTCATTTTAATCATTGTGTATATTTATTTTTACATTGTTAAAAGGTATTGTTCGGATAGGCTTCTTATTCTAGTCCTAGAATCTAGGAAGCTAAATACTTGTTAGAATTGTTGGGTGACAAGTCACAGGTAGCACTAAAATAGTAGCACTAAAATAAAAAAAAATTAGTAGAGCCTCACAATGTATCATTTTCCAATTTAGATTTTCCAATTTAGAACAATTAAGTCTTAATATATGCTTAGAACTACATTCAGACACACCCACACACACACACATTTGCACACACATTAAGTTGGCTTACATAACTTTTACTAAACGAACTTGCAATGTTCTGACCCATTTTATTAGCCTTTATTAAAAAAAAAAAACTTTACATTTTATATTTTATATTTATAGTTTATATTTACTCCATCTGGAATGCATTTGTTCTGTGTTTTTATGCAATAGAAAGCGGTTTGGCTCTGGTCATGTTGAAGCAGGATGTCCAGGTGATTGAAGGAGAGAAACTACAGATTATCTGCAATGTGACAGAAGCCAACGGTCAGCTGTCTGTCATGTGGCAACATAAAAAATCTACAAGCACCTCCTTTGGTGACATCATAAGCCTAAGTCGTGAAGGGGTGATGGGGACAGCAGGGTTCAGTACCAGCAGAGGAGAATTCGTGCATTTCGTCTCACTGCAACTAAATTCATATTGGAGTTAAGTGGAGCTGTTGTTTCTGACAGTGGTGAATATATGTGCACTGTGTCTGAATGGAACCTGGAGAGTAATGGCAATATGAAGAAAGTTGTATCTCAGTCACAGAAAGGCAACTTTGCTGTTACACCAATTGGTAAGACTATTTTTTTATGCATGAATAATAAACATAAGAAAAGTGCAAAAGTACTAAACTGTATAGTATGTTTATAGTATGTTTATAGTATGTTTATAGAATGTTATTCAAACATAATAATGTTAATTTTGCATGTTATAGCATGTTTTTGCATTTTCCTATATTACTGTAAATAATTCATCTTTAAGTTACAGGTGAAACTGTTTTTTATCTTTTATCATACAGTTTTTAACTTTTTTTTCGATGTTGTTGTGTACACAGCTTTTGTTACTTGCGCATTACTTTGATTTCTCCCCCCTCTCCCTGCCAGGTTCTCTCTTGAATGTTGTGCTGAGAAGTCGTGAAATAAATCCAGTTGAGAGTTCTGTAATAAAGCTGATTTGCTCAGTTACGGCACCTGAAGTTCCCATAGCTGTGATGTGGAAGTTTACACCACTCAATTCAAGCACTCAACAAGATATAATGTTTATGCATCACACTGGGGACATTATTTATGGAGAAGAACAAAAAGATTATCAGCTTGAGGTTCAAGTACAAAAATCAACCAGAGTTTATATCCTCAAGGTTTTGAGAGCAAGCAAAAAGCATGATGGGAATTACCAGTGCCAGGTTGATGCATATGACCAAGGTATTCAAAAAGCCAAGAAACTCTCCAATTCAGTGGGTATCAGAGTACAAAGACCTGGTATGAATCAGATCACCCTCATTTTTAATCATTTAAATTGTTTACATTTGCATTATTTCCATCATTTTACATTTGTATGGTATATTTTAAAATGTTGCAGCTAAATATTTTCTTTCTTGTGCATTGCAGCCAGACAACTGTCTTTATCCAGTGACCCAAAGTCACGTTTTGAAATCCCAGCCAATTCTAATGCCAAAATTGATTGCTCAGTTACATCTGCGCTTTCTAACTCCTCTCATTTTAAAGTAGCTTGGTTAAGAAATGATCAGAGTTTGCTGAGAATGGGACTAGAAGGAGAGCTCTCAGAAATCTTTAGAGAGAAGGATGAGAGGATCAACCTGAGAAGGACTGAGAGACAAACCTTTCAACTGACAATTCAGCATGTAAAGTCAACAGATAGTGGCAAATACAACTGCTCTGTAGAAGAATGGATTCAAGATCCTGATGGTATCTGGTATAATCTTGACACAAAATCTATTGCTGTGCAACTTGCCATCGTGGACAATGGTAAGCTAGCATCAAAGTTTAATGTTTCTCATGTTTGATGTACCACAATGTTTAGTAATACTGTTGATTATCAGATACACTATAAGGTTAAATAAATTATCTAATGAGATGTATGTTATGTTAGAATTTGTGCTGAGAGTCTGAGTGCGTGAAAAAAAAAAAAAATCATTCTACTTTATGTATGATGACTTGAGTCTAACAATTCTTTCTTTGTTTTTGAGTAAATTTGCACTTAATTAAAAACTGCTTATTAATGTATTTTATTTTAATTATTTTTTAGATAATAATTTCAGCATTGATCAAACAAATGATCAGCTGACTGTAACAGAAGGACAGCATATAGATTTAAATTGTTCACTGGGTTCTCGTGGACTGGATCCCACATTTGGTTACTCTCTGAGCTGGTTCTATGTACAGAGTCAAAATGGGTCCGCAGTTCAGCTTCTAACCTTCAGCCATGACGGCCTTCTTCAGTTTCACGTTCAGGATGTAGAACTTCAAAATCGACTCCACTTTTCCAGACCCACAATTAATTCTTTTCACCTATCCATATTGAATTCCATTCCACCTGACAGTGGAAGTTATTACTGTCAAATAGACCAGTATCAGGCTGGTTTCAAGTGCAACTGGGACAAAAGGGCAACTAGCACATTACCTTACACCAATGTCAATGTACAGCTTATAGGTAAGTTATGTCCTTGAACTTTAGTTACTTATTTAAATTAATATATTTTATGGAAACAAAGATTTTTGTGTTTAATATTTCAGAAAACAAGCTTCAAGTAAAGAAAATGAACCACATTATCAATATTACTAATTATCAAAATGGATTTACAATGGATTGTGAGATCAGCTCCTGCTCTAGTGATAAATCTATGTTTGAAGTGACCTGGACCAGAAGACAGAAAGATGAACAGCATTTGTCTGTATTTACTGTGAGAAGAGATGGTACCCTGCACAGCACTATGCCAGATAGAGCTCTGGTGTATAACCGCCCTAATGCTACACATTTTAGACTCACCATTCCTCATGTTAATGTCTCTGATAATGGCCAGTACCAGTGTCAGGTTGTGGAATGGTTACCCACGTCTACTAAGGCATGGAAGAAATTGGCAGAAGACAGATCAGGGACTTTTTCTGTCTATGTGCATGATGAAGGTAAATTAATCACTTTATACAACTCTCAGTATACAACATACTATCAAATACAATAAGTACTCAAATCTTCTTTTTTATTCTATCAACATATCCATTAATTGTCTGTTCCTTTTACTGTTACAGATGGTAAAGGCACATGTTCTTCTGGTTTGATACTGAGCTGCATCATTCCCGTGCTTTTGATCCTACTTGTAATCATAATGGTGCTGTTGCAAAAAGTTTGTAGGGGAAGGTCTGCTACAAAAAAAAAGAAAAAATCTTTATGGGCTGAAAATAACCCACTTAAGCAAATGCCAGGAACAATACCAGATGAAGATTAAAAAATGCAGTTTTTTTTTTTATTTTAACTATGTCTAAGTGACCTACAAATCTTTAAAAGAATTTTAATACCTCAATGGTCATAATCTAACAAGATATTTGGTAGGCACAATTTTTAATTTTCTCCCCTTTAGCTTATATTTATTATTCATTTAAGTCCTTCTAAAGTAAAGATTAGAGTAATGCGCTATTGACTACACAATTGCTCAGATGGTTAAGAGTTTTAAGTCACAGGACTGCACTGGTGCCAATGTTAGACTCCTATGTAAGGAGCTAAACTGTAAATTGCTCACAGTATATACCACTAAGTGTAAAGCTGTCTACTCAAGGTTTTGCATATGAATGTATTTAATTGAATGATGATCCAATGGAAATTTACTTATTTATTGTATGCACTACTTATTTATTAATATTACTTTTTACACACTTTAATATATATTGTTTGCTATGATTAGGACCATCACAGTTCAGGTACTATTTGGGCAGTGGATCATACTGAGCACTGCAGTGCCACTGATGTGAGGGAAGTGTGGTAATGTTTGTTGCACTGGTACAAAAGGATCAAACTACTAGAGATTTTAAACACTGTGTGGACTTAAAACCATCTATCTTACAGACAAACTGAGGTCATGTCATTTTGTAGTCAGTGCCATGTGGCTATCTGGGTATTGTGATTTTTTAACAGCAAAATCGAATTGAGCTTTTGAAAGAGTCAGCCAGAATATGTTTTGTGAATATTCTTCTCTTGTATATCACAAAATTCTCTGAATTATGATAATACTAAAATTATTACATGCAATCTTTTAGTTATGTAGTTATGTATATTACTCTTTTAATACTTTTGTGGTCACTGGTAAAAAAGGAAGACAAATCACAGAATGATATGATTGCCATATGATTGCCGACCCACTGCAGCTTAAGGACATCAAACAGATGTCCAGTTGCATCAGCTTGCATGTAAAAATGTTAGTAGTTTGAAACTTTAACATCCTCATAATTCAGATGAGCTAGTGATGTAAAGGAAAAAATGTAAAAAAAAAATTTTGATTCAGTATGCCAAATATGGACAGAACAATTACACAAAGATGCACAATTTCACTGGTCTGTTGCTCCACCTTTGGATATAAAATCAGAAAGCTTATCTGTTGCACAATTTTTATTAGTCTTTATTAATCATCTGTACATGAGTACTCACATTCTTCCTACAAGATGTTGATGGCTGGATCTCCTAAGTACCAAACCTTCTAGAAAGTCAGGTTTTTTTAAGTATTTTTTTTTAAATAGATTTTAAACTAATTTAATATTAGCATGCTAAATGTTTTAAGCATTGACAATAGCGATTTTAATAAAGGCTATATGTTTCAATACAATGGAGAAAAAGTCATCTTGAAAATAGTGTTTTTCCTTACAATTCTCTTGCAAATATTTTTATACTGTTACTGTGCTTAAGTCAGATACCTCTTTAGAATTTATATTGGTTCCATTCTAACAACCAACGTTGCAAATATCCTGGGTATATATTTTCATATTGATTTATGTTTTGGCAGCTAACAATGAAATGTATTAAATTATTTAAATTAAAAGGCCTGATCTCATTGGCTAAACCAGGATCTGTAAAAATGACTAGATAAAATCAGAATGACAGGAATGGGGTGGTAGGATCATTTGCTGCTCAGAGGTTTGAATGTATAACAATGTGTTTTGGAATGTGAGACGGGATGTTGACTTTTTATTTGTTGACCTGGCACTGGTACATTTTATATACTAATTTAATTTTATACACAAATTGTAGCTGTACTTGTGATGTGTTAGATTTGTAGATCATAATTAAAATATGCTTTTGTACTATGTGCAACATTGCAATAATTGTAGTAGCAGTCATTTTGTTAATCATTTTTATTTTGTTGTTTGAATGTTTTTTGTGCCGACACATTTTTTTAAGCAAGTGCTTGTCCTTTAGACTGTGTATAATTTTGTTGTTGTTTTTTTTGAGTGTGTTTTTTTAACCTTACATATTTCTTTGTAACACAGGCACTATACAACACATTCCAAATAGTAATAGCTATATTGCATAGTTTGCAATTTGACGTTAAAATGGTGATTATTTTGTATGAGTTTCAGGCAGTGTTTCAATTTCAGATAAAAATGATCATGATTCAGTACATTCAGGTATTCAGAATGTTACACTATTTTGTATTCATAGTATTCTTAGTAAGTATGTTTTTTAATGACTACTTTTCTGACTGTGAATATTGCTTTGAAATGACAAAAATTTAGCATTTGCCATTGAATGTGCTAGTAGTTTGCTGTGTTGTGTTGTGTTCCAAATAAAAATAAAATGTTTGCATTTTAAATTTACATCAGTTGCCCTAAATTAGATATGTTACTGTAAGAATGACATAGTACAATACAATTCATAGATTGTCATCAATCTCATTCAAAAGACATTTCAGACAAACATAACTATGACAGCATATAAACTAATCATTTAATAAGCAATTATTATAGAAAGAATTTTTATAGAAATAATTTTATAGAATTTTTTTTATCCAAAAGCAAGACCACAAGGGCCATTCAGCGCCACTGAATCAATGAGGGTTATGGGTTTGAAGGTGTTTATGTTTCTTGCTTACAATTACTGCATTATACTTGTGTCTGAGAGGTTTTTTTTTGTATGCTCCTTCAGGCTTTCGTCCAGTCTAATTTGTGTCTTTATTTCTGTTATGTCTACCTCCCCTTGCTGAAGTGGCAATATGTCAGCTGCTGCTCCCCATGTTGATATTTTAATCCCCCTCCATATTTAAATATTGATATTTAAAGATTTCCTTTTGCCTCTTATCATCTACAATGCAAAATATGTTAGAATATTAAACCCACAGGGCGGGGTGCTTTTATTTTTTGAATTGCCGATCCAGTTTAGACTTGCTGGATCCTGGGCCTTTGCCAGAATTATTTTGCACAAAACACAAAAAAAGCTTCTTCATGATTGCCAGTCTAACGAAATGATCCGATTTCCTATTGAGATTTGTCACCGTGCTGCACCATTGAAAAAAAGGTTACGCTTTTCATGTTTTGCAAAGAAAATCTATCGACAAATTTCCAAGTTGATTAAATATATGCAGGAAAAACAAAACTGGGTTGAATGTGAGAACATGAAATACTCCAGTTTGTCACTCCTTTTTATTCTGTAGGTGAAAGAATAAAATAGAAAGAGGAGCGAGAGCGCAAACTCCGCCTCTCAGCACGATAAGAGCAAAAGAGAAAGTACGGCACCTGAGCTCTATTAGTTTCTATTTTATTCCTTTTGAAATTCCATTTTTTTTTGTATTATACTGAAATCGCGAACGTACGTTACCACACTATCTTTTGGATTTATTTCGCATTGTTTTCCGGATAAAGCATTTCGTGTACTTTGAGAGACTCGGTCAAAATCACGGACATTTAAATCCCTGCAATGGGCGAAAGTCCAGGTTATTTATTACAAGCGCTGCTGTCCCTGATATTGGCCATTTGTACTTTGGGTAAGTATTTATCGTGTAGATATCGTGTATAATACTGTCAGCCAGTTTATCATTTACACTTAATGACATTTAATCATTTGAGGTTTATTTTCCGGATCGGGACCACGTCGTGGACTGGCCTACAATCTCATAGATTGTCATCAATGTCAGTCCAAAGACGTTTCAGAGAAACAGAACTATGACAGCACAGAAACCAATAATTTAATAAGCAATTATTATAGAAAGAAATGTTACATTTGGTCATCAAGATGACGCTTTAATCCAAAAGCAAGACCACAAGGGCCATTCACCACCACTGAAGCAATGAGGGTTAAGGTTTTGAAGGTGTTTGAATGTTTCTTGCTTACAATAACTGCATTATACTTGTGTCTCTAAGTTTGTTTGTTTTTTGTATGCTACTTAAGGCTTTTGTCCACAGTCTAATTTCTGTCTTTATTTGTGTTCTGTTGTGTTCACTTCCCCTTGCTGAAGTGAACATGTGTTAGCTGCTGCTCCACATGTTGATATTTTAATCACCCCTCCATATTTAAATATTGATTTTTAAAGATTCCTTTTGCCTCTTATCATCTACAATGCAAAATAAGTTAGAATATAAAACCCACAGGGTTAAAACAGTCTAAACCCCAACTGCAGAGTGTTTTGAACCATTTCCTTGCTGCTTAAAAGTTTCCCCATTATTATACTTTTGATGCACTATTCAATATGTAAATTGGCTGATAAAATATTTTAAAGCTCGTAAGTATTTATTTTAGCATGTTATTAACAAAATAATAAAAGGTTAAAAGTAAATGTCAATATTGTTGTTTAAGTATAGTTTAATCCAGCAATACAAATTGGGACACAAGAAACATAAATTATATAAATAATAAATAACAAATTTGTTATTGAATGTAATTAAATGTTTGCCTTTTTTCATTGCAAAGTACAAACACTATTTTCAGAAAAGGTTGTACAAAGGGACAAATGGATTTTATATATACTGCTGTCAAAATGACATCTTTTACCAACAAAGCCATATCTACTTTAATGCCAGACCTGATTTTGCAATTTGAGTTACACCAGTGAGCCTTTGCAGACAAAAAGTGCATGTGTGTTACTGGTCTGCCTGCAGTTAAAATCTCCTATTAAAATGTATACTATAAATTAGGAAAATTAGATAATGGCAACCATGATTCCATTGATAAGTGGATACCAATAATTTACTTGAAAAACTAAGTAAATAATGAGTTATTGCAGTGTTAAAGTGTTTCAACTTGAACTGAAAATATGGTTTATATATATTTTACAGGATCTAAAAACAAACATTTTTGCTTGGGGAACATGTAATATTACTCAAAAAACCTACGCTCAACCCAAATTTGGTCGAGAGCTACAGACCTGTTTCTCTTTTACCTTTCCTGTCTAAAACACTTGAACGGGTGGTATCTACACAGGTCTCCAAATTTCTTAATCAGAATAATCTCCTCGATCCCAATCAATCCGGTTTTATATGTGGTCACTCCACGGAGACAGCATTACTCTCTGTGATTGACTCACTTAAATCTGCCAAAGCCAAATCTCAATCCTCGGTCCTCATTTTGTTAGACCTTTCTGCAGCTTTTGATACAGTAAATCATCAGATTCTACTGTCCACTCTAGCTGAATTAGGCTTTTCTGATACGACACTTGAATGGTTCCGATCCTATCTCACAGGAAGGACCTTCAAAGTGTCATGGAATGGGGAGATCTCTAACTCTCACCAAGTACGCACTGGTGTGCCTCAGGGCTCTGTACTTGGTCCTCTCCTCTTCTCTCTTTACATGACATCACTGAGCACAGTCATCCAGGCGCATGGTTTCTCTTACCACTGCTATGCTGATGACACTCAACTTCATCTGTCTTTTGCCCCTGATGACACCACCATCTCAAATCGGGTATCTGCATGCCTCTCCGACATATCTGTCTGGATGAAGGCCCGTCATCTCAAATTAAACTTAGAAAAAACAGAGCTTCTCATTATCCCTGCTAAACCCTCAATCCATCACAACCTGACCTTCCAAATTGATGGCTCCACAATCTCCCCAACTGATTCGGTCCGGAACCTTGGGTTCACTATAGACTCCCACCTTAAACTCTCTGATCATGTGATCAAAACCGCCCGTTCTTGTAGATTCCTTCTTTATAACATAAGGAAGATCAGACCCTTTCTGACTGAACATGCTACCCAACTGCTTGTTCAAGCCCTAGTCTTATCCCGGCTTGATTATTGTAATGCACTTCTTGCCGGTATCCCAACTTCCACCATCAGACCTCTTCAACTAATTCAAAACTCTGCAGCCCGACTCGTGTTTAACCAGCCCAAGCGAACTCACGTCACTCCATTACTCACTTCCCTCCATTGGCTTCCTGTAGCTGCTCGCATTCAGTACAAGTCGCTGACTCTGGCATACAGAACCATTTCTGGATCTTCCCCCTCTTACCTTCACTCTATCTTTTCAAAATACACTCCGACTCGTTCACTTCGCTCCAGTGATGATTGTCGCCTGGCGATTCCACCTCACCGAGGAGCTAATTCTCATTCTGTGGCGTTCACCACTGCAAAATGGTGGAACGATCTTCCCAACTCTGTCCGTAAGGCAGAATCTCTAAACAGTTTTAAGAAACTACTTAAGACGCATCTATTTACCAAATACCTGTTATAAAAAAAAAATAAAATAAAAAAATAAAAAAAGGGGGGGGGGGGGGGGCGCAGCTTCGAATAACAATCAGGTTGATGAACTTACAGTATAGTTGGTTTTCTCCATGGCTTCTGACTTGTGGTGTTCTCATTTGTAAGTTGCTTTGGATAAAAGCGTCTGCTAAATGACTAAATGTAAATGTAATGTACGTAAATGTAATATTGAACTGTGTATAATTAATACATCAGACTCATCTCTCCCCTCTTGTGTTTAGTCATTGGCAGCAGGGACGTGTTTTGGGAGAAAGGACAGACGATTACGCTAACTCCTGAGTTTAAAGGACAACTAATAGAAATATTATGGAAACACAATTATAATAAATTGATTGATTATAATAAAGGAACCTTCACGACTTTTGGTTCCTTCAAAGGGCGGACAGAGCTAGATGTTAATACAGGCATGCTAACAATTAAAAATGTAAGCAGTGCTGATGATGGCCAATATGACGCTGAAATTGTTATAGCTGGAAATACACAACTCCAGAACTCTCATTATAATGTAAAGGTTATAGGTAAGTGCCTTGCTTCAAACATCTCAGATAAGTTTGTACACATTTTTTTTACACATTGACAAATGAAAATGTGAAAATTTTGATTTGTGTTAAAAGATCGTTTACCCTTTTCAGAACCCATATCAGAGCCTACAGTTAAATGTGAGCTAAATAGCACTTGGAAGGGAGCAACACTTATGTGTTTAGTAGACACTCAAGATAAAGTAAAGGTGGAATGGACTGGGACAAAGGTGGCCTCAGGACCCAAACTTTACATAGATGAAGATGAAGCGCCTGAATCAGTGTATATTTGCACTGTAAAGAATGAAGTGAGCAGTAAAAATACCAGCTTTACTCTTAAAAACTGCCACAATGGTAAGACTTTTATTACAATTTTAAAATATTGACTTTTTATGGGTGCAATGGGTTTATTAAAGTATATCAGTCATGCAATGTAGAGAGTCTCAACTAATTAAAATATCTCAGTTAAAATATTTATGTAATATTGACTGATTTTACATGCAGGAACATCTCAAATTGTGATAGCTGTAATCATTATTGCTTTTGCAATAACTGTGGTACCAGTCATTTTGTTCACATGCTGGTGTTATAAAAAGAAGATGAATGGAAAAGGTAAGACACTTTGTGTTTAATGTCCAATACACAAACCTACTGAATGTTGGTATAAAGACAAAGGCTACCAGATTTAAATGAATGTGGTTAAAGAGTATGAAAACTGCTGACTTTAACTGTATTTCAGATTTCTGTCTACAAAAAGGATCACCAACAAACATCAAATCATCAGAAGAAAGTAAGATTTTTATTAAAGTTTGGTATTGCCCTGTTATGCATCTTAAACACACTATTATTATATGTAATATTGATAACAATATTATTATATTTGGTAATTTAATAAGTATAAAACAGAAGATTTACAACAAATATTTTGATAAAATAAACAAAACTAATCTGAGAAAAATCTAGACGTGAACTGTGTTGGAAGGGAACTACCCACTGAATCAGTAGCCTCACGTTACATTAAAGAAAAATAATAATAATAAAAAAAAAAGATAGTTTTAGACAATTTATTGTTAGTATTACAAGCCCAATTACAAATAAGCTGGGAAACTATGATAAATGTAAATAAAAACAGATTTGAATGATTTGCAAATCTTATGAACATACATTTTATTTCCAATAGAACATAATATAATCAACAAATGTAATTGCAACATTTTATAGTTCACACAAAGGGAACAAAAGTTTGTAATTGGCACAAATAAAAACCACTGAAGCAGTCAGTACCTTGACTGGGTATAATAGGAGTACAGCCTATCAGATGTATAGAAGGTTTACAATCTGCAAGAAAATGTGTCAAAAATTGTAAAAGAATTTCAGAAAAATGTTTCTGCAACCTAAAATTGGAAATACTTTGAACATTCCACCAGATACAGTTTATAACTGACTTGTAATTATGAATATTAGTGTATTTTTAACATAATAAATGTCTCTCTGTGTGTGTGTGTGTGTGTGTGTGTGTGTGTGTGTGTGTGTATACACACATGTGCATGATATTTACCACAAAGGAACAATGCTCATAAGCATTGCAGCAACAAAGAATCAAACAAACCGAAAAGAACCAGATACAAAGCAAACAGCAAGCAAGAACATCAATGACTTACCAGCTAAAAAAACTGATTTGCTTAATAACATTGCTGAATGTGAAACAGGTAATAAAGATGATGAAAAAGAAACAGCAACAGTTGAAAACAATTATCTGGACAAAGAAATACCTAATCCAAAATGTGAGAGTACAGAAAATCTGGTAAAGAAACCAAATCACCAGGTTTTATTAGAAGATTCTGAGCCAAAACACCATGAAGATGAAAAGGAACAGCCAGCTTTCCCTGAGGAAAAGGAGAAGAGTGTACCGGTGCAGCATTCAAGCATTCTTTATTCAAGTAAGGACACAGCAAATGCAGGTGAAATGTTTAATTAAACCTAATGACATACTTAAAGACATTAAGTGTGTGTGTGTGTGTGTGTGTGTGTGTGTGTGTGTGTGTGTGTAAACTTATATAGCAGGATATTATAGCAAGTGCTCATTCTTAACCATTTAAAATGCTACTGTGAGGAAGAGTGAAAATAAAAATGGCATAGGTTGTTTCATATCATTAGTACACTTGTAAGTTGTGAATACTTTCCACACTTAACATTATGATTTTAGCAAAAAAAAAAAAAAAAAGAACTTAATTCTTAAACGATTACACAAAAATATTTATTACAAAAATGACAAAAGAAAAATCTTCACCTGGATGTAACTTAGCAAACAGGTATGAGCCTCCTATTGGATAAATACTGCATGGGTGATTATCTTTTAGCTGGAAAGTTATATTCATTCATTATATATAACCCCAGCAGGTGCAATGAGTTGCTTCTCATGTCTTAAACAACCATGTTGAAAGACACATCCCATGGTCATGGACAAGATGTTAGTCTGTTTGAGGGGTCGAATCATTGACATGCATCAAGCAGAGAAACACCTAAGAAGATTAGAGAAACAACTAAAATTGGGTCCAACGCATCATTAAAAGGAGGATAGTGGGGACCCACTGTCTTCGTGGTGTGCAGAAAAAATCCTGAATGAACATGTTCAGCAATCACTTAAACGTTTGGTGAAATCAAATCAAAGAAAAAAAAAAAAACAACTATGTTTAAAAGTATTTCCACATGCACAATGCTAAGGGAACTCAAGGGATTGGGACTACGGTGTAGCCTTACGAAAAACACTAATCAGTAATTCTAACTGGGAAAAAAAGTTAGGGAGCATAGGGATTGGATTCTGGAGCAATGGAAGAAGGTCATGTGGTCTGATGAGTCTAGTTTTACCCTGTTCCAGTTTGATAGGCATATCAGGGTAAGAAGAGATGTTTAGTGCGTAGGGTACAAGCCTGTGGAGGCAGTGCCATGATCTGGGGTTGCTGCAATTGGACAGGTCTAGGTTCAGCAACAGTATGTGCTCAAAGAATGAGGTCGGCTGACTACCTGAATATACTGAATGAGCAGGTTATTCCATCAATGGACTTCTTCTTCACTGATGGCACAGGTATATTCCAAGATGATAATGCCAGGAATCAATGGGCTCAAATTGTGAGAGTGGTTTAGGGAGCATGAGACATCATTCTCACACATGGATTGGCCATCACAGAGTCCAGACCTTAACTTTATTGAGAATCTTTGGGATGTGCTGGAGAAGGCTTTGCGCAGCATGGCATTTACTCTGCCATCATCAATTTTTTTTGGCCAGGCAGTGTATATTACAAATAGTAAGACTAAAATACAACAAATCATTTCAATAAACAAAACTACTGATTAAAGCAAAGTAAGTTATGATATGTATCATGCAGCTATAATATAACTTGCATAAATTACAATTGTTTCTAAAACCAATGTGTTATGTAAAATAGAAAAAAATCAAAATTTTGAATACATGCGCTTTGATTTGAATCATATTAACAATAAATCTATAAATGGCAAATTTACAGGAGCATGCAGTAAGAAATCTTTCCATAAAACCATGGCAATTAATTTATTTTGAATTAACCAGATATAATATAAGTGAAATAATTGGTTTATTTAAGTGGGTTTTTATTTAAATTATACTAAATAAATCAGCTGTATGTATGTATTATGTGGTCTGCATAAATGTGATTCTTTTTTCTTTTGCTATAGAGACAGAGCCACAAAACCATCAAACAGAACTGAAAAAAGCTGATATAACCAAAATAGAAGAAAGGAGTGAAAATGAAGTTCATCTGACTCCTGATGTGACTACAAGCAAGTCAGAGAAAGTAGAAAACACAAAAGCAGATTATGAGGAAGGAGAAAAGGAGAAGAATATTCAACATGGTCAAGACACATCAGAAAAATATTTTTCTTTCACAGTATGGATACATTTTTGTGCATAACATATCCTTTCACATTTACAGATGATGAGGAAGGAGAAAAATGTGAAGAGAAGGAACCTGAGATAAAAAGCATGGATACATTATCTACTCATGAACATATGGATAAAGAAATTCAGGAGAATGTCCAAAACATTCCCCAGGAAGTTTCAAAGAAAGAACAGCTTCATAATAAAGAAAAGACAAGTTTTGAAGAAAAGGAGAAGCAAATTCAACATGATCAAGACACATCAGACGCAGGTTTGTGAAAAATATTTTGTGAAAAATATTTCTAACTTTTAACTGAATATTAACAAACTTGTTTGTATGTATATATGTGGTTTAAAAGTGTAAGTGCTGAACACCTAACATGTAATGCAAATGTTAAGTTATGACAAAATAATAGCAGCTAAAATATTTTTCTTTCACAGTATGGATACATTTTTGTGCATAACATATCCTTTCACATTTACAGATGATGAGGAAGGAGAAAAATGTGAAGAGAAGAAACTTGAGATAAAAAGCATGGATACATTATCTACTCATGAACATGTGGATAAAGAAATCCAGGAGAATGTCCAAAACATTCCCCAGGAAGTTTCAGAGAAAGAACAGCTTCAAAATAAAGAAAAGACAAGTTTTGAAGAAATGGCGAAGCATATTCAACATGGTCAAGACACATCAGACGCAGGTTTGTGATTTTTTTTTTTTACTTTTTAACTGAATATTAACAAACTTGTTTGTATGTATATATATGGTTTAAAAGTGTAAGTGAACACCTAACATGTAATGCAAATGTTAAGTTATGACAAAATAATAGCAGCTGAAATATTTTTCTTTCACAGTATGGATACATTTTTGTGCATAACATATCCTTTCACATTTACAGATGATGAGGAAGGAGAAAAATGTGAAGAGAAGAAACCTGAGATAAAAAGCATGGATACATTATCTACTCATGAACATGTGGATAAAGAAATCCAGGAGAATGTCCAAAACATTCCCCAGGAAGTTTCAGAGAAAGAACAGCTTCAAAATAAAGAAAAGACAAGTTTTGAAGAAATGGCGAAGCATATTCAACATGGTCAAGACACATCAGACGCAGGTTTGTGATTTTTTTTTTTTACTTTTTAACTGAATATTAACAAACTTGTTTGTATGTATATATATGGTTTAAAAGTGTAAGTGAACACCTAACATGTAATGCAAATGTTAAGTTATGACAAAATAATAGCAGCTAAAATATTTTTCTTTCACAGTATAGATACATTTTTGTGCATAACATATCCTTTCACATTTACAGATGAAACATCATTCACTTGATGAAATAATGGATGAATGGACGCAATGTAAACCTCAACAAAATGTGTTATTGAGGACTTAAACCAATTCAACCATCAATCAAATAGAGAAACAAACTTGCTTAAACAGTTATTGGAGGGATTTTTAAAAAATGACTTTTTGAAAAAGCAATGTTTAGTTTACAAAGCTAATTTGTTTAGATGTTGAGAAAGTTAAAATATAAAAATTTATATTTGTTGTAAATGATATTGAAACTACCCATGCCAAAAACATTTAGTTTACAGTTTTAGCAGTACAACTCAAATATTTGTTTACAAAACATTCCAGAAATGGTGAGAAACTTTGTAAAAATTCATTGAGTGTTGAACGTTGTAATTTGTTAATTCACATTAATCCTTATTAAACAGATGACAGGGCAAAGAAAATATTTTCTGATTTAGTATAAACATAGTGGCGGCACGGTGGCTTAGTGGTTAGCACGTTCGCCTCTCAGCGCTAGGGATTCCCGGTTCGAATCCCCATCTGGGTGGAAATTCCATGTTCTCCCCGTGTCTGCGTGGGTTTCCTCCGGGTTCTCCGGTTTCCTCCCACAGTCCAAAAACATGGATCAAGTTAATTGAATTCTCAAAATTGCCCCATATAGAGTGTGTCTGTGTGAGTGAGTGTGTGCCCAGCGATGGATTGGCGCCCTGTCCTGGGTCTATCTGCCCAGCGCCCGAGATGTTCTCCCCTGGATGGGCATGGGGAACCCCACCGCGACCCTAATAGAGGATAAAGCGGGAGATAATGAATGAATGAATGAGTATAAACATAGTATATATGAAATGTTTACCCTGTCCAAGGGGAAATGAGTTGTGGTTTACTACTTTATACAGAACTTAAATTAGGTAAAATATGTTTTTCAGCATTAAGATGTTTCACTCATAAAGTTTAGAATATAATAAAAAAGATTCACAGAGACTCAGGTGATATCATTTAAGAAATCGTCATGTTATTGTGCTGGACATAGCCACATAGGCACTAGATCATATTTCACCAGAAACACCAGCAAGTTTTTTGAACCTGAAGTTATCTGAGACAGACCAAAAGAGGGTCTGTGGTCAAACACGTTCACAAATTAAAATTAATTAAAAATGAATGCTAATGCAACAGTACTATGACATACTGGGCTGGGCTGCATATACATTATTAGAAAACATCCTTTAATCTCTATATAGCTATGCATTTTTTTTAAAAAGCTACACTTTATAATGTTTAAATGTACTTTTGTAAATAATCATATTATCTTTGCTTGTAAATTGTTTTTTTTTTTTTTTTTTTTTTTAAATCGTGCACAAGTTGAATATGGTTTTAAAAATGTGACAACTCTAGGTAAATGTGAATACATTATTTGCTGTTTACTGGAAACACATACTTGTTTAAAAAGCTTTATTTTTTAAATATGTTACATGATTTACAGATTTTAAGGAGGTATATCTGCACAAATGTACATTTTTCAAGTTTGTTTAAAATGTTAATGCATATCATTTGAACAGGGATGCCTAAATATTTGCATACAAATTATGTTTTCACTCAACCTTTATATTCCTTTATCATGCAAACTCTGTTCATCAATGCTGACAACACACAAGTATGCCCATCATTGATAACTTTGCGTGACACTATTAAGAAGCAGTGCAATCTATATTCAATTTCCTCAGTACGTATGAGGTCTCTTTTCAGTGGCTGTGTTGACATTCATTACAGTAAAGTGTGCATATGGACTTTGACTTTTAAACTCAAGCTGTACGGAACATTATCACTTTAGGGACTTGAATGAACTCTGAATGTCTGTATTTCCATGTTATATATATATTTTTAAACTAAAGTTATCAAAAAAATCTATGCAAAAAAAAATATATATATATTTACTGGTGCTCTTATTTTAGACCGTTTTGTCTATTCTTTTGAATGAATAAACCATTTACAATGTTTTGACCTTTCAAACCTGTGCTTATTTCTACTTTCCTTCATAAACTGCTGGCTTTTAACCGTCTAAGTTCCGTTTACTTTGTGGTATGTGCCCATATTTTTCTCACATTAGTTAAAGTTTCGTTTTTTAAAAATATGGTCTAGCTAGTGTTTCTCTGCAGTTTGAGTATAGACATTTAGTGTACCAACTTGATGGTTGGGGCAGAATACAGCGTCAGCCATCACATATATTATACAGTATATATAGGCTTTAAGATAACTTTTACTGACCAGCTAATTTTGATGTTTTATAAATAAAAATGTTGATTCATCAAACATTGTCCTAAGACAAAAAAAGTCAAACAACATTGACCAAACAAATTATGCAATGTCTTCATGAAGATGGGAATCCCTGAGCATCCCACAGTTCTAAACAGGAATCTACACTGATTTACAAGCCACAATCATGATTAAACATGAACAGGCTGGTTCCACATCAGCAAAGAAGTGAGACATGGTTACATTGTCTTCATACCTGTTCAACCGGTATAATAAACAAAACAGAAGTAGGACTGGAGGGCAATAAACAAGGGTTTAAAATTGTGCGGGAAACATCAATAATCTTCAGTATGTGAATAATACAGGATGAGGATTCAATGCAGAAAATCTGAAAGAAACAGTACTGATTTTAACAAAAGGTTAATATTGACGGAAAAGATGAAAACAAGCTGGACAGTCAGAAAATAGCAAACACACTGGCACTGGGCACAATGAGAATGAAAAATGTGGAAAAGATTTTTAAATGTGATTATTTATTTTGATAAACAGTAGAATTGTCCACACCATGCTACTTTCTGCATTTTTTAAAGCTAAAGCTTTGAAATATTAATTAAAATATTAAAATATTAATCCCTTAGGATATTAAGGATATCCTATAGGATATACCCTAACCCTAACCCTAACCCTAGGATATTAACCCTAACCCTAACCCTAACCCTAGGATATTAACCCTAAAATATTAATCCTTTTGATCTTTGTTTTGTAGTAGACCTCTGAAAACACTTGGAACAGCAATCTAGAAAAACTAATGGATCATGGACCAGATTAAGCCTCACATCTCATTGTAAACCTAGATAATGAAATTGGATAATGAAACCTTATATTTAGGACACAATGAGAACAACAAATTCACTAGAAAAGACAGATGTGATGGAAAGGGTCATAGGGAAAAGAGCAAGATGTCAAGGAGGACGAATAAAATAAAAAAAATAAATAAATAAAAATATGAGTAATTAGAAGGCTGGACTGGGACAGACTAGTAGCCAAAGTTAAATATTTTGTGTAGCAAGTATCTATCCATCCATCCATCCATTATCTTCCGCTTTGTCCTATATTAGGGTCGCGGGGGGGTTCCCCATGCCCATCCAGGGGAGAACGTTTCGGGCGCTGGGCAGATACACCCAGGACAGGGTGCCAATCCATCGCTGGGCACACACTCACTCACATAGACACGCACGCATACACACTCTATATGGGGCAATTTGGAGAATTCAATTGACTTCATCCATGTTTTTGCACTGAGGGAGGAAACCGGAGAACTTGGAGGAAGCCCACGCGGACACGGGGAGAACATGGAAACTCCACCCAGATGGGGATTCAAACCGGGAATCCCTAGCGTTGAGAGGCGAACATGCTAACCACTAAGCCACCGTGTCACCCAGTGTCGCACACACAAAGTATATCCAACTAAAAAGTGTTTTGGCAAAAAAAAAGATCAAGAAAAAAATATTTTGGAAAACCTACAATTCTTTTATTCATTAATTTTACAATTCACATGCAAACCATTTTCAAACCACATATCCTGAATTGTGTCATGGGGACTGCATATTGCTAATTGGGTAAAAAGAGAGAAAACACATTCAGGAGGTCAGTCAATCATGATCCGACACAAAAACAAACACATTTTACACATTCACACACAAATGAAATTTGGCATCTTTAATTAACATAACAGCATGACTGTGGGAGGAAAAGGAAACTCCTAAATGAAACCCACACAGACTACAAACACCACAGGGGCGATGAGAAGCTAGTGTCCCCTAGATAAACGTTAGTAAATCTAACTAGACTGCCTGTGTTTAGATTAAATGTGTGCACATTCCAGATTAGACTTTGTGAATTTACCGTGCGAAAACAAAATCTAACAGCTTTGTAAGTAGGAATTTAGCTTGAACTTGTTATGCAATGTATTTAACTGTATATGAAAAGCATGGAAAATGAAAATAATGTTATATATATGTTATATGTATATATATATATATATATATATATATATATATATATATATATATATATATTTTTATATATATATAGTCATATGCAAAAGTTTGGGCACCCCTATTAATCATTTTTAGTTCTAAATATTTGGGTGTTTGCAACAGCCATTTCAGTTTGATATATCTAATAACTGATGGACAGTAATATTTCAGGATTGAAATGAGGTTTATTGTACTAACAGAAAATGTGCAATATGCATATATATATATATATATATATATATATATATATATATATATATATATATATATATATATATATATATAATGTATATATTCAGTATTCAATGGCTTATTAGTACTTCATAGTAAATTGGAGTTTGATTAAGTATCAGCAAAAATATATATAAAATACAGGGTTTATTGCAATTGTCTGTTTTGTGGTGTATTTATTTCGCAAACATTATTATTGGCGCACAAAGCTCCTAACGTAACATTATTAACATTATAAGAGAAGAACAATATTGCAGTAACAAAACAATACATTTATGAGTAACCCCCTTTAAATCTGAATAAGAACAGACAACATTTAAAAACAATGTTGCATTAAAAGCAGGATTGTCAGAAACTGCACCGTTACTTTTTTAATATAATAAACCTTTAAGCGGCCTTTCTCTTTCAACCCTGCTTTAAAGCCTTTTATGGATCTGACCAATATGCGCATGCCCCAACACAAACTATGCCAACTCGCCAAAATAAAAGTCATTTTTAAATACAACAAAGTTCATATTAGTGCAGTTATCTGTTCATTCACAGCATGAATGTTTTCCATCCATCCATTATCTTCTGCTTTATCCTGTATTAGGATCGCGGGGGGGGGGGGGGGGGGGTTCCCATGCCAATCCATCGCTGGGCACACACTCACTTACACAGACACATTCTATATGGGGCAATTTGGAGAACTCAATTGACGTGATCCATGTTTTTGGATTGTGGGAGGAAACCCGGAGGAAACCCACGCGGACATAGGGAGAACATGGAAACTCCACCCAGATGGGGATTCGAACCGGGAATCCCTAGCGCTGAGAGGCGAACGTGCTAACCACTAAGTCACCGTGCCGCCTTCTGCTACTCATTAAAAATCATAATTCTATTAGATGTTGGACATAATGAGACTTTTTGAAAAGTTTATTTTTGTGGTTGTATCTCACTTATACCTAATTTATATAGTTGACCTAATACTTTCCCTCTGTTTTTCTTCCTCCGCTCGATTACATGTTTTAAAATTACATGTTTTAAAAAAAAATTAAATTGTTGTAGATTACATGTTTTAAAAAAGATCAGTAGGTCAGCCAAAATTTCATCTATTGATTTGTAAAAGCTCAATTTTGTAATAGCTTTTCTGTTACTGTTACATTTAATTAATCCTTGTAAATAAAGGTTTGAAGCTCAGGTTCAACTTTGTTCAACCTGGTCACTGCTGGCATTTCACCTATTCACACAGTCTGTTGAACATGGGAGCTTCAATGTGGTGGTGTGGAGGTCTATTCAAACATTCCACATTAAATGCAGGCGTGTTGGTTTTGGATGCTGCCACACAATCAACCACCCTCACATGAGCAAGTGACATGTTCGCCAATGGGATATACCAAAGTGGTTACACACCAGGATTTGATTAAAAAAGAACAAACCGTCTTTTTGTATCTTCTCACACGCTAATAAGTAAATTCCATCCATCCATTATCTTACGCTTTATCCTCTACTAGGGTCACGGTGGGGTTCCCCATGCCCATCCAGGGGAGAGCGTCTCGGGCGCTGTGATGCACCCAGGACAGGGCGCCAATCCATCGCTGTGCACACACTCACTCACACAGACATACTCTATATGGGGCAATTTGGAGAATTCAATTGTCTTGATCCATGTTTTTTGGACTGTGGGAGGAAACCGGAGAACCCGGAGGAAGCCAATGTGGACACGGGGAGAACATGGAAACTCCACCAAGATTGGGATTCGAACCGGGAATCCCTAGTGCTGAGAGGCGAACGCGCTATCCACTAAGCCACCTTAAGAATAAGTGATGGCTTATTCCGGGAGGCACGGTGGCTTAGTGGTTAGCACGTTCTCAGTGCTAGGGATTCCCGGTTCGAATCCCCATCTGGGTGGAGTTTCCATGTTCCATGTTCTCCCCGTGTCCGCGTGGGTTTCCTCTGGGTTCTCCGGTTTCCTCCCACAATCCAAAAACATGGATCAAGTTAAATTAAATTGAGTTCTCTAAATTGCCCCATATAGAGTGTGTCTGTGTGAGTGAGTGTGTACCCAGCGATGGATTGGCGCCCTGTCCTGGGTGTATCTGCCCAGCGCCCGAGACGTTTTCCCCTGGATAGGCATGGGGAACCCCACCGCGACCCTAATAGAGGATAAAGCGGGAGATAATGAATGAATGAATGGCTTATTCCAAATGCAAAAACAACAACAAGAGCAAAATCGTCACACAGGAATGACGAAAACGAAACTTAAGAGTATGACCATGAGGATGAGGATGAGGAGGATGAGGATGATGATGGCGGTGGGGAGGAGATTTGGGATTTTTATTTCAGTCTTAGCGTTCGTATGTCTGGGTAAGTGAAGTGATTCTTGTTTGTGTGTATGTGTATTGTGTTGTTTTTGGTTTGCCGGCTGATTTGACTGAAGGTTGTCGGATCGAACGATCGGATAAGACGCTGTGTGCGTTCATTGGGCGTGGATCAGAACAGAAAAGCTTTAGACCGTCTAGAACAAAGAGGGGAGAACGTTCTGAATGCCCTCACTTAAGTAAACGTACTTTTAGTAAAATCGTAAAATAATTACTTCAGTAAAACTAAGTCTGAACATAGACTCATATCAACGAAAGCTGTTTCCGCCACCAATAAAAAAAGTCAAAAGGATCTCAGCATTCTGGCTTTTATTCTCCGAAATCTGAATTATTAACGAACATCAATTATTTGATATTCGTTCTCCGTCATAAGTTTGATGAATGTGCAGTAATCACAATGCAAATACAGTTGAATCGCACGTGGGTTCTATAAAAGAACAAAAAGCATGAAACATCGTTTACTTGTAGATTTTATAGCATTGAATGATGATTTATTTGGTAGGTAGTAGTAGTACACAGGTAGTACAGACTATAAATACATCCATCCATCCATTATCTACCTCTTTATCCTCTACTGGGGTCTACTAGAGGGTTCCTCATGCTAATCCAGGGGAGAACGTTTCTTGCACTGGGCACACCCAGGACAGGGCACCAATCTATCGCTGGGCACACACTCACTCACACAGACACACTCTATATGGGGTACATTCATCCATGTGATCCATGTTTTTGGACTCTGGGAGGAAACCAGAGAACTCAGTGGAAACCCATGCGGACACAGGGAGAACATGGAAACTCCACACTGATAGGGATTCGAACCGGGAATCCCCAGCGCTGAGAGGATCTGTTAACCACTAAGCCACCGTGCTGCCCCGAATATAAATACAAGTAATTAATTTTTAAGTCAAGTCATCCACTTGGGCGTAAACGATGGGAAAAACTAGTTTCACAGTACTCATGTTTCATGGAATCAAGGAGACTTTGTCATTTACGTTACATGTGGTACCTGAAATGTGAATGAAATTATGTTTCACAGACCCAGTTTACCCTAAGTGGTAGAATAAAAAAATAAAAATAAATATATATATATATATATATATATATATATATATATATATATATATATATATATATATATATATAACGTTAGAATTTTTGAAAAGATTTTGCAGCGTATATTAAAAAGTTAGTACAAAAATATAATAGCAATAAAAAAATAAAAATAAAATATAGCAGCTGTGAGATATTCAGAAATGTTTCTTGGTAAAGTGATGACTGTTTTGTATTCTTTGAAAACCACATTTCCTATCATATCAGACATCCAAAAGTTATTTGGACTTCTGTAAAACTATTTTGCTCTCCACTTTGTATTAAACACTCGGTACCCACTGTCCTGTCCACTTTAATGTTATTTGGTTTGGTCATTTTTACATGAGAGCTCAAAAGACAAAGTTAAGAAGTAAAGTAGAGAGTAAAACACCTTACAAGTGAAGCTCCACATCTAACACAGGCAAGGAACATAAGTAAGGAGTAATAATGTAGAGGAGTAGAATGTTTTTATAATAAAGTTTTGAGGTTTGATGAGTGAGATTAAAAGGCATCTGGACCATGGGCTGTAATTTGTCCAAGACTGATTCAGTCAGTAGTCAATATTGAATTAATTTCATTATTGAATTTAGTACCCAACCATATATGAAAATGTATACTAAAACACATCGATGAGTAAGCAGTGGAAGTACATATACGGGCTAAATTGATTCCATTCTCATTTATATCTTGTATAATATATGTCAGTATTATAGTATTTTTGGTCAAATGCCACCTTTTGCGTTTTGGGCACTGGGCAGATACACCTAGGACAGGGTGCCAATCCATTGCTGGGCACAGACTTGCTCACACAGACATAATATATAGCGGCAATTTAGAGCAGCCAAATTACCTTGAATCCATGCTTTTTTCCTACCATGTGAGGTAGGAAATTGAAGAACCTGGAGAAAACTTAAAGGAACACAAGAAGAACATGAAAACCTGGATCCACAGCTCTGAAATGTGAACATGCTAACCAATAATTTTGAAATTAGTGGTAAAAGTGTAAAATGGGGCTTAGTGGCTTAGTGGTTAGCACGTTCGCCTCTCAGCATTAGGGATTCCCAGTTCGAATCCCAATCCGGGTGGAGTTTCCATGTTCTCCCCGTGTCTGCGTGGGTTTCCTCCGGGTTCTCCAGTTTCCTCCCACAGCCAAAAAAAAATGGATCAAGTGAAATGAATTCTCCAAATTGCCCCATATAGAGTGCGTCTGTGCGAGTGAGTGTGTGCCCAGCGATAGATTGGCGCCCTCTCCTGGGTGTATCTGCCCAGCACCCGAGACGCTCTCCCCTGGATGGTCATGGGAAACCCCCCCCCCCCCCCCCCCCAGCGACCACAATAGAGGATAAAGCGGAAGATAATGGATGGATGTAAAGTATAAAATTGACAAAAAAAAGGTTGAAGAGACAACATACAGGTGCTGGTCAACGAATTAGAATAATTTGAAATAGTGCAATCATGAAATTCTTTGAATGCATTTTTTGTGCAGAAAGCAAATCAGGTGTTCACCGCACCTGTCCTACTCGTTAGACTAATCACAGAACTCGTTACCTGTAAAAAAAAATTTGCTCAGCTGAGCTTTCCAAAAGGCCCATTTAGGCCATTTAACTGTGACACTGTTGTTTTATTGAATTAGAATAATGGAGAAACCGTTTCATTGAATTAGAATAATTTTTATTATAATTACAATCATCACTTTCTCAGTATTTTGTGGCTGCCCCCTTGGCTTGTATGACTGCCTGAAGTCTCCGCGGCATTGATTTGACCAGCTTGTCGCAAGTTTCCGCACTCACAGCTTCTCAGGCAGTGGCGATGTTCTGCTTCAGTTGGTCCAGCGTAGTAGGCTTTCTGTCGCGAATTTTCCGCTTGACGATGGCCCAAAGGTTTTCAATGACATTGAGGTCAGGCGAGTTGGCCGGCCATGCCAGAACTTCAAGCTGTTTTTTAGTGAACCAATCTTTGGTCGGGCAGCACGGTGGCCTAGTGGTTAGCACGTTCGCCTCTCAGCGCTAGGGATTCCCGGTTTGAATCCCCATCTGGGTGGAGTTTCCATGTTCTCCCTGTGTCTGCGTGGGTTTCCTCCGGGTTCTCCGGTTTCCTCCCACAGTCCAAAAACATGGATCAAGTCAATTGAATTCTCAAAATTGCCCCATATAGTGTGTGTCTGTGTGAGTGAGTGTGTGCCCAGGGATGGATTGGTGCCCTGTCCTGGGTGTATCTGCCCAGCGCCCGAAGCGTTCTCCCCTGGATGGGCATGGGGAACCCCACCGCGACCCTAATAGAGGATAAAGCGGGAGATAATGAATGAATGAATCTTTGGTCGACTTTGCCGCATGAGCTGGTGCAAGATCCTGTTGAAATATGAAGTGTTCTTCGCCGAACTGTTCCTCAACAGTCGGAATCAGGAACGTTTCCAGAACATCTTGATATACGGCAGCATTGACAGTCTTCTTGAGGAAGCAGAGTTTCCCTACACCTCGAGCGGACATGCATCCCCAGACGCTCTGGGGAAACTTGACGGATCTTTTCACGCACTCGTGGTTGTAGGTTTCGCCACCACGACGCCAGACACGAGGACCTTGGTCACCGAAGGAGATGCAGAAGCGTGATTCGTCACTGAAGACCACTTTCTGCCAGTCTTCAGCAGTCCAGTCGCCGTGTTCTTTGGCCCACTTCAGCCGTTTCTCCATTTGTTTCTTGTTCAGCATCGGTTTTACTGCTGGAACGCGAGATTTGAAGCCGAGTTCGCGCAGACGACGGTAAGTGGTTGATCTGGAGACGTCAGCGCCGGTCTGCTTGTTCCACAAGTCGGTGAGCTCGGAAGTGGACTTGAACCGGTTGCTGACTGCGATCTTTCTCAGCTGCTTGTTGTCGCGAGCAGAAGTTTTTCGGACGCCGGAACAGTTGGTGCGCTTGCTGCAGTTTTTCTTGAGAGCTTTGCAGACGGAAGACTGGCTGATGCCGAGCTGCTCAGCAATTTTAGTTTGGGTCAATCCTTGTTGGCGAAGGGCTTGAATTTGAGCCACTATTCCAGTTGAGAGGTCGCGCTGCTTACCCATGATTGATTTTACAACTTAGAAATTCCACTCAACCCTGACTTTATACTGCACAGTGAACACTCTTCACAGAAAACAAAAATTCGAGCATTTATTCTAATTCAATGAAACGGTTTCTCCATTATTCTAATTCAATAAAACAACAGTGTCACAGTTAAATGGCCTAAATGGGCCTTTTGGAAAGCTCAGCAGAGCAAAGGACAGGTGCGGTGAACACCTGATTTGCTTTCTGCACAAAAAATGCATTCAAAGAATTTCATGATTGCACCATTTCAAATTATTCTAATTCGTTGACCAGCACCTGTATATAAGAATGCACTGTATAAAGAATATTTTAATCTTATCAGAGGGTGCCTTGCTGGGAGAGCTTTTAGTGCATTTGCGTAACAGCAAGAAATGTCTAGTGGAGGGATGTGCCTGTGTTTTGGCCACCTCCAGGATTTTTTTTCCCCCTTTTTCTCAAAATTGCCTGTGTGTCTAAATAGGTACCTTACCACCTTGTGATGATAACTGAATTTGTTTTTGCTAGAAATTTGACTTGGTGTTATAAAGAGAGGGTTATAAGTAAATAAAATACATTTTAAAATTACACAAAGTTTAGACTATGGTGTCTACGTTTGCATAAGACTGGATTTTTATTTAATGTTTAATGAATTTGTCCTAGCCCTGTGGATCAGTTCTGCTAAGGGAAAGTCAGGCAAGTAATATAATAAAGCATTAGAGGAGACGTCATGATTATTCACATTTTCAACAGCTTAGAGGTGTTGGGGGGGGGGAGCATCCAATCACAAGTGACATGGATTAATTAAAAACTACTGACCAGACCAGTAATGCATTTAGGCTTCATTGCTCTTTAAGAACATGTTAATTTAAAAAGGGAAGTGTTTTAAAATTGTACCTGCTTAAATAATTTTTTATGTGTATTTACAGACTTTGGAGTTTGTGTTACTGTTAATCATGTGAAAGGAGAGACTCTTACACTGAAGTGTGATCTACCTGGAGATCCTCAATCTATCACCTGGAAGTACTTCAATGACAAAGTTGTGGAATGGGACCGTGGAGACGCAGAACCAGCATGGTTTAAATCTCTAGGATTTTCAGGAACTTTGGACACTATCAGTGGAGACGTCACACTTTTAAACATTGTAGCGGGTGGCAAATTTACTTGTGAACGTCAGGTTAATAATGCAGTGAAATCAATAAGCCATAATGTTGTTGTATGGGGTAAGTTGTAAATTTAACAAAAAAACTTTTTAACAGAAAAAGTTTAAAACCCAGTAATAAATAAAACAACGTTACCAGACATACACATTTTAATATGCTGTAAAATTACTGCACATTTTAGATTACATTTACTTAAGGGAACATTATAGGCATAACCCAATAAAGAGAGGGGAGGGGTTAAATTGCTTTCCTGAAAAATAAACCAGTGAAATACATTTTTTTGGTAACAGCAAGTTAGTGCTTAGTTTAGCTTAGTTATTGTGTGTATATACAGGTGCTGGTCATGAAATTAGAATAACATGAAAAAGTAGTTTTTTTTTAGTAATTCCATTCAAAAAGTGAAACTTGTATATTCTATTCATTCATTATACACAGACTGATATAAATCCAAATGTTTTTTTCCTTGCATTTTGATGTTATAACTGGCAACTAATGAATATCCCAAATGTAGTATCTCAGAAAATTAGGATATTACTTAAGACCAATACAAAAAAGGATTTTTAGAAAAGTTGGCTAACTGAAAAGCATGAACATGAAAAGTATGACTGACCATGTACAGCACTCAATATTTATTTGGGGCTCCTTTGGCCTGGTTTACTGCAGAAATGCGGTGTGGCATGGAGTCGATCAGTCTGTGTCACTGCTCAGGGGTTATGATAGCCCAGGTTGCTCTGATAGTGGCCTTCAGCTCTTCTGAATTATTGGGTCTCGCATATCGCACCTTCCTCTTTACAATACCTCATAGATTTTCTATGGGGTTTAGGTCAGGCGAGTTTGCTGGCCAATTAAGAACAGGGATACCATGGTCCTTAAACCAGGTACTGGTAGCTTTGGCATTGTGGGCAGGAGCCAAGTCCTGTTGGAAAATCAAAAAAGGTTCTCCATAAAGTTGGTCAGCGGCAAGAACCATAAAGTGCCCTAAAACTTCCTATAGATGGCTGTGTTGACGTTGAACCTTAGAAAAGACAATGGCCCAACACCAGCAGACATGACACCCGAACAATAGCTGACTGTGGAAACTTGACCTCAAGCAACCTGTGTTCTGTGCCTCTGCTCTCTTCCTCCAGACTCTGGAAGCTTGGTTTCCAAAGGAAATGCAAAATTTACTTTTATCAGAGAATATAACTTTGGACCACTCTGCAGCAGTCCAGTCCTTTTTGTCTTTTGCCCAGGCAAGATGCTTCTGATGCTGTCTCTTGTTTAACAGTGGCTTGACAGAAAAAATGTGACAGCTTAAACCTGTGTCTTGCATATGTCTGTGCATTGTGGTTCTTGAATCACTGACTCCCAGCTGCAGTCCAGTCTTTGTGGATCTCTTTGTGGATTGATGTGCTTAGGCACAAAGCTCTGTGAACAGCCAACCTCTTTAGCAATGACCTTTTGTGTCTTGCCCTCCTTGTGCAAGGTGTCAGAGAGCATCTTTTGGACAACTGTCAAGTCAGCAGTCTTCCCCATGATTGTGTAGCCTACATAAATATACTGAGAGAGCATTTAAATGACTTTGCAGGTTTTAAGTTAGTTAGGTGATTGGAATGTGGAACCAGGTGTCTTCAATATTGAATATGTGTTTTCAATATTGTAAATATATATATATATATATATATATATGTATATATATATATACAGTTGTGATCAAATTTATTCAACCCCCAATGCTGCGAAGGGTTTTATGGAATTCAGTGCACATTTGTAACTGTGTTCATAATGAAATCTTACAAGGACTTGTTAAAGAACTAAATGCAACTAAGATAGCATCAATTGTTTTTGTCATAAAGTATTAAATGGCCTTTTTGTGATTTCTTCATTGACACAATTATTCAACCCCTTTACAACTACCACTCATAAGAACAGAGGTTCATTCCAGTGTTTTCAATCAGGTATTAAAAAAAAACCTGTGGATGTCAACGAGCAGCAATCAAGCATGATAAGCACCAATTAGGCAGATTTAAAAGGACTGTGATACTCAGCTCCTTCTAGACATCTACTGGTGTGTTTACAAGCATGGTGAAGGCAAGAGAATGGTCCCAGAAGACAAGAGAAGAGGTTATTGCTCTTCACAAGAATGGCAATGGATATAAAAAGATTGCGAAGTTGTTAAATATTCCAAGAGACACTATTGGAAGTATAATTCGCAAGTTCAAGTTAAAGGGCACAGTGGAAACGTTACCTGGTCGTGGCAGAAAGAAGATCCTGACCGCGACTGCTGTGCGCTACCTGAAGCGTAATGTGGAGAAAAATCCCCGCGTGACTGCTAAGGAACTGAAAAAAGACCTGTCAGATGTGGGCACTGAAGTTTCAGCTCAGACAATAAGGCGCGCACTGCATAACGAAGACCTCCATGCCAGAACTCCCAGGCGCACCCCCTTGCTGACTCCAAAGAACAAGAAAAGTCGACTGCAGTATGCCAAAAGTCATGTGGACAAGCCACAAAGGTTTTGGGACAGTGTACTGTGGTCAGATGAAACTAAATTAGAACTGTTTGGGACAATGGACCAGCGCTATGTTTGGAGGAGGAAGAACCAGGCTTATGAACAAAAGAACACCTTGCCTACTGTGAAGCATGGCGGGGGGTCAATTATGCTTTGGGGCTGTTTTGCTTCTAATGGTACAGGAAAGCTTCAACGTGTGCAGGGTACCATGAATTCCCTTCAGTACCAGGAGATCTTGGAGGAAAATGTGATGGAGTCAGTCACAAACCTGCGGCTTGGGAGACGTTGGACCTTCCAACAGGACAATGATCCGAAGCACACATCCAAGTCCACTAGAGCATGGTTGAACATGAAAGGCTGGAACATTCTAGAGTGGCCATCGCAATCACCAGACTTAAATCCAATTGAGAACCTCTGGTGGGACCTAAAGAAGGCAGTTGCAGTGCGCAAGCCTAAGAATGTGACTGAACTGGAGGCTTTTGCCCATGAAGAATGGGCTAAGATACCCATAGGTCACTGCAAGACACTTGTGTCAAGCTATGCTTCACGCTTGAAAGCTGTCATAACTGGAAAAGGATGTTGTACTAAGTACTAAAAAATAATGTCACTAGGGGGTTGAATAAAACTGATAATGATGTGAGCACAGTAAAGACATTTGTGGTTATTCCATCATAAATATTATGTTATATTTGTCTAATTTATAAGTGCCTCTTTGATATAATTATAAATAAGATGACTGAAATGATCCAAATCAATGTCAAACTGGCCAAAACACTTTATTTCAGTGGGGGTTGAATAAATTTGATCACAACTGTATGTAATGCAGAGACTCTGGTAATGTTTATTATGCTGCTATTAACAGTTCTTCATACAATTTTGATGTGTGTATTTACAGACTTTGGAGTTTCTGTTACTGTTAATCATGTGAAAGGAGGGACTCTTACACTGAAGTGTGATCTACCTGGAGATCCTCAATCTATCACCTGGAAGTACTTCAATGACAAAGTTGTGGAATGGGACCGTGGAGACGCAGAACCAACATGGTTTAAATCTCTAGGATTTTCAGGAACTTTGGACACTATCAGTGGAGACGTCACACTTTTAAACATTACAGCGGGTGGCAAATTTACTTGTGAACGTCAGGTTAATAATGGAGTGAAATCAATAAGCCATGATGTTGTTGTATGGGGTAAGTTGTAAATTTAACAAAAAAACTTTTTAACAGAAAAAGTTTAAAACCCAGTAATAAATAAAACAACGTTACCAGACATACACATTTTAATATGCTGTAAAATTACTATTTTAGATTACATTTACTTAAGGGAACATTATAGGAATAACCCAAAAAAGAGAGGGGAGGGGTTAAATTGCTTTCCTGAAAAATAAACCAGTGAAATACATTTTTTTGGTCACAGCAAGTTAGTGTTTAGTTTAGCTTAGTTATTGTGTGTATATATACAGGTGCTGTTGATAAAATTAGAATAACATGAAAAAGTAGATTTTTTTTTTTTTTAGTAATTCCATTCAAAAAGTGAAACTTGTATATTATATTCATTCATTATACACAGACTGATATAAATCCAAATGTTTTTTCCTTGCATTTTGATGATTATAACTGCTAATTATAACTAATGAATATCCCAAATGTAGTATCTCAGAAAATTAGTCCAGGAAAACCTAGCCCAGGTTGCTCTGATAATGGCCTTCAGCTCTTCTGAATTATTGGGTCTCGCATATCGCACCTTCCTCTTTACAATACCTCATAGATTTTCTATGGGGTTTAGGTCAGGCGAGTTTGCTGGCCAATTAAGAACAGAGATACCATGGTCCTTAAACCAGGTACTGGTAGCTTTGGCATTGTGGGCAGGAGCCAAGTCCTGTTGGAAAATGAAAAAAGGTTCTCCATAAAGTTGGTCAGCAGCAAGAAGCATAAAGTGCTCTAAAACTTCCTATAGATGGCGGTGTTGACTTTGAACCTCAGAAAAGACAATGGACCAACACCAGCAGACATGACACCCGAACAATAGCTGACTGTGGAAACTTGACCTCAAGCAACGTGTGTTCTGTGCCTCTCCTCTCTTCCTCCAGACTCTGGAAGCTTGGTTTCCAAAGGAAATGCAGAATTTACTTTTATCAGAGAATATAACTTTGGACAACTCTGCAGCAGTCCAGTCCTTTTTGTCTTTTGCCCAGGCGAGATGCTTCTGACACTGTCTCTTTAGTTTAAGAGTGGCTTGACACAAAGAATGTGACAGCTTAAACCTGTGTCTTGCATATGTCTGTGCATTGTGGTTCTTGAAGCACTGACTCCCAGCTGCAGTCCTGTCTTTGTGGATCTCTTTGTGGATTGATGTGCTTGGGCACAGAGCTCTGTGAACAGCCAGCCTCTTTAGCAATGACCTTTTGTGTCTTGCCCTCCTTGTGCAAGGTGTCAGAGAGCATCTTATAATTTATCCTGTAAATTATAGAAATGATAATTTATTAATTTGTAAATTAACAAACAACATTTTAAAAATTGAACACTATTAGGTACTCTGCTTTTGTATTTTTTGTCACAATCTTTACTACCCTTTGCTATTTTGCCTTCTTAGAATATGCAAATAAGAATAAATACACAGATAAAGGTTTAATGCAAACCAGATTTAAACCAAGTATAAAAGAGTATGTGAGCATGAGTATCTGAACATAATTTTGTATTGGGGAATTTGTTTTATTTAAATTTTTTGATTTGCAAAAACAGAA
Source organism: Corydoras sp. C115 (assembly GCA_019802505.1). Classification (NCBI taxonomy): domain Eukaryota; kingdom Metazoa; phylum Chordata; class Actinopteri; order Siluriformes; family Callichthyidae; genus Corydoras; species Corydoras sp. C115. The sequence goes on along the minus strand of JAFMOC010000076.1, from coordinate 1,222,826 downwards.
CAAGCAGCCAATTCCTGTATAAGATGAATGACCCTGCTGGGTTTCGTAACTCAGCAGCCCAATGATAAGAAAGAAAAGAGAATATGAAACTGACAGTCTCAAATCTTATGAGCCAATAAGGCCTGATCACTAAATCTGTCTTTGAATTCGGGTTTTATAGGGTTTAGTTTGTACCACAGCCATGCTATAATAGAACAGGACTACACGCAAATTTTTGCCACTTATTTTAAAGCATAAAATTGTCTAAATCGTTGATGTTTGCTGTACTTTTAATATAATTCTTTTTTTTTTTTTTTAGTAATAAGTATTAGGAGCACACAATTATGTTCATGGTCTACATAAGATCTGCATTATTCATAAATGTTTCCTGTCACTTTTTAATATTTTTACCTGTGCTTTAAGAAAATGTAAAATTGTGGGTGATTTTTATTTTATAAACTTTGTTTTAAGATGTTCTGTCCTTAATGCAAGCCTTGTTTAATAACAATTTCTTTTATCTTTAGATAAACCTCCAAAACCAGAAGTAACGTGTAACAAGAGTAATGAAACATATGCAACACTCCACTGTTCAGTGAATCCCACTAGAAACGTAACGTTTATATGGAACGGACCAAATATTTTGGAAGTCGAGGGTGAAACACTTGTCATTACTGACAAACTTGACGAGAAGTCAGTCTTTTTCTGCCTTGCAAAGAATCCAGCCACCACAACTGATACAGAATTTCATTTTAAGGATTGTAAAGGTAATGTTATTAAAAATGAATAAGCCACTTTACTGATGATGGTTGGCTGAATATGGATGTAAAGTATAAAATGTAGCCATTGCAAACCAAAAATTGACAAAAAAAATGGTTGAAGAGACAACATATATAAGAATGCACTGTATAAAGAATATTTTAATCTTATCAGAGGGTGCCATGCTGGGAGAGCTTTTAGTGCATTTGCGTAACAGCAAGAAATGTCTAGTGGAGGGATGTGCCTGTGTTTTGGCCACCTCCAAGATTTTTTTCCCCCTTTTTCTCAAAATTGCCTGTGTGTGTAAAGAGGTACCTTACCGCTTGTGATAACGACTGAATTTGTTTTTGCTAGAAATTTGACTTGTTGTTATAAAGAGAGGGTTATAAATAAATAAAAGACATTTTAAAATTACACAAAGTTTAGACTATGGTGTCTAAGCTTGCATAAGACTGGATTTTTATTTAATGTTTAGTGAATTTGTCCTAGCCCTGTGGATCAGTTCTGCTAAGGGAAAGTCAGGCAAGTAATATAATAAAGCATTAGAGGAGGCGTCATGATTATTCACATTTTAAACAGCTTAGAGGTGTTGGGGGGGGGGGGGGGGGGCATCCAATCACAAGTGACATGGATTAATTAAAAACTACTGACCAGACCAGTAATGCATTTAGGCTTCATTGCTCTTTAAGAACCTGTTAATTTAAAAAGGGAAGTGTTTTAAAGTTGTACCTGCTTAAATAATTTTTTTTATGTGTATTTACAGACTTTGGAGTTGGTGTTACTGTTAATCATGTGAAAGGAGAGACTCTTACACTGAAGTGTGATCTACCTGGAGATCCTCAATCTATCACCTGGAAGTACTTCAATGACAAAGTTGTGGAATGGGACCGTGGAGACGTAGAACCAACATGGTTTAAATATCAAGGATTTTCAGGAACTTTGGACACTATCAGTGGAGACGTCACACTTTTAAACATTGTAGCAGGTGGCAAATTTACTTGTGAACGTCAGGTTAATAATGAAGTGAAATCAATAAGCCATGATGTTGCTGTATGGGGTAAGTTGTAAATTTAACAAAAAAACTTTTTAACAGAAAAAGTTTATAACCCAGTAATAAATAAAACAACGTTACCAGACATACACATTTTAATATGCTGTAAAATTACTGCACATTTTAGATTACATTTACTTAAGGGAACATTATAGGCATAACCCAATAAAGAGAAGGGAGGGGTTAAATTGCTTTCCTGAAAAATAAACCAGTGAAATAAATTTTTTTGGTCACAGCAAGTTAGTGTTTAGTTTAGCTTAGTTATTGTGTGTATATATACAGGTGCTGGTCATGGTGATTTCTTTTAGTAATTCCATTCAAAAAGTGAAACTTGTATATTCTATTCATTCATTATACACAGACTGATATACTACATTTGGGATATTCATTAGTTGCCAGTTATAATCATCAAAATGCAAGGAAAAAACATTTGGATTTATGTCCGAAAATTAGGATATTACTTAAGACCAATACAAAAAAGGATTTTTAGAAAAGTTGGCTAATTGAAAAGCTTGAACATGAAAAGTATGACTGACCATGTACAGCACTCAATATTTAGTTGGGGCTCCTTTGGCCTGGTTTACTGCAGAAATGCGGTGTGGCATGGAGTCGATCAGTCTGTGTCACTGCTCAGGGGTTATGATAGCCCAGATTGCTCTGATAGTGGCCTTCAGCTCTTCTGAATTATTGGGTCTCACATCGCACCTTCCTCTTTACAATACCTCATAGATTTTCTATGGGGTTTAGGTCAGGCGAGTTTGCTGGCCAATTAAGGACAGTGATACCATGGTCCTTAAACCAGGTACTGGTAGCTTTGGCATTGTGGGCAGGAGCCAAGTCCTGTTGGAAAATGCAAAAAGGTTCTCCGTAAAGTTGGTCAGCAGCAAGAAGCATAAAGTGCTCTAAAACTTCCTATAGATGGCTGTGTTGACGTTGAACCTTAGAAAAGACAATGGACCAACACCAGCAGACATGACACCCGAACAATAGCTGACTGTGGAAACTTGACCTCAAGCAACCTGTGTTCTGTGCCTCTCCTCTCTTCCTCCAGACTCTGAGACTTTTTTGAGACTCAGACTCAAAATTTACTTTTATCAGAGAATATAACTTTGGACAACTCTGCAGCAGTCCAGTCCTTTTTGTCTTTTGCCCAGGCGAGATGCTTCTGACACTGTCTCTTGTTTAACAGTGGCTTGACAGAAAAATGTGACAGCTTAAACCTGTGTCTTGCATATGTCTGTGCATTGTGGTTCTTGAATCACTGACTCCCAGCTGCAGTCCAGTCTTTGTGGATCTCTTTGAGGATTGATGTGCTTGGGTACCGGACTCTGTGAACAGCCAGCCTCTTTTGACCTTTTGTGTCTTGCCCTCCTTGTGCAAGGTGTCAGAGAGCATCTTATAATTTATCCTCTAAATTATAGAAATGATAATATATTAATTTGTAAATTAACAAACATTCATTCATTCATTATCTCCCGCTTTATCCTCTACTAGGGTCGCGGTGGGGTTCCCCATGCCCATCCAGGGGAGAACGTCTCGGGCGCTGGGCAGATAGACCCAGGACAGGGCGCCAATCAATCGCTGGGTACACACTCACACACTCAAACACACTCTATATGGGCAATTTAGAGAACTCAATTAACTTGATCCATGTTTTTGGATTGTGGGAGGAAACCGGAGAACCCGGAGGAAACCCACGCGGACACGGGGAGAACATGGAAACTCCACCCAGATGGGGATTCGAACCGGGAATCCCTAGCGCTGAGAGGCGAACGTGCTAACCACTAAGCCACCATGCCGCCAAATTAACAAACAATATTTTTAAAATTGAACACTATTAGGTACTCTGCTTTTGTATTTTTTGTCACAATCTTTACTACCCTTTGCTATTTTGCCTTCTTGGAATATACAAATGAGAATAAATACACAGATAAAGGTTTAATGCAAACCAGATTTAAACCAAGTGTAAAAGAGTATGTGAGCATGTGCCTGTGTTTTGGCCACCTCCAGGATTTTTTTCCCCTTTTTCTCAAAATTGCCTGTGTGTGTAAAGAGGTACCTTACCGCTTGTGATAACGACTGAATTTGTTTTTGCTAGAAATTTGACTTGTTGTTATAAAGAGAGGGTTATAAATAAATAAAAGACATTTTAAAATTACACAAAGTTTAGACTATGGTGTCTACGTTTGCATAAGACTGGATTTTTATTTAATGTTTAGAGAATTTGTCCTAGCCCTGTGGATCAGTTCTGCTAAGGGAAAGTCAGGCAAGTAATATAATAAAGCATTAGAGGAGACGTCATGATTATTCACATTTTCAACAGCTTAGAGGTGTTGGGGGGGGGGGGGGCATCCAATCACAAGTGACATGGATTAATTAAAAACTACTGACCAGACCAGTAATGCATTTAGGCTTCATTGCTCTTTAAGAACATGATCATTTAAAAAGGGAAGTGTTTTAAAATTGTACCTGCTTAAATAATTTTTTATGTGTATTTACAGACTTTGGAGTTGGTGTTACTGTTAATCATGTGAAAGGAGAGACTCTTACACTGAAGTGTGATCTACCTGGAGATCCTCAATCTATCACCTGGAAATACGGCAATGACAAAGTTGTGGAATGGGACCGTGGAGACACAACACCAACATGGTTTAAATATCAAGGATTTTCAGGAACTTTGGACACTATCAGTGGAGACGTCACACTTTTAAACATTGTAGCGGGTGGCAAATTTACTTGTGAACGTCAGGTTAATAATGTAGTGAAATCAATAAGCCATAATGTTGTTGTATGGGGTAAGTTGTAAAATTAACAAAACTTTTTAACAGAAATAAACCATTTTTTTTAAAACGATGTTTTTTAAGTAATTCCATTCAAAAAGTGAAACTTGTATATTATATTCATTCATTATACACAGACTTGTATAAATCCAAATGTTTTTTCCTTGCATTTTGATGATTATAACTGGCAACTAAGTTTATAACTGTGATTATTAATTTTGATAAACAGTAGAATTGTCCACACCATGCTACTTTCTGCATTTTTTTAAAGCTAAAGCTTTGAAATATGAATCCCTTTGTTCTTTGTTTTGTAGTAGACCTCTGAAAACACTTGGAACAGCAATCAAGAAAAACAAATGGATCATGGACCAGATTAAGCCTCACATCTCATTGTAAACCTAGATAATGAAACTGGAGTCCTTATATTTAGGACACATAATGAGAACAACGAATACACTAGAAAAGACAGATGTGATGGAAAGAGTCATAGGGAAAAGAGCAAGATGTCAAGGAGGACGAATAATATAAAAAAATATTAATAAATAAAAATATGAGTAATTAGAAGGCTGGACTGGGATGGACTATTAGCCAAAGTTAAATCTTTTGTGTAGCAAGTATCCGTCCATCCATCCATCCATCCATCCATTATCTTCCGCTTTATCCTAAAATATACCCAAAAATATTTAGGAAAACCTACAATTTTTTTTATTCATTAATTTTACAATTCACATGCAAACCATTTTCAAACCACATATCCTGAATTGTGTCATGGGGACTGCCTATTGCTAATTGGGTATAAAGAGAGAAAACACATTCAGGAGGTCAGTCAATCATGATCCGACACAAAAACAAACACATTTTACACATTTACACACAAAGGAAATTTGACATCTTTAATTAACATAACAGCATGACTGTGGGAGGAAAAGGAAACTCCTAAATGAAACCCACACAGACTACAAACACCACAGGGGCGATGAGAAGCTAGTGTCCCCTAGATAAACGTTAGTAAATCTAACTAGACTGCCTGTGTTTAGATTAATGTGTGCACATTCCAGATAAGACTATGTGAATTTACCGTGCGAAAACAAAATCTAACAGCTTTGTTAGTAGGAATTTAGCTTGAACTTGTTTTGCAATGTATTTAGCTGTACATGAAAAGGATGGAAAACGGCCAAGATTTTATATATATATATATATATATATATATATATATATATATATATATATATATATATATATATATATATATATATGCAAAAGTTTGGGCACCCCTATTAATCTTAATCATTTTTAGTTCTAAATATTTGGAAACAGCCATTTCACTTTGATATATCTAATAACTGATGGACACAGTAGTATTTCAGGATTGAAATGAGGTTTATTGTACTAACAACATGCATATATATATATGCAGCATTTAATGGCTTAAGTACTTCATAGTAAATTGGAGTTTGCAACTCAGCAAAAAAAAAAGTATATATACAGGGTTTATTAGCAGTTATCTGTTTCATTCACAGCATGAAATGTTTTAATTGCTTATATCTACTTCATAGTAACATTGGAGTTGATTACGTAGAACATAAACTCCAACGATAAAACCGGGAATCCCTAGTGCTGAGAGGCGAATATGCTAAACATATAACCGTGCAGCATTTGCTACTCATTAAAAAATCATATTCTATTAATACAGAGGTTTATTTATTTACAGAGGTTTATCAATTGTCCACTGTTTTTTTCCTGGTGTATTTATTTCGCAAACATTATTATTGGCGCACAAAGCTCCTAACGTAACATTATTAACATTATAAGAGAAGAACAATATTGCCGTAACAAAACAATACATTTATGAGTAACCCCCTTTAAATCTGAATAAGAACAGACTACATTTAAAAACAATGTTACATTAAAAGCAGGATTGTCAGAAACTGCACCGTTACTTTTTTAATATAATAAACCTTTAAGCGGCCTTTCTCTTTCAATCCTGCTTTAAAGCCTTTTATGGATCTGACCAATATTCGCATGCCCCAACATAAACTATGCCAACTCGCCAAAATAAAAGTCATTTTTAAATACAACAAAGTTCATGATAGTGCAGTTATCTGTTCATTCACAGCATGAATGTTTTCCATCCATCCATTATCTTCTGCTTTATCCTGTATTAGGATCGCGGGGAGGGGGGGGGTTTCAGGCACTGGGCAGATGCACCCAGGACAGGGCGCCAATCCATCGCTGGGCACACACTCACTCACACAGACACACTCTATATGGGGCAATTTGGAGAACTCAATTGACTTGATCCATGTTTTTTTGGACTGTGGGAGGAAACCGGAGAACCCGGAGAAAGCTGTTACGTTTCATAAAAAACGGTCAGAAGTCGGCGGTTTCATTCCAAAATAATTTAATGCATTTTACTGAATAGACAGTGTAAAATATCAAACAATGAAAATAAGGATGATAGCAACCCGTTGCTATCCCCCGAGAACTCTGCCCGAAGTCCTCTAGTTCGTTCATTTAAGTCCTTCAGGAGGGCCTGACCTGCTTCTTCTGTGTGTGCACCCCCTCCAAACAACAGTCTTTTTTTTCACATTGACCAAAACATCTCTATCTTCTAACCCATCTGGTCCTGCTTTCTGCCCCCCTCAGGGGTATGAATTTATGACATGTTCTTGTTGACAGTCCCATTATTCAAATCTCTCCGCTGACCCTGCAACAGGACATTCACACTCTTTCCCATGCTCATTCATCAAATAGTCATTTTCTTTGTTCCCTATTCAACTCATCATGAGTTTTACTTTACATTATTACTTTTACTAAATTACTTAAAAGTATTATAAAAACCTAACAAAGCCCACGCGGACACAGGGAGAACATGGAAGCTCCACCCAGATTGGGATTCGAACCGGGAATCCCTAGTGCTGAGAGGCGAACGTGCTAACCACTAAGCCACCGTGCCGCCCTATTCATGTAATTTACATAAAAAATAATGTAATGTAAGTCTAAACAAAGCATTAAAGTTATTTTAAGAAGTGATGGCTTATTCCAAATGCAAAAACAACAACAAGAGCGGTTCATGTATTCAGCTAATTTGTGGATTTGTTGTTCGAACATGTTTAGACCTCGCACGGTTTTCGATGACGTCATTCAGCAACTTCTAGAAACATTTCAGGACAGCCAATTTCTTTACTGAGGCGAGAGTTCCGATGGGGCTTTTATTTTGTTTTGTCTTCATGGTGATCAGGAACTAGATTGAAAACATTCGTACTATTTTATAAACAGTACTATTTTCTTTTATCAATCGTTAACTAACGACAGTGGGTAACCAGTGTGATTAAAGAAGTTCAGAATAGTCGAGTTTAGTGAATTAGTTAAATTAAGGCAAATTCGTCACACAGGAAGGGCGAAAACGAAACTTAAGAGGATGAGGAGGATGAGGAGGATGATGGCGGTGGCGAGGAGATTTGGGATTTTTATTTCAGTCTTAGCGTTCGTATGTCTGGGTAAGTGAAGTGATTCTTGTTTGTGTGTATGTGTATTGTGTTGTTTTTGGTTTGCCGGCTGATTTGACTGAAGGTTGTCGGATCGAACGATCGGATAAGACGCTGTGTGCGTTCATTGGGCGTGGATCAGAACAGAAAAGCTTTAGACCGTCTAGAACACAGAGGGGAGAACGTTCTGAATGCCCTCACTTAAGTAAAAGTACTTTTACTAAGATCGTAAAATAATTACTTCAGTTAAACTAAGTCTAAACATGGACTCATATCAACGAGAGGCCGTTTAAAAAAAAAGTCAAAAGGATCTCAGCATTCTGGCTTTTATTCTCCGAAATCTGAATTATTAACGAACATCAATTATTTGATATTCGTTCTCCGTCATTAGTTTGATGAATGTGCAGTAATCACAATGCAAATACAGTTGAATCGCATGTGGGTTCTATAAAAGAACAAAAAGCAAGAAACATCGTTTACTTGTAGATTTTATAGCATTTAATGATGATTTATTTGGTAGGTAGTAGTAGTACACAGGTAGTACAGACTATAAATACATCCATCCATCCATTATCTACCTCTTTATCCTCTACTGGGGTCTACTAGAGGGTTCCTCATGCTAATCCAGGGGAGAACGTTTCTTGCGCTGGGCACACCCAGGACAGGGCACCAATCTATCGCTGGGCACACACTCACTCACACAGACACACTCTATATGGGGTACATTCATCCATGTGATCCATGTTTTTGGACTCTGGGAGGAAACCAGAGAACTCAGTGGAAACCCATGCGGACACAGGGAGAACATGGAAACTCCACACTGATAGGGATTCGAACCGGGAATCCCCAGCGCTTAGAGGCTGTGTTAACCACTAAGCCACCGTGCTGCCCCGACTATAAATACAATTAATTAATTTTAAGTCAAGTCATACCGCCACTTGGGCGTAAACGATGCGAACAACTAGTTTCACAGTACTCACTAAAACAAAGAAACTGTAGCAACACTTAACTCCACCAGATTAGAGACATACTTCAATTCAGAGGTGGGCAAATTTTTGATGGCAGATGTGTTTTTCTTAAAGTTTTGTTTTCTTATGATAACGGCTTATAAAAGCAAATAACTTGTCATCTCTGGACTTCCATAGTTATGCGTAATAAAGTTACTTTTTTTATAATTTGTCTTTGCTCTCCGGACACAACAAACCTCTCCTTCAGCGAAAAGGATTGCAATTTGTCTTTTTTGCTGAGTCTGTAAATTATCCATAACCTCAGTAGATGCTGATTCTTTTGATTCATTTGCCAGTGTAGTTTACATGTTTCATGGAATCAAGGAGACTTTGTCATTTACGTTACATGTGGTACCTGAAATGTGAATGAAATTGTTTCACAGACCCAGTTTACCCTAAGTGGTAGAATTAAAAAAATATATATATATTAAGTTTTTTTTTGTTGAAAAAAAAAATTGCAGCGTATATTAAAAAGTAGGCGGCACGGTGGCTTAGTGGTTAGCACGTTCGCCTCTCAGCGCTAGGGATTCCTGGTTCGAATCCCCATCTGGGTGGAGTTTCCATGTTCTCCCCGTGTCTGCGTGGGTTTCCCCCGGGTTCTCCGGTTTCCTCCCACAGTCCAAAAACATGGATCAAGTTAATTGAATTCTCAAAATTGCCCCATATAGAGTGTGTTTGTGTGAGTGAGTGAGTGTGTGCCCAGCGATGGATTGGCGACCTGTCCTGGGTCTATCTGCCCAGCGCCCGAGACGTTCTCCCCTGGATGGGCATGGGGAACCCCACCGCGACCCTAATAGAGGATAAAGCAGGAGATAATGAATGAATGAATATTAAAAAGTTAGTATAAAAATATAATAGCAATAAAAAAATAAAAATAAAATATAGCAGCTGTGAGATATTCATGGCGGCACGGTGGCTTAGTGGTTATCACGTTCTCCTCTCAGCACTAGGGATTCCCGGTTCGAATCCCCATCTGGGTGGAGTTTCCATATTCTCCCCGTGTCTGCGTGGGTTTTCTCCGGGTTCTCCAGTTTCCTCCCACAGTCCAAAAACATGGATCAAGTCAATTGAATTCTCCAAATTGCCCCATATAGAGTGTGTCTGTGTGAGTGAGTGTGTGCCCAGCAGTGGATTGGCACCCTGTCCTAGGTCTATCTGCCCAGCACCCGAGACGTTCTCCCCTGAATGGGCATGGGGAACCCCACCGCGACCCTAATAGAGGATAAAGCGGGAGATAATGAATGAATGAATGAATGAGATATTCATAAATGTTTCTTGGTAAAGTGATGACTGTTTTGTATTCTTTGAAAACCACAACCATTTCCTATCATATCAGACATCCAAACGTTATTTTGACTTCTGTAAAACTATTTTGCTCTCCACTTTGTATTAAACACTCGGCACTCACTGTCCTGTCCACTTTAATGTTCTTTGGTTTGGTCATTTTTACATAAGAGCTCAAAAGACAAAGTTAAGAAGTAAAGTAGAGAGTAAAACACCTTACAAGTGAAGCTCCACATCTGACACATAAGGAACATGAGTAAGAATCAGATTCAGAATATCTTTATTGTAATTATACCAGGTATAACAAAATTAAGGTGCCATACTTTCAGTGTCACATACTTAAATTTACACAAATGAAGAGATTTAAAAGAGAACTTTACAATTTACAAAAATTTTGAAAGAAAGTATTTACAAGAGTGTATAAAACTACAACCTGAGTGAATGTATTTATATTTTGCATGTTTTTATATTGCATGTTCAAAAATTGCACGTTCAAAGATTGCACTTTCAAAAAGTTAATTATTATGAATGTAAAAAATGTACAATGCGCCATTTAGTGCCTGAACAGCGGTTGGGTAGAAGCTATTTCTAAGCCAGTTTGTTTTTGTTTTTATTGCTCTGTAACGTCTACCTGATGGTAGCAGTTCTAGGAGATGGTGACTGGGGTGAGAATTGTCTGTAATAATTGTGTGAGCTCTCTGCAGACAACGAGAGCTGTGTAGATCCTCCAGGGTGGGTCGAGAGCATCCAATGATCTTTTCTGCAGACCTCACAATCCTCTGTAGTTCTTTTTTCTGTGCTGCAGTGCAGCTGGAGAACCACACACAGAGTCTGTGAGTAAGGATGCTCTCTATGGTGGAACGGTAGAAGAACACCAGCAGTCTCTGATTGATGTTATTATCCTGAGAGTCCTCAGGAAGTAGAGTCTCTGCTGTGCCTTCTTTGCCAGTTTTTTAGTGTTCACACCCCAGGAGTAATAATAGAATGTTTTTATAATAAAGTTTTGAGGTTCGATGAGTGAGATTAAAAGGCATCTGGACCACGGGCTGTAATTTGTCCAAGACTGATTCAGTCAGTAGTCAATATTGAATTAATTTCATTATTGAATTTAGTACCCAACCATATATTTAAATGTATACTTAAACGCAGTGGAAGTACATATGCGGGCTAAATTGATTCCATTCTCATTTATATCTTGTATATGTCAGTATTCTAGTATTTTTGGTCAAATGCCACCTTTAGCGTTCTGGGCACTGGGCAGATACACCTAGGACAGGGTGCCAATCCATTGCTGGGCACAGACTTACTCACACAGACATACTATATAGCGGCAATTTAGAGCAGCCAAATTACCTTGAATCCATGTTTTTTTTCCTACCATGTGTGGTAGGAAATTGAAGAACCTGGAGAACTTAAAGGAACACAAGAAGAACATGAAAACCTGGATCCACAGCTCTGAAATGTGAACATGCTAACCAATAACTTTGAAATTAGTGATAAAGTATAAAATGGGGCGGCACAGTGGCTTAGTGGTTAGCCTCTCTCCTCTCAGCACTAGGGATTCCCGGTTCGAATCCCAATCTGGGTGAAGTTTCCATGTTTTCCACGTGTCTGCGTGGGTTTCCTCCGGGTTCTCCGGTTTCCTCCCACAGCCAAAAAAACATGGATCAAGTCAATTGAATTCTCCAAATTGCCCCATATAGAATGTGTCTGTGCAAGTGAGTGTGTGCCCAGCGATAGATTGGCGCCCTATCCTGTGTGTGTCTGCCCAGCACCCGAGACGCTCTCCCCTGGATGGGCATGGGACCCCCCCCCCCCACGACCCCAATAGAGGATAAAGTGGAAGATAATGGATGGATGGAAAGTATAAAATGTAGCCATTGCAAACCAAAAATTGACAAAAAAATGGGTGAAGAGACAACATATATAAGAATGCACTGTATAAAGAATATTTTAATCTTATCAGAGGGTGCCATGCTGGGAGAGCTTTTAGTGCATTTGCGTAACAGCAAGAAATGTCTAGTGGAGGGGTGTACCTGTGTTATTGGCCACCTCCAGGATTTTTTTTCCGTTTTTCTCAAAATTGCATGTGTGTGTAAATAAGTAATTTACCTTATAAAGACATTTTAAAATTACACAAAGTTTAGACTATGGTGTCTACGTTTGCATAGGACTGGATTTTTTATTTAATGTTTAGTGAATTTGTCCTAGCCCTGTGGATCAGTTCTGCATGATTATTCACATTTTAAACAGCTTAGAGGTGTTGGGGGGGGGGGGGGGGCATCCAATCACAAGTGACATGGATTAATTAAAACCTACCCTATTTTCCAGACCATAAGGCACAATCTGAATTACGGGGTCTATTTCTGTATTTGACCCACGTATAAGGCGCACCGTACTATAAGGCGCAGTCTCAATTACGGACTCTGTTTCTGTACGGTACTTATTCTGTACGGCACCTTATTATAAGGCACATGCTAAAACATATGATCTACAAAAAATGGAAAGGATACAAAACGGTGATTTATAATTGAAGTTTATTCTACTACTTGACAAAACACACATTATTTTAATCACTCTTCTCCCACAAATCCATCAAAGTCTTCATCTTCTGTGTCTGAATTAAAAAGCTGCGCAATTTCACTATCGAGCACTCCGGTGTTCCCTTTCATCAATGTCCGAGTCAGTCTCGTCGCCAGGCGGCTGTTCAGCAATGATGCCGGCTTTCGTGAAGGCTCGGACGACGGTTACAGCAGAACCCTCAGCCCAGGCATCCACAATCCATTCACAGACGGTGGCGTAACTCGCCCGCCGCTGCCTCCCGAGTTTTAGTAAACGTGTGTTTGCCGTCTATCATCCATCGCTCCCACGCCCCCCGCAACTTTACTTTAAACGCCATGTTTAGAGTTCTTTATTTAATCCTCCTGGAATGACGGCAAGCTCCAAATTAATTTTCGGTCGCACAACAATACTCAATTTGTAACTCAGTACTCGTATAAGGCGCACCGGATTATAAGGCGCAAGTCCGATTTCTGGGAAAATTTTAGGCTTTTAGGTGTGCCTTATAGTCCGGAAAATACGGTACTGACCAGACCAGTAATGCATTTAGGCTTCATTGCTCTTTAAGAACATGTTAATTTAAAAAGGGAAGTGTTTTAAAATTGTACCTGCTTAAATAATTTTTTATGTGTATTTACAGACTTTGGAGTTTGTGTTACTGTTAATCATGTGAAAGGAGAGACTCTTACACTGAAGTGTGATCTACCTGGAGATCCTCAATCTATCACCTGGAAATACGGCAATGACAAAGTTGTGGAATGGGACCGTGGAGACGCAGAACCAATATGGTTTAAATCTCAAGGATTTTCAGGAACTTTGGACACTATCAGTGGAGACGTCACACTTTTAAACATTGTAGCGGGTGGCAAATTTACTTGTGAACGTCAGGTTAATAATGTAGTGAAATCAATAAGCCATGATGTTGTTGTATGGGGTAAGTTGTAAATTTAACAAAACGACTTTTTAACAGAAAAAGTTTAAAACCCAGTAATAAATAAAACAATGTTACCAGACATACATATTTTAATATGCTGTAACATTACTGCACATTTTAGATTACATTTACTTAAGGGAACATTATAGGCATAACCCAATAAAGAGAGGGGAGGGGTTAAATTGCTTTCCTGAAAAATAAACCAGTGAAATACATTTTATTTTTGGTCACTGCAAGTTAGTGCTTAGTTTAGCTTAGTTATTGTGTGTATATACAGGTGCTGGTCATAAAATTAGAATAACATGAAAAAGTAGATTTTTTTTTTTTGTCAAAAAGTGAAACTTGTATATTATATTCATTCATTATACACAGACTGATATAAATCCAAATGTTTTTTTCCTTGCATTTTGATGATTATAACTGGCAACTAATGAATATCCCAAATGTATCAGAAAATCGCACTCGCATATCGCACCTTCCTCTTTACAATACCTCATAGATTTTCTATGGGGTTTAGGTCAGGCGAGTTTGCTGGCCAATTAAGAACAGGGATACCATGGTCCTTAAACCAGGTACTGGTAGCTTTGGCATTGTGGAGCCAAGTCCTGTTGTAAAATGCAAAAAGGGTTCTCCATAAAGTTGGTCAGCAGCAAGAAGCATAAAGTGCCCTAAAACTTCCTATAGATGGCTGTGTTGACTTTGAACCTTAGAAAAGACAATGGCCCAACACCAGCAGACATGACACCCGAACAATAGCTGACTGTGGAAACTTGACCTCAAGCAACCTGTGTTCTGTGCCTCTCCTCTCTTCCTCCAGACTCTGGAAGCTTGGTTTCCAAAGGAAATGCAAAATTTACTTTTATCAGAGAATATAACTTTGGACCACTCTGCAGCAGTCCAGTCCTTTTTGTCTTTTGCCCAGGCGAGATGCTTTTGACGCTGTCTCTTGTTTAAGAGTGGCTTGACAGAAAGAATGTGACAGCTTAAACCTGTCTTGCATATATCTGTGCATTGTGGTTCTTGAAGCACTGACTCCCAGCTGCAGTCCAGTCTTTGTGGATCTCTTTGTGGATTGATGTGCTTGGGCACAAAGCTCTGTGAACAGCCAGCCTCTTTAGCAATGACCTTTTGTGTCTTGCCCTCCTTGTGCAAGGTGTCAGAGAGCATCTTTTGGACAACTGTCAAGTCAGCAGTCTTCCCCATGATTGTGTAGCCTACATAAATGTACTGAGAGAGCATTTAAATGACTTTGCAGGTTTTAAGTTATTTAGGTGATTGGAATGTGGAGCCAGGTGTCTTCAATATTGAACCGTTTCACAATATTGTAAATATGACCAGCACGTGTGTGTGTGTGAATATATATATATATATATATATATATATATATATATATATATATATATATATATATATATATATATATATATAATGCAGAGCCTCTGGTAATGTTTATTATGCTGCTATTAACAGTTCTTCATACAATTTTGACGAAGTAACTAAAAATATATTACACTTAATGTACAAATTAATAAATTTCTATTCACACACATAGAAATGATTCATTTGTAAATGAATGAATGAATTAACAAACAACATTTTTAAAATTGAACACAATTAGGTACTCTGCTTTGTGTATTTTTTGTAACAATCTTTACCCTTTGCTATTTTGCCTTCTTGGAATATGCAAATGAGAGTAAATACACATATAAAGGTTTAATGCAAACCAGATTTAAACCAAGTGTAAAAATGTTTCTTTCCCATGAGTATGTGAGCATAAGTATCTGAACATAATTTTGTATTAGGGAATTTGTTTTATTTAAATTTTTTGATTTGCAAAAACAGAACAAGCAGCCAATTCCCGTATAAGTTGAATGACCCTGCTCGGTTTCGTAACTCAGCAGCCCAATGATAAGAAAGAAAAGAGAATATGAAACTGTGACAGTCTCAAATCTTATGAGCCAATAAGGCCTGATCACTAAAGCTGTCTTTGAATTCGGGTTTTATAGGGTTTAGTTTGTACTGCAGCCACACAAATTGTCTAAACCGTTGATGTTTGCTGTACTTTTAATATAATTCTTTATTTTTTTTTTGTAATAAGTATTAGGAGCACACAATTATGTTCATAGTCTACATAAGATCTGCATTATTCATAAATGTCTCCTATCACTTTTTTATATTTTTACCGGTGCTTTAAGAAAATGTCAAATTGTGGGTGATTTTAATTTTATAAACTTTGTTTTAAGATGTTATGCCCTTAATGCAAGCCTTGTTTAATTACAATTTCTTTTATCTTTAGATAAACCTTCAAAACCAGAAGTAACGTGTAACAAGAGTAATGAAACATATGCAACACTCCACTGTTCAGTGAATCCCAATAGAAGCGTAACGTTTATATGGAACGGACCAAATATTTTGGAAGTCGAGGGTGAAACACTTGTCATTACTGACAAACTTGACGCGATGTCAGTCTTTTTCTGCCTTGCAAAGAATCCAGCCACCACAACTGATACAGAATTTCATTTTAAGAATTGTAAAGGTAATGTTATTAAAAATGAATAAGCTACTTTACTGATGATGGTTGGCTGAATATGGACTCTAATCTAGTTCATAAATGGATTTTTCTTATATATAATACATATGTTCTGTAGAGAAGTTGCTACTTTGTTGTATGTTGGGAAAAAAATTTAATTGTTATATTTAACATTTTAATATACATGTTTTTTTTTTCCTGTTTCCGTAGATCTAACAAAAAACAGTGATTCCTCCACAGTGGGAATTGTTATTGGCGTCTTCATCGGTATCGTGATCGTGATCGTGATCGTTATCGGGTTCATCTACTTGAAGGACAAAGAACGTTTTGGTATCAAATTAATTTTACTAAGAGACATTTAAAATATTCATGTGCTCTTAAACAAATGAATCAATGAACAAAGGTACATGGACACATTCAGTGAATTGTGTTGATTTAATGCCAAAGTTGCATAAAATTAAGCATGGTCCATTTTTGTGCTGTATGCTTTCAGGTTGGGTACAGTTTAAAAAATTGTTTTAAATTTTCTGTTCCAGTATGACTGTGCCTTAGTGCATAGAGCAAAAATCTGTGAAAGCATGGTTGGATTTGTTTGGTGTGAAAAAGCTTGACTGGCCAAAGCTTTGACCTAAAACCCATTCTACGATTTTGGAATAACCTAGTACAGAGATTCCAAGCCAGGCTCTCTTGTCCAACATCAGTATTTCACCTTTATGAATAATTTTTGTAGCTAAATGTGAAAAAAGTTGTATAATATTTATACAAAACATCTATATTTTGAATAAAGACATTACAGAACATTGGAAATTGTTTTAACTGTGGAGAAAGGCCAGTCTAAAGCCTCAATTAAAATGTTCGTGTCCTAGTAGTTTTGTCCATAAAAACGTATGTAAGGTTTTATATTATATGTTTTATATTACTGTTACTTAAGTACAATTTGATATATAGTTTATACTTTTTTATTAATTTTACATTTCTATATTTTAAGTATGTTTAATATTCTATGTTTTTATTTCATGTAACGTGACTGCTTAGTCTGTCCTGATAATCACCACGTTTTCCTTCTTAATATTTGCATTTACAGTTTTGTTGGTGATAGTAGTAACAAATCAGAATATTATTGTTTTGCCGTTATTGTGCATATTACACATTTTACAATTTCTATCTCAGTGGTAACAGTATTCTCCTTTTGCTTTTTAGTATCATTTTTCAGAAGAAATGACCATCAACCCGTCAATGGTAAGCAATAACACAGTCTGGATTAAAATTACTGATCCTGTACTAATTAATGACTAATTTTGTACTGTTACATTAGGGGGTCCCCCGGAAGCGGTTACACTAACCGGTAATATTCCCATTTGAAAATTAGCAGATAATATAACTTTTAATATGTATATGATCTAACTTGCATTTGATTTCTTACATATTTACTAACATATTTCAGATTCTAAACCATCCGATCCACAAACCTAAGTAATTCAATAAATGGACCTCTGCTGTGTAGGACACAAGAAACAAAGAAGAGCTAAGTGAAAGCTGCACAAAACTGCATTTGGAAGAGGAACTGCTTACTACTCTAAAGCTCTCATCTCTTAAGAGAACCAGTATCTGAGAGACTGTTTTTCTTTTTTTGCATGATGTAAACACAAACATCAAACAAAGCAGAACGTCTTTCTACATTGGGAGTTATTGTTCCCTTAATTTGATTAAAGTTGATGGTTTCCAACAGCTAAATATTAAAAATATTGTTGAGATACGGAAACCAATTAAACCCACTGTAGACGTATGTGTACTTAAGAATACAGTATAGCCAATAACTAAGTACAGTAAGCCAATGTTTTTAAGACAGCAACAGGTAAATTTCTAAATCCCTGGTCATGCCTTCAGTTTGTGTTTTTGTGTGCTTATGATGTACTATATATATATATATTTAAAACTTAGCAAAACTAGTGTCTATGAATTTTTTTAATTCAATAACTGAGATAAGGCTATGATTCATCATGGCCTGACCTTCCAAATTGGCAGTTCCATGATCTCTAGTCTGCTTTGTCTGTATCCTAGTTTCAAAATTGACATGCAGCTAAAATGAACGTCAAGATGATCAGTAATTTTGCCTGAGCAGGCTACTTAACTAAGCCAAGCTCTGATCCTCTCTCGACTTTAAATTTGCAATGCGTTCATTTCCAGTGTACATTATATTAGGTTGTGAAGCAGAAGCTTTTACTCAAAGCAACTTGAATAAAACCTGGAGTGATGGGGGTTAAGTGGCTTAAGGACCTACATTGATAATGTCAGTGGACCTGGGATTTGAACCAACAAATCTTCAGATTTATAGCCCAGCACCCTAAACACTGAGCTATCACACCTGCATGGGCAGCATTTATAAGCTAACATCACATGCTGCAGGGAGAGAGATTCCATGGAACGAGAGAGACTCTAAGTTAATAAAACCTGTTTCTGTGCATGAGAATCCTCGTTCCAGTCTTCATTCTTACTGACACCGTTATTCATTCCTTATCTCCCCCTTTATCCTCTATTAGGGTCGCGGTGGGGTTCCCCATGCCCATCCAGGGGAGAACATCTCGGGCGCTGGGCAGATAGATTCTATTGACTTAATCCATGTTTTTGGACTGTGGGAGGAAACCGGAGAACCCGGAGGAAACCCACGCAGACACTGGGAGAACATGGAAACTCCACCCAGATGGGAATTCGAACCGGGAATCCCTAGCGCTGAGAGGCGAACGTGCTAACCACTAAGCCACCGTGACACCGTTATATCAATGTGAATTGCCCTCAAGCTCTCGGTCAACTTCCGTCCTCTTTTATTGTCCACAAGAGGAGAAATAATTAGTGATGTTAATCTCAGGCAGGTGTTACTGTTTAGGATCTGCACCCTAAACCTGTCTACCATCTGCTGACTCCGCCCATCACATCCTCTCGCCACAGTATCCTAATGTTATCAGGTTTGTTTCCACTACTTGGAAGTGTTGACTATACACATGTCCTGCCATGCTCAATAGTCAATATGGCACTTTTTTCTCTTTTTAATTGTAATATAACAAGTGTGTGTGTGTGTGTTTTTTTTTTTTGTTTTTTTTTAAACACAAAGAATTTGTGCCCGTTCAATAATTGTTGGCCATTTTACAAAATTAGCTTTGCTTTGTAAATTGTTGATTTTTGTTGAATGAAGTTTGGAATAAAACTGAGAAATGTGAAAAGAAACAATTACTGCATGGTAAATCTGCTAACAATGCATATGTGAAAATTAAGCAACTGCTTTTGAAGGTTGTCAAAAGTTATAATCTTCATTTTAAAGGTAACTACACTGTCAAAACAAGATCAGTTGAAACATTGTAAAGGTTCTTCAGTTTAATTGGAGAAAGTAATATGTGTTTTGTGGAGCCTTTATTTTTGACTCTTGTGTTTAAAAATTTGCGGCAAAGTAACTTTTCTTTGAAAATATCTTAAGGTTTTCCAAAAAAAAAACATGACATTATAGGCTTACTAATTTCAGTAATCAGTTTTAACTGTTATTTGATTTTATTTGTTTGAAATTATTTATATATATTTAAAGATCACCATCATTCATTATTATTATAGATTAGTATACAGATAGCTTGCTGTTCAATGTTGGATCATATTTTCTGCTCAGTAAAATTTGCATTATGCACTTTGTGCATTTGTTTGACTGGCTGATTGTAGATAGACTATTTTTAAGGGTATAATTGCTGTAGCAGAGAATATGGTTAGTACCCCACACAGATCACAATGACTGTTGAAAGTTTTTTATCCATCCATTATTTCCACTTTGTCTTCTACTAGGGTCGCGGTGGGGTTCCCCAAGCCCATCCAGGGGAGAACGTTTTGGGCGCTGGGCAGATACACCCAGGACAGGGCGCCAATCCATCGCTGGACACACTCACACAAACACACTCTATATGGGGCAATTTGGAGAATTCAATTGACCTGGATCTGTGTTTTTTGTTTAGTTTTTTGGGATTGTGGGAGGAAATCTGAGAACCCGGAGGAAACCCACATGGACACGGAGAGAACATGGAAACTCCACCCGGATTGGGATTCAAACCGGGAATCCCTAGCGCTGATAGGCAAACGTGCTAACCACTAAGCCACCATGGCGCCCTGAAAGGTTTTTAGTTTGAAATGATGAAACAGGAAAATAAGTTTTTTTTTTTTTTTTTTTTTTGTCGTATTGAAATGAAGCCACCCAAAATGTTGGTCAACTCTTTTTCATGACTACTTGGTGCTTTTCATAAAAAGTATTATTTTTTTAAGTCTATTTAAAATATGGTTATTAAATGATTACCAAAGTCAATAGTGAATGAGATTTTTGGATTTTAGATCTTCTAACACAGTTTTAAAACTTCAGCTCCTCATCAGGATTTAAAGCCCCCAATACAGAGCAACAGTTGATGTGTGCATCGGTTCTGGCATTAACATGCATCTCATCTGATCACAAGAAACCCTGTCAGTTTTTACAGCTTCAAAATGTGTCGATTAACGTTTTGTGATTGTAGCTCACTTCCCCTTTTCTATGTGGAAGGAAGCACGTAGACTATTTTTATTTTGGATGTCGTTTATGACTAACCCAAGTATAAATAAAGTACAGTCTGTGCAATATGTTCAGTTCAATAAATACAAAAATAAAATAAACATAAATACATAATTTAATGTCTGGCCGTTTTTGTCATTATATTGATTGTTCAATACAAAGATACACAGATAACTACTTCAGATTTGTCACAAAGGCAGTTTATTATGCTGTTTAAAACATGCTGGTTAAAATGTTTGAGTACTACTAGTTTTTTATTCCAACAAACATTTTATTTAAGATTGTGTTGATGTTGATAAAGTTCTTTATTAGACCTTCAGAACATGCTGCTTTAGGGCATATGAGTCATAAGGTTTCCAGCAACGATGTAAATGTTACATCACAGATAACTGGTTGCTTGTTTTATTATTTATTTTGGAAAAAAGATGTATTTATTTATTTTAGATGTATTTATTTATCTCTTCACCTTAATGTAAGTTTCTGCTGTGCACTAACCACTTTGCTCAAAGGACAGAGGTGGTCGGACATCTTGAATTGCTTCTTGGTGTTAATTATTAATTATAATAATTATAAAACGGTGGCTTAGTGGTTAGCACGTTCACTTCTCAGCGCTAGGGATTGCCGGTTCGATTCCCAATCTGGGTGAAGTTTCCATGTTCTCCCCGTGTCCGTGTGGGTTTCCTCCGGTTTCCTCCCACCGTCCAAAAACATGGGTCAAGGTCGCGGTGGGGTTCCCCATGCCCATCCAGGGGAGAACGTCTCGGGCGCTGGGCAGATACACCCAGGACAGGGTGCCAATCCATCGCTGGGCACACACTCACTCACTTACACTCTATATGGGGCAATTTTTTTGAGAATTCAAATGACTTGATCCATGTTTTTGGACTGTGGGAGGAAACCGGAGAACCCGGAGGAAACCCACGCAGACACGGGGAGAACATGGAAACTCCACCCAGATGGGGATTCGAACCGGGAATCTCTAGCGCTGAGAGACGAATGTGCTAACCACTAAGCCCTAAGGTCAATTAAATTCTCCAAATTGCCCCATATAGAATGAGTGTGTGTTCAGTGATAGACTGGCGCCTTGTCCTGGGTGTATCTACTCAGCGCCCGAAACGTTCTCCCCTGGATGGGCATGGGGAACCCCCCTGCAACACTAGTAGAGGATAAAGTGGAAGATGATGGATGGATGGAATCATAAAACGGGTAGTTCCGGTTGGATGTTGTTGTAATCGAATCAGCATGTGGACGGACTAGTGATTCGGGCTCTTTTCAGAGAGCCGGTTCTTTATGTTCGGCTCTCTAAAAAGAGCCGGCTCTCAAGTGGCTCCCTTGACTTTTTTTGTAGCTTAAAGCAGTTTATTACCAAATTATATGTAAAATGAATTACTGCTGGATTAACACATTATAAATGTTTATTTTTAATAATATGGTTTTTATGTACATACTTATCATGGAACAGATTGATAAAAAAAAAATTATATATATATATATATATATAAGAAACATGGATCCTCTGCACTGGATGATGCTGTAGAAATGGATGGAGCAGCAGCAGTTGCAGTAGACACACTAGCACCTTCATTAGATTCTCTTGCTTCTCTTTGCTCTTCTAATTGAACTGATAAATAAACAGTTCGAATGTGTCTGTGCAGGTTGTGGAGCCGGCTCGATATGTTTTTAATTTTGCACAGTCTACACTCTGCCTTTGAACTGTCCATCACATTAAAATGTGTCCAAGCTTCTACCCAGGTCAACCTAGTGTTATGGCACGTTTAGGCCAACTTAGTTTTGACTGATCGGCCGCTGCACCTCCATGTCCACCTTAGTGAAGTGACCTTTATATTTAATGATGGCCACTTTTAAAACTTTAGTGCTTGAAAAACATCCCTTTATCCTTCTGTCACTCATTTTCTTCACATAGGCAGCAAATTATTTCTCTATTGTTCAAACTTCTCTCGCTCTCAGTGTGTTCACTGTGTGTGTGTAAAACCCCTCCTCTCTGCTCAGTGCAGACACTTAGAATCCGCCCGAATCAACGTCTCCGAATCAAGAACCCATTCATTTTAAAGAGCCGACTCTTAGAGCCGGATCGTTTGCGACCGACTCATCACTAATAGAATAGAATAGAATAGAAAGCCTTTATTGTCATTATAAAAACGCATACACAGTATACATCATATAACGAGATTTAAGCTCCTCCTTAAAGTGCACATGGCATTATATACAAATAGAAAAAACTATAGAGAAAACATGTGCAAAAATGTGCTGTGCAAATACAAGTGTTGTGTAACATGATGTGCCAATTAGTGCAGTTTCCCATTTAGTATTGAAATGGCTTTGGGAAAGAAGCTGTCCCTGAGTCTGTTTGTTTTGGCCCGTATGGACCTGTAGCGTCTTCCAGAAGGCAGCAGGTTGAAAAGATGGAATCCGGGGTGAGTATTGTCCTTCAGAATGTTGTTGGCGCTGCTGAGACAGCGGGAGTGGTAGATGGAGGTTATGGAAGGCAGGGAGCAGCCAATGATTTTTTCGGCTGTGTTGGTCACTCTCTGCAGTCTTTTCCTGTCAACCTCTGTGCAGCTGGAGTGCCACACTGACACGGCATACGTCAGCAGGCTTTCAATGGTGGAACGGTAGAAGGTCACCAGCAGGCTTGTGTGTAGTTGTTCTTTCCTGAGCACCCTCAGGAAGTGAAGCCGCTGCTGGGCCTTCTTGACCAGTGCAGAGGTGTTGACTGTCCAGGAGAGATCTGCAGAGATGTGTACTCCCAGGAATCTGAATGAGTCCACTTGCTCTACACATTCACCATTGATGTACAGGGGTGTAGGGGCGGCCTTGTTCCGTCGGAAGTCAAGGATGAGTTCTTTTGTCTTGGTGGTATTCAGTGCCAAGTTGTTAGCTGCACTCCACTCACCAAGTTTCCGGACCTCATCCCTGTATGCCGCCTCATCACCCCCGGTTATCCGTCCCACCACCGTTGTGTCATCAGCAAATTTCACAATGATGTTTTCTGGGTGGATGGGACTGCAGTCGTATGTGTAGAGTGAGTAGAGGAGTGGGCTCAGCACACAGCCCTGGGGGGAACCGGTGCTGAGGGTGCGGATTTTAGTTACTGACACGCAGCGCCGTGCGCAGTGCCCTAGTGTCTGTAAATTTATTGGTCCAATGAAGGTCATTTAAAACCAGGACATTTCCTCACTTAAAAAAAAAAAAAAACCCAGGACGCCCGGGACAGGACGTGAAATACGGACATGTCCCGGGAAATACGGACGTTTGGTCACCCTAACTTAGGGTGACACGATACTATTTAAACGATTTCGTTACTTTTCACGCGTCCCGCAAATTGAAACGTCGTCCCGCATTGTTATTAAAGTTCTTTATTCTTCAGTTTTTTTTAAATACGTGTTTTATAATCTGCCATTGGACGGCTGTGTTGTCTGTTGTCTGGGAGAGGCGGGCTGTTTGAATGTCAACCAATCGGGAACACGGATGCATGTTAAGGGCGCGCCCACCAACACAAACAACGCAAATCGGGTGTGAACAGTAGAGCTGTGCGATACCAAGAATTTTGGTATCGATCCGATACCAAGTAAATACAGGGCCAATATCGCGATATTCGATACCGATACTTTTTAATATTTAAGCTTCATTGATCCAAAAGACCTAGTATAGAATTTCGCCAAACATTTTAGGTGACAACAAAATAATGTATCCCAATCAACATCTTTGTTTAGAAACAATGGAACAGTAATAAAACAAAGTTTGCTTTAACGTGAGGAAAATATATATTTTTGAGGTACAAAAGGAGAAACGACAATACAAATATAAAGTAAAAATGCTCCCCTCACTAGACAGTTTTTTCTTTCTTTGTTTCTTTTTTTCAATTAGCGTTGTTCTTAGGCAAAACAATAAAAAAAAGAAATTTTCTTCCTTTCAGTGCAATTCTGTTTTTTCTTAAATAAACAGAGTGTAAAAAAAATCACTTAACACAACTTAAAACAAAATTTTCTGAGTTTAGAGAGCTAACAAAACACAGTACAACAAAATTAACACACCACAACATATTCTGTGAGCAGATATTTTCTCAAGTTGAACAATACAATTGCTTAATAGAAAGAAAAAGGACTTTTTTAACTTCAGTGCACTTCTGGCTTTAAGCAAAATAAAATCGATAAGTGAAAATTAAAGTATAAATCCCCCCCCCCCCCATTTAGAACAAAGGATTAGAGGTTTTTATTTAAGAACAGTATCATGTTCACATTTTTGGGTTTCAGTGACATTCGCCTGATATTCAGTAGCTGTCCTGCCTTTGAAAAAAGCCTCTCATCTTTCTTTATTCCCCACTCCGAGTCTCTCTCTCCGTACTGTGACGTGTCGACATGGGCGGGTTAGGCTGAGCCCACGTGGCCGCTGTGTCACGTGACTGTGCAACAACAAAAGTGTGTGTGTGTGTGTGTGTGTGTGCCTGTGCCACAATGATATCAGCGTTACAGACTCAGAGAATAGACTTTGATAAATCGGCGTGCGCACAAAAAACTTGAGTATCGATCTTTTTACGCAAGTATTGTTCAATACCAATACCAGTGTTGGTATCGATATTATCGATATTTGTATCGATCCGCACAGCTCTAGTGAACAGCAGCGGCATGCAGCACGAGATCTGGAGGAAAGAGATGTAAACATGATCCATCCATTATCTTCCGCTTTATCCCCTATATTAGGGTCACAGAGAGGGTTCCCCATGCCCATCCAGGGGAGAACGTTTCGGGCTCAGGGCAGATACACCCAGGACAGGACGCCAATCTATCGCTGGGCACACATTCACTCACACCAACACACGCAATCTACAGTCATGGCCAAAAGTTTTGAGAATGATACAAATAATAATTTTTACAAAGTCTACTGCTTCAGTTTTTATAATGGCAATTTGCATATACTCCAGAATGTTATAAAGAGTGATCAGCTTAACAGCAATTAATTGCAAAGTCAAATTTTGCCTAGAAAATTAACTTTATCCCCAAAACACATTTCAACTTCATTGCAGCCCTGCCTTAAAAGGACCAGCTAACATTGTTTCAGTGATTGCTCCATCAACACAGGTGTGGGTGTTGATGAGGACAGGGCTGGAGATCAATCTGTCATGATTAAGTAAGAATGACACCATTGGACACTTTAAAAGGAGGCTGGTGCTTGGCATCATTGTTTCTCTTCTGTTAACCATGGTTATCTCTAAAGAAACACATGCAGTCATCATTGCACTGCACAAAAAAGGCCTAACAGGAAAGAGTATCGCAGCTAGAAAGATTGCACCTCAGTCAACAATCTATCGCATCATCAAGAACTTCAAGGAGAGAGGTTCCATTGTTGCCAAAAAGGCTCCAGGGCGCCCAAGAAAGACCAGCAAGCGCCAGGACCGTCTCTTAAAAGTGTTTCAGCTGCGGGATCGGGCTACCAGCAGTGCAGAGCTTACTCAGGAATGGCAGCAGGCAGGTGTGAGTGCATCTGCACGCACTGTGAGGCGGAGACTCTTGGAGCAAGGCCTGGTCTCAAGGAGGGCAGCAAAGTAGCCACTTCTCTCCAGAAAAAACATCAGGGACAGACTGATATTCTGCAAAAGGTACAGGGAGTGGACTGCTGAGGACTGGGGTAAAGTCATTTTCTCTGATGAATCCCCTTTCCGATTGTTTGGGACATCTGGAAAACAGCTTATTCGGAGAAGACAAGGTGAGCGCTACCACCAGTCTTGTCTCATGCCAACTGTAAAGCATCCTGAAACCATTCATGTGTGGGGTTGCTTCTCAGCCAAGGGAATCAGCTCTCTCACATTCTTGCCTAAAAACACAGCCATTAATAAAGAATGATACCAGAAAGTCCTCCGAGAGCATCTTCTCCCCAACCATCCAAGAGCAGTTTGGTGATCAACAATGCCTTTTCCAGCATGATGGAGCAACTTGCCATAAAGCAAAGGCAATAACTACATGGCTCCGGGAACAAAACATAGAGATTTTGGGTCTATGGCCTGGAAACTCCCCAGATCTTAATCCCATTGAAAACTTGTGGTCAATCAAGAGACGGGTGGACAAACAAAAACCTACACATTCGGACAAAATGCAAGCATTGATTTTGCAAGAATGGACTGCTATCAGTCAGCATTTGGTCCAGAAGTTTTTTTGAGAGCATGCCAGGGAGAATTGCAGAGGTCCTGAAGAAGAGTCAACACTGTAATTTCAACCGCATTGACGGGAAGATGAACGGGGCCATGTATCGCAAAATTCTGGGTGACAACCTCCTTGCCTCAACCAGGGCACTGAAAATGGGTCATGGATGGGTCTTTCAGCATGACAACGACCCAAAACATACAGCCAAGGAAACAAAGGAGTGGCTCCATAAGAAGCATATCAAGGTCATGGAATGGCCTAGCCAGTCTCCTGACCTCAATCCCATCGAAAATCTACACTCTAAAAAATGATTCCTGAGTCCAGTAATTTTTGCTCATTAAATTGAGCATTTTCTACCTAAAATTAAAATTTTTGAACATTGCTTAATTAAAAGATCTGGTGCTGCGCAATATTTTGCATGTTTGGTGTATTAAATTTTTTACAAACCATTGCATATAAGATTAAGTATTGTCAAAGTGACTACAGAATTGAGCAAACCTAACAAAACACCACGTGACAAGACGTTGGCGCGCAAGGAAGAACACTTTGGGATCGCTTTTAAAACATCTCAAGATAGGATTGCAGGTAAGAGAGTGAATGA
Organism: Corydoras sp. C115; assembly: GCA_019802505.1. Taxonomy (NCBI): domain Eukaryota; kingdom Metazoa; phylum Chordata; class Actinopteri; order Siluriformes; family Callichthyidae; genus Corydoras; species Corydoras sp. C115. The sequence goes on along the minus strand of JAFMOC010000076.1, from coordinate 1,195,129 downwards.
TTCTTTTTGTTTTAAATAAGGTTTTAATTGTGACCATAGCGGTTTGTTTTACTAGTTAACGTGGTTAGATATCATGTAAAGCTGCCGTGTTTGAAAACAGTTTAAAAGATAAATTTTCTTTGAAAAGTGGTGAATGCTTAGTGTAACCTGCTTAATAAGCGAACATTTAGAAAGGATGTAAAAGAAACGTGTGTTCGACAAATGTGGTCACTTATATCGGAATGTTTTTTTTTTAAAACAGATTCAGACTCACTGCATCTTAAATTTACATTTACATTTAGTCATTTAGCAGACGCTTTTATCCAAAGCGACTTACAAATGAGAACACCACAAGTCAGAAGCCATGGAGAAAACCAACTATACTGTAAGTTCATCAAACCTGATTGTTATTCGAAGCTGCGCCCCCCCCCCCCCCTTTTTTTTTTTATTTTTTTATAACAGGTATTTGTTAAATAGATGCGTCTTAAGTAGTTTCTTAAAACTGTTTAGAGATTCTGCCTTACGGACAGAGTTGGGAAGATCGTTCCACCATTTTGCAGTGGTGAACACCACAGAATGAGAATTAGCTCCTCGGTGAGGTGGAATCGCCAGGCGGCAATCATCACTGGAGCGAAGTGAACGAGTCGGAGTGTATTTTGAAAAGATAGAGTGAAGGTAAAAGGGGGAAGATCCAGAAATGGTTCTGTATGCCAGAGTCAGCGACTTGTACTGAATGCGAGCAGCTACAGGAAGCCAATGGAGGGAAGTGAGTAATGGAGTGACATGAGTTCGCTTGGGCTGGTTAAACACGAGTCGGGCTGCAGAGTTTTGAATTCTCACACCGACTCACGCAATCTACAGTCATGGCCAAAAGTTTTGAGAATGATACAAATAATAATTTTTACAAAGTCTACTGCTTCAGTTTTTATAATGGCAATTTGCATATACTCCAGAATGTTATAAAGAGTGATCAGCTTAACAGCAATTAATTGCAAAGTCAATTTTTGCCTAGAAAATTAACTTTATCCCCAAAACACATTTCAACTTCATTGCAGCCCTGCCTTAAAAGGACCAGCTAACATTGTTTCAGTGATTGCTCCATTAACACAGGTGTGGGTGTTGATGAGGACAGGGCTGGAGATCAATCTGTCATGATTAAGTAAGAATGACACCATTGGACACTTTAAAAGGAGGCTGGTGCTTGGCATCATTGTTTCTCTTCTGTTAACCATGGTTATCTCTAAAGAAACACATGCAGTCATCATTGCACTGCACAAAAAAGGCCTAACAGGAAAGAGTATCGCAGCTAGAAAGATTGCACCTCAGTCAACAATCTATCGCATCATCAAGAACTTCAAGGAGAGAGGTTCCATTGTTGCCAAAAAGGCTCCAGGGCGCCCAAGAAAGACCAGCAAGCGCCAGGACCGTCTCTTAAAAGTGTTTCAGCTGCGGGATTGGGCTACCAGCAGTGCAGAGCTTACTCAGGAATGGCAGCAGGCAGGTGTGAGTGCATCTGCACGCACTGTGAGGCGGAGACTCTTGGAGCAAGGCCTGGTCTCAAGGAGGGCAGCAAAGTAGCCACTTCTCTCCAGAAAAAACATCAGGGACAGACTGATATTCTGCAAAAGGTACAGGGAGTGGACTGCTGAGGACTGGGGTAAAGTCATTTTCTCTGATGAATCCCCTTTCCGATTGTTTGGGACATCTGGAAAACAGCTTATTCGGAGAAGACAAGGTGAGCGCTACCACCAGTCTTGTCTCATGCCAACTGTAAAGCATCCTGAAACCATTCATGTGTGGGGTTGCTTCTCAGCCAAGGGAATCAGCTCTCTCACATTCTTGCCTAAAAACACAGCCATTAATAAAGAATGATACCAGAAAGTCCTCCGAGAGCATCTTCTCCCAACCATCCAAGAGCAGTTTGGTGATCAACAATGCCTTTTCCAGCATGATGGAGCAACTTGCCATAAAGCAAAGGCAATAACTACATGGCTCCGGGAACAAAACATAGAGATTTTGGGTCTATGGCCTGGAAACTCCCCAGATCTTAATCCCATTGAAAACTTGTGGTCAATCAAGAGACGGGTGGACAAACAAAAACCTACACATTCGGACAAAATGCAAGCATTGATTTTGCAAGAATGGACTGCTATCAGTCAGCATTTGGTCCAGAAGTTTTTTGAGAGCATGCCAGGGAGAATTGCAGAGGTCCTGAAGAAGAGTCAACACTGTAATTTCAACCGCATTGACGGGAAGATGAACGGGGCCATGTATCGCAAAATTCTGGGTGACAACCTCCTTGCCTCAACCAGGGCACTGAAAATGGGTCATGGATGGGTCTTTCAGCATGACAACGACCCAAAACATACAGCCAAGGAAACAAAGGAGTGGCTCCATAAGAAGCATATCAAGGTCATGGAATGGCCTAGCCAGTCTCCTGACCTCAATCCCATCGAAAATCTACACTCTAAAAAATTATTCCTGAGTCCAGTAATTTTTGCTCATTAAATTGAGCATTTTCTACCTAAAATTAAAAATTTTTGAACATTGCTTAATTAAAAGATCTGGTGCAGCGCAATATTTTGCATGTTTGGTGTATTAAATTTTTTACATAACCATTGCATATAAGATTAAGTGTTGTCAAAGTGACTACAGAATTGAGCAAACCTAACAAAACACCACGTGACAAGACGTTGGCGCGCAAAGAAGAACACTTTGGGATCGCTTTTAAAACATCTCAAGATAGGATTGCAGGTAAGAGAGTGAATGATTCTTTTTGTTTTAAATAAGGTTTTAATTGTGACCATAGCGGTTTGTTTTACTAGTTAACGTGGTTAGATATCATGTAAAGCTGCCGTGTTTGAAAACAGTTTAAAAGATAAATTTTCTTTGAAAAGTGGTGAATGCTTAGTGTAACCTGTTTAATAAGCGAACATTTAGAAAGGATGTAAAAGAAACGTGTGTTCGACAAATGTGGTCACTTATATCGGAATGTTTTTTTTTAAAACAGATTCAGACTCACTGCATCTTAAATTTACATTTACATTTAGTCATTTAGCAGATGCTTTTATCCAAAGCGACTTACAAATGAGAACACCACAAGTCAGAAGCCATGGAGAAAACCAACTATACTGTAAGTTCATCAAACCTGATTGTTATTCAAAGCTGCGCCCCCCCCCCCCCCCCCCCCCCCCCCCCCCCCCCCTTTTTTTTTTTTTTTTTTTTTTTTTTATAACAGGTATTTGTTAAATAGATGCGTCTTAAGTAGTTTCTTAAAACTGTTTAGAGATTCTGCCTTACGGACAGAGTTGGGAAGATCGTTCCACCATTTTGCAGTGGTGAACGCCACAGAATGAGAATTAGCTCCTCGGTGAGGTGGAATCGCCAGGCGGCAATCATCACTGGAGCGAAGTGAACGAGTCGGAGTGTATTTTGAAAAGATAGAGTGAAGGTAAAAGGGGGAAGATCCAGAAATGGTTCTGTATGCCAGAGTCAGCGACTTGTACTGAATGCGAGCAGCTACAGGAAGCCAATGGAGGGAAGTGAGTAATGGAGTGACATGAGTTCGCTTGGGCTGGTTAAACACGAGTCGGGCTGCAGAGTTTTGAATTAGTTGAAGAGGTCTGATGGTGGAAGTTGGGATACCGGCAAGTAGTGCATTACAATAATCAAGCCGGGATAAGACTAGGGCTTGAACAAGCAGTTGGGTAGCATGTTCAGTCAAAAAGGGTCTGATCTTCCTTATGTTATAAAGAAGGAATCTACAAGAACGGGCGGTTTTTATAACATGATCAGAGAGTTTAAGGTGGGAGTCTATTGTGAACCCAAGGTTCCGGACCGAATCAGTTGGGGAGATTGTGGAGCCATCAATTTGGAAGGTCAGGTTGTGATGGATTGAGGGTTTAGCTGGGATAATGAGACGCTCTGTTTTTTCTAAGTTTAATTTGAGATGACGGGCCTTCATCCAGACAGATATGTCGGAGAGGCATGCAGATACCCGATTTGAGATGGTGGTGTCATCAGGGGCAAAAGACAGATGAAGTTGAGTGTCATCAGCATAGCAGTGGTAAGAGAAACCATGCGCCTGGATGACTGTGCTCAGTGATGTCATGTAAAGAGAGAAGATGAGAGGACCAAGTACAGAGCCCTGAGGCACACCAGTGCGTACTTGGTGAGAGTTAGAGATCTCCCCATTCCATAACACTTTGAAGGTCCTTCCTGTGAGATAGGATCGAAACCATTCAAGTGTCGTATCAGAAAAGCCTAATTCAGCTAGAGTGGACAGTAGAATCTGATGATTTACTGTATCAAAAGCTGCAGAAAGGTCTAACAAAATGAGGACCGGGGATTGAGATTTGGCTTTGGCAGATTTAAGTGAGTCAATCACAGAGAGCAATGCTGTCTCCGTGGAGTGACCACATCTAAAACCGGATTGATTGGGATCAAGGAGATTATTCTGATTAAGAAATTTGGAGACCTGTGTGGATACCACCCGTTCAAGTGTTTTAGACAGGAAAGGTAAAAGAGAAACAGGTCTGTAGCTCTTGACCAAATTTGGGTTGAGCGTAGGTTTTTTGAGTAGGGGTTTGACTATGGCTTGTTTAAAACAATTTGGAAAAGTCCCTGACGTGAGAGAGGAGTTAATGATGTGTGTGAGAGCTGGTGTGATGGAGGAGGCAATGGATTGAAGAAGGTGGGATGGGATGGGATCAAGGGGGCAAGTAGTTGGGTTACTGGCAAGAAGAATTTTGGAGATGTCAGATTCTGTGACAGGGGAGAAGGAGGAGAGGGTTGGATGGCTGGATGTGTGAGATGTAGTGTTGTGGAAATGGTGAGTATGAAAGAGTTTGCTGATGCCCTCAATTTTTTCTGTGAAAAAAGTTGCAAGGACATCAGCTGACAGAGAAGTGTTAGGAGGGGGAGAGGGAAGAGTTAGTAGGGAGTTGAAAGTACTGAATAAGGTGCGGGCATCTGAGATGCATGTTACCTTGGACTGGAAGAACAAGGATTTAGCAGCAGTTACATCCTTGGAGAAAGTGGCAAGGAAAGACTGGTAAGTTTCTAAGTCTGAAGACAGACCAGACTTACGCCATTTTCTTTCGGCAGAACGAAGAGAAGTACGTTGCTTCCGAATCGTCTCCGTGAGCCAGGGACTGGACAGAGAACTATGTGTTTTCCTGGTGGATTTTGGACAGACCTGATCAAGACATGAAGCCAAGGTGGAGCAGAATGTGCTTGATGCAGTGTTGGTGTCAAGGGTTAAGAAGTTACTGATCGACGAAGTTATCTAGTTGACCTGGGGGACGATAGATGACAAGAAAATGACATTTAGCCGGTATCTGAAGGGTATCTGAAGGGTATCTGTAACCAAGTCGGCAAAGAGTGTGTTAGAGAGGGCACTAAGATTGTAACGTACCTGAGATGTTTTACTGATGATCACGGGAGAAGGTGGAAGAGAGACAGAGAACTGTATGAAGAAGTGGTCTGATTCATGAAGTGGAGTGATGTGTATGTCGGAAGAGAGACATGAGCGCGTCATGATGAGGTCGAGCTGGTTGCCAGCCCGGTGGGTAGCTGAGGTGCGGAGTAGATGGAGGTCCAGGCTGGAGATGAGATCGAGGAACTCAGCGGCGTACGGTCGGTCTAAGTGAATGTTGAAATCGCCGAGGACAACAAGAGGACAACCATCATCTGGGAGAGATGATAATAACATATCAAATTCCTCGACGAAGTTATCTAGTTGACCTGGGGGACGATAGATGACAAGAAAATGACATTTAGCCGGTTCAGTGATTGTCAGTGCATGGAATTCGAATGAGACAGTGTTTGATAAAAGTGTAAGAGGAGAGAATTTCCATTTGTGGGTAATAAGCAAACCTGTGCCACCTCCTCTTTTGCCAATACGAGGAGAGTGAGAGAAGTGGAAATTAGTTGAAAGGGCAGCTGGTGTCGCGGAATTCTCTGGACGAATCCACGTCTCAGTGAGGGCTAAAACCTGAAGACCAGCATGAGCTGCAAAAGCAGGAATGAAATCAGATCAGTCCTGTGTTATCAAACTTGCACTGGCTACCAGTTAAGTTTCGTATCGAGTACAAAATTTTATTAATAACATATAAAATTTTACATAACCAGGCTCCACAGTATCTGAGTGAGCTGATTCAATCATACAAGCCAACACGTGAGCTCCGATCTCAAGGTGCTGGTCTACTCTTAGCTCCTAGAATAAATAAAATTACTGCTGGTGGAAGAGCGTTCTCCCACAAGGCTCCTCAACTTTGGAATAGCCTTCCAGTTACTGTTCGTGATTCTGAATCACTATTAATCTTTAAAAATAAATTAAAAACACATTTATTTAATCTTGCGTTTAACTAATCCCCTGTAGATAAAGATGTAGATCTCAGACTTGGCTGTGTTGGGGGGGTAATCTGTGATCAGTGTGTGCTGTCGTTTCACCTCTTCACCCACCTCATCATTAATGGGGGGGTGTGGTGCTGAAATGATGCTGTTCCGGGGCGCCATCTCAACTATGTAGAGTCTGCCTAGTCTCTGCGGAGTCACATGCTGCACTGTGTCAATTTAATTACTTATTAATTAAATGCCGTGCTTTATTATCAGCTCTAACTGCCTTCCTTGTCTGTTTCTTTTGAGGTGTGACTGGCTTCCTGGAGACCTTTATCCATGGCTCTGCTGACTAATACTGTATGGAACCTGACAAGGCGGTCCTGCAGGACGCCCCCTAATGGACTCACATATAGTTTTCCAGTTGTTAGTTTTTCCATTTGTTTAATATCTGTACATAGCTGTCCTACACTGTTGTTGCTGCCCGGTCGCTCAAGGAGGATGAGTCCCCCACTGAGTCTTGGTCCTCCCAAGGTTTCTTCCTTAAATAACAACATAAAAGGGAGTTTTTTCTTGCCACTGTCGCTTCGGCTTGCTCTTTGGGGGTTTAAAGGCTTTTCATTCTGTAAAGCTGCTTTGTGACAATGTACTGTTGTAAAAAGCGCTATATAAATAAATAACTTGAACTTGAAATAACTTAGATTTCTTGGTGGCTGACTGACAATTCCATAGTCCTGCAGAGAAGGTGAAGGGCTCGCTTGTATTCACCTGCCGCAGAGTTCGCAGGTGTGCAAGAGTGCGCCTTCTCCTCTGAGGAAAGGAGCGTCTGTGAGAGGAGGAAATGACAGGGATGAACTGAAAACACATGCTGAAGAGAAAGGTGTGAATGGAAAAGAAAATGAATTGATATGAATAGATATAATTGAAATGAGTTGCCTTGTCGTTGTCCTTGCTCGGTGTACTCGCGCAGGTGGACTCGCTGGTCTTTACATGAATAGGTCTTAACACGAGGGGCGGAACACGAGGGCTGTCGCTTCGGGTGTCACGTCAGCGTATCCACGGTTCTTATATAGCCCAGATGAAACTAGGTCATGCCCCCTCCGTAACAATTCCACGTTCAAAGCAAGGTGCAAATAGGTAATAGACCGAAACTAGAACTGAAACCAGTTATTCTAGATACAGTTATATCCTAACTAACCGACAGTAGTTTTAATATCTAGTAAAAGAACGCCCAAACAGACTATTCAATTTAACCACGATTAGGATAAAGTATGGGTATAACCGTGACTCTAGGGGTGCCGACGCGCAGATCTACGATGTACAATAGGTAATTTAAAGTTACAGCAGTTCCTTCCTACACGAGCGCCTGACTTGTTAAATATGGCGGGCATATGAATTCAAAATTATGTCGGGTTTGCTGAATTAATCTGGTCATGGTAGTAGAAACACTGCAGTGTAGTTATAATTGTTGTTTTATATTGAATTTATGTACCTTGATAACTAAAATTAACTGATTTATTACTTTTATCAGATTTAGAGAGGCCTTTGTTCGTCTGATTTCATCAGAGTGATGGTAAGTACTGCAAAAAAATGTATTAAAATATATAATAAAATGCCATATTATGAAATATACTCAGCATTACTTAATACTTTTTAATGTCATTCAGGTGACGTGTTATTGCATAAAGGTTTTTTTAGTGACACTATTAAGAAGCAGTGCAATCTATATTTAATTTCCTCAATACGTATGAGGTCTCTTTTCAGTGGCTGTGTTGACATTCATTACAGTAAAGTGTGCATATGGACTTTGACTTTTAAACTCAAGCTGTACGGAACATTATCACTTTAGAGACTTGAATGAACTCTGTTTTTCCATGTTTTTATATATATATATATTTTTTTTTATATATATTGCCCATATTTTTCTCACATTAGTTAATGTTTCAGGCGGCACGGTGGCTTAGTGGTTAGCACGTTCTCCTCTCAGCGCTAGGGATTCCCGGTTCGAATCCCCATCTGGGTGGAGTTTCCATGTTCTCCCCGTGTCTGCGTGGGTTTCCTACGGGTTCTCCGCTTTCTCCCACAGTCCAAAAACATGGATCAATTCAATTGAATTCCCCAAATTGCCCCATATCGAGTGTGTCTGTGTGAGTCAGTGTGTGCCCAGCGATGGATTGGCGCCCTGTCCTAGGTCTATCTGCCCAGCGCATGAGACATTCTCCCCTGGATGGGCATGGGGAACCCCACCGTGACCCTAATAGAGGATAAAACGGAAGATAATGAATGAATGAAGAGTTAATGTTTCGTTTTTGAAAAATATGGTTTAGCTAGTGTTTCTCTGCAGTTTGAGTATAGACATTTAGTGTACCAACTTGATGGTTGGGGGCAGAATACAGCGTCAGCCATCACATGTATTATACAGTATATATAGGCTTTAAGATAACTTTTACTGACCAGCTAATTTTGATGCTTTATAAAAATGTTGATTCATCAAACATTGACCTAAGACAAAAAAAAGTCAAACAACACTAACCAAACAAATTATGCAATTTCTTCATGAAGATGGGAATCCCTGAGCATCCCACAGTTCTAAACAGGAATCTACACTGATTTACAAGCCACAGTCATGATTAAACATGAACAGGCTGGTTCCACATCAGCAAAGAAGTGAGACATGGTTACATTGTCTTCATAGCTGTTTAACCGGTATAATAAACAAAACAGAAGCAGAACTGGAGGGCAATAAACAAGGGTTTAAAATTGTGCGGGAAACATCAATAATCTTCAGTGTGTGAATAATACAGGATGAGGATTCAATGCAGAAAATCTAAAAGAAACAGTACCGATTTTAACGGTTGAAGAACGAAAGGTTAATATTGATGGAAAAGATGAACACAAGCTGGACAGTCAGAAAATAGCAAACGGACTGGCACTGGGCAGAATGAGGATGAAAAATGTGGAAAAGATTTTTAAATGTGATTATTTATTTTGATAAACAGTAGAATTGTCCACACCATGCTACTTTCTGCATTTTTTTTAAAGCTAAAGCTTTGAAATATTAATCCCTTTGATCTTTGTTTTGTAGTAGACCTCTGAAAACACTTGGAACAGCAATCTAGAAAAACTAATGGATCATGGACCAGATTAAGCCTCACATCTCATTGTAAACCTAGATAATGAAACTGGAGTCCTTATATTTAGGACACATAATGAGAACAACGAATTCACTAGAAAAGACAGATGTGATGGAAAGAGTCATAGGGAAAAGAGCAAGATGTCAAGGTGGACGAATAAAATAAAAAAATGTTAATAAATAAAAATATGAGTAATTAGAAGGCTGGACTGGGACGGACTATTAGCCAAAGTTACATCTTTTGTGTAGCAAGTATCCATCCATCCATTATCTTCCGCTTTATCCTATATTAGGGTTGCGGGGGGATTCCCCATGCCCATCCAGGGGAGAACGTTCCGGGCGCTGGGCAGATAGACCCAGGACAGGGTACCAATCCATCGCTGGGCACACACTTACTCACACAGACACGCACACAAGCACACTCTATATGGGGCAATTTTGAGAATTCAATTGACTTGATCCATGCTTTTGGACTGTGGGAGGAAACCAGAGAACCCGGAGGAAACCCACGCGGACACGGGCAGAAAATGGAAACTCCACCCAGATGGAGCTAGCGCTGAGAGGCGAACGTGCTAACCACTAAGCCACCGTGTCGCCCGTGTAGCAAGTATATCCAACTAAAAAGTGTTTTGGCAAAAAAAAAGATCAAGAAAAAAATATTTTTAATATTTTACAATTCACATGCAAACCATTTTCAAACCACATATCCTGAATTGTGTCATGGGGTCTGCCTGCTAATTGGGTAAAAAGAGAGAAAACACATTCAGGAGGTCAGTCAATCATGATCCGACACGAAAACAAACACATTTTACACATTCACACACAAAGGAAATTTGGCATCTTTAATTAACATAACAGCATGACTGTGGGAGGAAAAGGAAACTCCTAAATGAAACCCACACAGACTACAAACACCACAGGGGCGATGAGAAGCTAGTGTCCCCTAGATAAACGTTAGTAAATCTAACTAGACTGCCTGTGTTTAAATGTGTGCACATTCCAGATAAGACTATGTGAATTTACCGCACGGAATTCACAAAATCAAAATCTAACAGCTTTGTAAGTTGGAATTTAACTTGAACTTGTTTTGCAATGTATTTAACTGTACAAAAATAATGGACAAGAATATATATATATATATTTATACACAGTCAAAAGTTTGGGCACCCCTATTAATCTTAATCATTTTTAGTTCTAAATATTTGGGTGTTTGCAACAGCCATTTCAGTTTGATATATCTAATAACTGACGGACACAGTAATATTTCAGGATTGAAATGAGGTTTATTGTACTAACAGAGAATGTGCAATATGCATTAAACCAAAATTTGACAGGTGCAGAATATTTATATTTATTAATATTTAGTAGATCCTCCTTTTGCAAAAATAACAGCCTTTTGTCACTTCCTGTAGCTTTTAATCAGTTCCTGGATCCTGGATGAAGGTATTTTTGATCATTCCTCTTTACAAAACAATTCCAGTTCAGTTAAGTTTGATGGTCCCGAGCATGGACAGCCCGCTTCAAATCATCCCACAGATGTTCAATGATATTCAGGTCTGGGGACTGGGATGGCCATTCCAGAACATTGTAATTGTTCCTCTGCATGAATGCCTGAGTAGATTTGGAGCGGTGTTTTAGATCATTGTCTTGCTGAAATATCCATCCCCGGCGTAACTTCAACTTCGTCACTGATTCTTGAACATTATTCTGAAGAATCTGCTGATACTTAGTGGAATCCATGCAACCCTCAACTTTAACAAGATTCCCGGTGCCGGCATTGGCCACACAGCCCCAAAGCATGATGGAACCTCCACCAAATTTTACAGTGGGTAGCAAGTGTTTTTCTTGGAATGCTGTGTTTTTTTGACACCATGCATAATAACACCTTTTTGTACGACCAAACAACTCAATCTTTGTTTCATCAGTCCACAGGACCTTCTTCCAAATGTGCTTTTGCATACCTCAGGCGACTCTGTTTATGGCGTGCTTGCAGAAACAGCTTCTTTCGCATCACTCTCCCATACAGCTTCTCCTTGTGCAAAGTGCGCTGTATTGTTGACCGATGCAGAGTGACACCATCTGCAGCAAGATGATGCTGCAGCTCTTTGGAGGTGGTCTGTGAATTGTCCTTGACTGTTCTCACCATTCTTCTCCTCTGCCTTTCTGATATTTTTCTTGGCCTGCCACTTCTGGGCTTAACAAGAACTGTCCCTGTGGTCTTCCATTTCCTTCTATGTTCCTCACAGTGGAAACTGACAGGTTAAATCTCTGAGATATAATCACTTTATATTCAGCATTCAATGGCTTATTAGTACTTCATAGTAAATTGGAGTTTGATTAAGTATCAGCAAAAAATATATATAAAATACAGGGTTTATTGCAATTGTCTGTTTTGTGGTGTATTTATTTTGCAAACATTATTATTGGTGCACAAAGCTCCTAACATAACATTATTAACATTATAAGAGAATAACAATATTGCAGTAACAAAACAATACATTTATGAGTAACCCCCTTTAAATCTGAATAAGAACTAAGAAGGACTACATTTAAAAACAATGTTGCATTAAAAGCAGGATTATCAGAAACTGCACCGTTAGTTTTTTAATATAATAAACCTTTAAGTGATGGCTTATTCCAAATGCAAAAACAACAAGAGCAAAATCGTCAAACAGGAAGGGCGAAACTTAAGTGTATGACCATGACCATGAGGATGCTGATGGCGGTGGCGAGGAGATTTGGGATTTTTATTTCAGTCTTAGCGTTCGTATGTCTGGGTAAGTGAAGTGATTCTTGTTTGTGTGTATGTGTATTGTGTTGTTTTTGGTTTGCCGGCTGATTTGACTGAAGGTTGTCGGATCGAACGATCGGATAAGACGCTGTGTGCGTTCATTGGGCGTGGATCAGAACAGAAAAGCTTTAGACCGTCTAGAACACAGAGGGGAGAACGTTCTGAATGCCCTCACTTAAGTTAACGTACTTTTATTAAGATCGTAAAATAATTACTTCAGTTAAACTAAGTCTAAACATAGACTCATATCAACGAAAGCCGTTTCCGCCACCAATAAAAAAAAAGTCAAAAGGATCTCAGATTTCTGTCTTTTATTCTCCGAAATCTGACTTATTAACGAACATCAATTATCATTTCGGCCGATTTGATATTCGTTCTCCGTCATAAGTTTGATGAATGTGCAGTAATCACAATGCAAATACAGTTGAATCGCATGTGGGTTCTATAAAAGAACAAAAAGCATGAAACATCGTTTACTTGTAGATTTTATAGCATTTAATGATGATTTATTTGGTAGGTAGTAGTAGTACACAGGTAGTACAGACTATAAATACATCCATCCATCCATTATCTACCGCTTTATCCTCTACTGGGGTCTACTAGAGGGTTCCTCATGCTAATCCAGGGGAGAACGTTTCTTGCACTGGGCACACCCAGGACAGGGCACCAATCTATCACTGGGCACACACTCACTCACACAGACACACTCTATATGGGGTACATTCATCCATGTAATCCATGTTTTTGGACTCTGGGAGGAAACCAGAGAACTCTGGAAACCCATGCGGACACAGGGAGAACATGGAAACTCCACACTGATAGGGATTCGAACCGGGAATCCCCAGCGCTGAGAGGATGTGTTAAACACTAAGCCACCGTGCTGCCCCGACTATAAATACAATTAAAAAAATTTAACACGTTCGCCTCTCAGCGCTATGGATTCCCGGTTCGAGTCCCCATCTGGCGCCCTGTCCCTGGGTCTATCTGCCCAGCGCCCGAGATGTTCTCCCCTAGATGGGCATGGGGAACCCCACCACGACCCTAATAGAGGATAAAGCGGGTGATAATGAATGAATGAATGCCCCATATAGAGTGTGTTTGTGTGAGTGAGTGTGTGCCCAGCGATAGATTGGCGCCCTGTCCTGGGTGTATCTGCCCAGCACCCGAGACGCTCCCCCCTGGATGGGCATGTGACCCCCCCCCCCCCCCAGCGACTCCAATAGAGGATAAAGCGGAAGATAATGGATGGATGGAAAGTATAAAATGTAGCCATTGCAAAACAAAAATTTACCAAAAAAATGGGTGAAGAGACAACATATATAAGAATGCACTGTATAAAGAATATTTTAATCTTATCAGAGGGTGCCATGCTGGGAGAGTTTTTAATGCATTTGCATAACAGCAAGAAATGTCTAGTGGAGGGATGTTCCTGTGTTTTGGCCACCTCCAGGATTTTTTTTCCGTTTTTCTCAAAATTGCCTGTGTGTGTAAAGAGGTACCTTACCTCTTGTGATAACAACTGAATTTATTTTTGCTAGAAATTTGACTTGGTGTTATAAAGAGAGGGTTATAAATAAATAAAAGACATTTTAAAATTACACAAAGTTTAGACTATGGTGTCTACGTTTGCATAAGACTGGATTTTTATTTAATGTTTAGTGAATTTGTCCTAGCCCTGTGGATCAGTTCTGCTAAGGGAAAGTCAGGCAAGTAATATAATAAAGCATTAGAGGAGACGTCATGATTATTCACATTTTAAACAGCTTAGAGGTGTTGGGGGGGGGGGGCATCCAATCACAAGTGACATGGATTAATTAAAAACTACTGACCAGACCAGTAATGCATTTAGGCTTCATTGCTCTTTAAGAACATGATCATTTAAAAAGGGAAGTGTTTTAAAATTGTACCTGCTTAAATAATTTTTTATGTGTTTTTACAGACTTTGGAGTTTGTGTTATTGTTAATCATGTGAAAGGAGAGACTCTTACACTGAAGTGTGATCTACCTGGAGATCCTCAATCTATCACCTGGAAGTACTTCAATGAGAAAGTTGTGGAATGGGACCGTGGAGACGCAGAACCAAATTGGTTTAAATCTCAAGGATTTTCAGGAACTTTGGACACTATCAGTGGAGACGTCACACTTTTAAACATTGTAGCGGGTGGCAAATTTACTTGTGAACGTCAGGTTAATAATGTAGTGAAATCAATAAGCCATGATGTTGTTGTATGGGGTAAGTTGTAAATTTAACAAAAAGACTTTTTAACAGAAAAAGTTTAAAACCCAGTAATAAATAAAACAACGTTACCAGACATACACATTTTAATATGCTGTAAAATTACTGCACATTTTAGATTACATTTACTTAAGGGAACATTATAGGCATAACCCAATAAAGAGAGGGGAGGGGTTAAATTGCTTTCCTGAAAAATAAACCAGTGAAATACATTTTTTTGGTCACAGCAAGTTAGTGTTTAGTTTAGCTTAGTTATTGTGTGTATATATACAGGTGCTGGTCATAAAATTAGAATAACATGAAAAAGTAGATTTTTTTTTTTTAGTAATTCCATTCAAAAAGTGAAACTTGTATATTCTATTCATTCATTATACACAGACTGATATAAATTAAAATGTTTTTTTCCTTGCCTTTTGATGATTATAACTGCTAATTATAACTAATGAATATCCCAAATGTAGTATCTCAGAAAATTAGGATATTTCTTAAGACCAATACAAAAAAGGATTTTTAGAACATTATTCATGAACATGAAAAGTATGACTGACCATGTACAGCACTCAATATTTATTTGGGGCTCCTTTGGCCTGGTTTACTGCAGAAATGCGGTGTGGCATGAAGTCGATCAGTCTGTGTCACTGCTCAGGGGTTATGATAGCCCAGGTTGCTCTGATAGTGGCCTTCAGCTCTTCTGAATTATTGGGTCTCGCATATCGCACCATCCTCTTTACAATACCTCATAGATTTTCTATGGGGTTTAGGTCAGGCGAGTTTGCTGGCCAATTGAGAACAGGGATACCATGGTCCTTAAACCAGGTACTGGTAGCTTTGGCATTGTGGGCAGGAGCCAAGTTCTGTTGGAAAATGAAAAAAGGTTCTCCATAAAGTTGGTCAGCAGCAAGAAGCATAAAGTGCCCTAAAACTTCCTGTAGATGGCTGTGTTGACTTTGAACCTTAGAAAAGACAATGGACCAACATCAGCAGACATGACACCCGAACAATAGCTGACTGTGGAAACTTGACCTCAAGCAACGTGGATTCTGTGCCTCTCCTCTCTTCCTCCAGACTCTGGAAGCTTGGTTTCCAAAGGAAATGTAAAATTTACTTTTATCAGAGAATATAACTTTGGACCACTCTGCAGCAGTCCAGTCCTTTTTGTCTTTTGCCCAGGCGAGATGCTTCTGACACTGTCTCTTGTTTAAGAGTGGCTTGACAGAAAAAATGTGACAGCTTAAACCTGTGTCTTGCATATATCTGTGCATTGTGGTTCTTGAAGCACTGACTCCCAGCTGCAGTCCAGTCTTTGTGGATCTCTTTGTGGATTGATGTGCTTGGGCACAGAGCTCTGTGAACAGCCAGCCTCTTTAGCAATGACCTTTTGTGTCTTGCCCTCCTTGTGCAAGGTGTCAGAGCATCTTTTTGACAACTGAGAGAGCATTTAAATGACTTTGCAGGTTTTAAGTTAGTTAGGTGATTGGAATATTGAACTGTTTCACAATATTGTAAATATGACCAGCATCTGTGTGTGTGTGTGTGAATATTGAATATGGATAATATATATATATATATATATATATATATATATATATATATACAGAGCCTCTAGTAATGTTTATTATGCTGCTATTAACAGTTCATACAATTTTGATGAAGTAACTAAAAATATATTACACTTAATGTACAAATTAATAAATTAATTAATTTGTACATTAACAAACAAAATTTTTTAAATTTGAACACTATTAGGTACTCTGCTTTTGTTTTTTTTGTGACAATCTTTACACTTTGCTATTTTGCCTTCTTGGAATATGCAAATGAGAATAAATACACAGATTAAGGTTTAATGAAAACCAGATTTAAACCAAGTGTAAAAGTGTTTCTTTCCCATGAGTATGTGAGCATAAGTATCTGAACATAATTTTGTATTGAGGAATTATTTTAATATTAATTTTTTGATTTGCAAAAACAGAACAAGCAGCCAATTCCTGTATAAGATGAATGACCCTGCTCGGTTTCGTAACTCAGCAGCCCAATGATAAGAAAGAAAAGAGAATATCAAACTGACAGTTTCAAATCTTATGAGCCAATAAGGCCTGATCACTAAATCTGTCTTTGAATTCGGGTTTTATAGGGTTTAGTTTGTACCGCAGCCACGCTAGAATACAACAGGACTACACGTAGATTTTTGCCACTTATTTTAAAGCATAAAATTGTCTAAAATGTTGATGTTTGCTGTATTTTTATTATCATTCTTTATTTTTTTTTGCAATAAGTATTAGGAGCACACAATTATGTTCATAGTCTACATAAGATCTGCATTATTCATAAATGTTTCCTGTCACCTTTTAATATTTTTACCTGTGCTTTAAGAAAATGTCAAATTGTGGGTGATTTTAATTTTATAAACTTTGTTTTAAGATGTTATGCCCTTAATGCAAGCCTTGTTTAATAACAATTTCTTTTATCTTTAGATAAACCTCCTAAACCAGAAGTAACGTGTAACAAGAGTAATGAAACATATGCAACACTCCACTGTTCAGTGAATCCCAATAGAAACATAACGTTTATATGGAACGGACCAAATATTTTGGAAGTCGAGGGTGAAACACTTGTCATTACTGACAAACTTGACGAGATGTCAGTCTTTTTCTGCCTTGCAAAGAATCCAGCCACCACAACTGAAACAGAATTTCATTTTAAGGATTGTAAAGGTAATGTTATTAAAAATGAATAAGCTACTTTACTGATGATGGTTGGCTGAATATGGGCTCTAATCTAGTTCATAACTGGATTTTTCTTATATATAATACATATGTGCCCAGTGCCCGAAACGTTCTCCCCTGGATGGGCATGGGGAACCCCCCCACGACCCTAATATAGGATAAAGCGGAAGATAATGAATGAATAATACATATGTTCTGTAGAGAAGTTGCTACTTTGTTGTGTGTTGGAAAAAATGTAATTGTTATATTTAACATTTTAATATACGTTTTTTTTTTTTCCTGTTTCCGTAGATCTAACAAAAAACAGTGATTCCTCCACAGTGGGAATTGTTATTGGCGTCATCATACGTATCGTGATCATAATCGCGATCGGGTTCGTCCTCTGGAAGTACAAAGAACGTTTTGGTATCAAATTAATTTGACTAAGAGACATTTAAAATATTCATGTGCTCTTAAACAAATGAATCAATGAACAAAGGTACATGGACACATTCAGTGAATTGTGTTCATTTAATGCCAAAGTTGCATAAAATTAAGCATGGTCCATTTTTGGCTATATGCTTTCAGTTTTTCAATAAATGGACCTCTGCTGTGTAGGACACAAGAAACAAAGAAGAGCTAAGTGAAACCTGCACAAAACTGCATTTGGAAGAGGAACTGCTTACTACTCTAAAGCTCTTAGAGTAGTAAGTAAACTCTTAAGAGAACCAGTATCTGAGAGACTGTTTTTCATTTTTTTTGCATGATGTAAACACAAACATCAAACAAAGCAGAACATCTTTCTACATTGGTGGTATATTTTAACATTTTTCCAACAGCTAAATATTAAAAATATTGTTGAGATACGGAAACCAATTAAACCCACTGTAGACGTATGTGTACTTAAGAATACAGTATAGCCAATAACTAAGTACAGTAAGCCAATGTTTTTAAGACAGCAACAGGTAGATTTTCTAAATCCCTGCTCATGCCTTCAGTTTGTGTTTTTGTGTGCTTATGATGTATTATATATACACAGTTGTGATCAAATTTATTCAACCCCCAATGCTGCGAAGGGTTTTATGGAATTCAGTGCACATTTGTAATTGTGTTCATAATGAAATCTTACAAGGACTTGTTAAAGAACTAAATGCAACTAAGATAGCATCAATTGTTTTTGTCATAAAGTATTAAATGGCCTTTTTGTGATTTCTTCATTGACACAATTATTCAACCCCTTTACAACTACCACTCATAAGAACAGAGGTTCATTCCAGTGTTTTCAATCAGGTATTGAAAACACCTGTGGATGTCAACGAGCAGCAATCAAGCATGATTAGCACCAATTAGGCAGATTTAAAAGGACTGTGATACTCAGCTCCTTCTAGACATCTACTGGTGTGTTTACAAGCATGGTGAAGGCAAGAGAATGGTCCCAGAAGACAAGAGAAGAGGTTATTGCTCTTCACAAGAATGGCAATGGATATAAAAAGATTGCGAAGTTGTTAAATATTCCAAGAGACACTATCGGAAGTATCATTCGCAAGTTCAAGTTAAAGGGCACAGTGGAAACGTTACCTGGTCGTGGCAGAAAGAAGATCCTGACCGCGACTGCTGTGCGCTACCTGAAGCGTGTGGAGAAAAATCCCCGTGTGACTGCTAAGGAACTGAAAAAAGACCTGTCAGATGTGGGCACTGAAGTTTCAGCTCAGACAATAAGGCGCGCACTGCATAACGAAGACCTCCATGCCAGAACTCCCAGGCGCACCCCCTTGCTGACTCCAAAGAACAAAAAAAGTCGACTGCAGTATGCCAAAAGTCATGTGGACAAGCCACAAAGGTTTTGGGACAGTGTACTGTGGTCAGATGAAACTAAATTAGAACTGTTTGGGACAATGGACCAGCGCTATGTTTGGAGGAGGAAGAACCAGGCTTATGAACAAAAGAACACCTTGCCTACTGTGAAGCATGGCGGGGGGTCAATTATGCTTTGGGGCTGTTTTGCTTCTAATGGTACAGGAAAGCTTCAACGTGTGCAGGGTACCATGAATTCCCTTCAGTACCAGGAGATCTTGGAGGAAAATGTGATGGAGTCAGTCACAAACCTGCGGCTTGGGAGACGTTGGACCTTCCAACAGGACAATGATCCGAAGCACACATCCAAGTCCACTAGAGCATGGTTGAACATGAAAGGCGGGAACATTCTAGAGTGGCCATCGCAATCACCAGACTTAAATCCAATTGAGAACCTCTGGTGGGACCTAAAGAAGGCAGTTGCAGTGCGCAAGCCTAAGAATGTGACTGAACTGGAGGCTTTTGCCCATGAAGAATGGGCTAAGATACCCATAGGTCGCTGACTACACGTAGATTTTTGCCACTTATTTTAAAGCATAAAATTGTCTAAAATGTTGATGTTTGCTGTATTTTTATTATCATTCTTTATTTTTTTTTGCAATAAGTATTAGGAGCACACAATTATGTTCATAGTCTACATAAGATCTGCATTATTCATAAATGTTTCCTGTCACCTTTTAATATTTTTACCTGTGCTTTAAGAAAATGTCAAATTGTGGGTGATTTTAATTTTATAAACTTTGTTTTAAGATGTTATGCCCTTAATGCAAGCCTTGTTTAATAACAATTTCTTTTATCTTTAGATAAACCTCCTAAACCAGAAGTAACGTGTAACAAGAGTAATGAAACATATGCAACACTCCACTGTTCAGTGAATCCCAATAGAAACATAACGTTTATATGGAACGGACCAAATATTTTGGAAGTCGAGGGTGAAACACTTGTCATTACTGACAAACTTGACGAGATGTCAGTCTTTTTCTGCCTTGCAAAGAATCCAGCCACCACAACTGAAACAGAATTTCATTTTAAGGATTGTAAAGGTAATGTTATTAAAAATGAATAAGCTACTTTACTGATGATGGTTGGCTGAATATGGGCTCTAATCTAGTTCATAACTGGATTTTTCTTATATATAATACATATGTGCCCAGTGCCCGAAACGTTCTCCCCTGGATGGGCATGGGGAACCCCCCCACGACCCTAATATAGGATAAAGCGGAAGATAATGAATGAATAATACATATGTTCTGTAGAGAAGTTGCTACTTTGTTGTGTGTTGGAAAAAATGTAATTGTTATATTTAACATTTTAATATACGTTTTTTTTTTTCCTGTTTCCGTAGATCTAACAAAAAACAGTGATTCCTCCACAGTGGGAATTGTTATTGGCGTCATCATACGTATCGTGATCATAATCGCGATCGGGTTCGTCCTCTGGAAGTACAAAGAACGTTTTGGTATCAAATTAATTTGACTAAGAGACATTTAAAATATTCATGTGCTCTTAAACAAATGAATCAATGAACAAAGGTACATGGACACATTCAGTGAATTGTGTTCATTTAATGCCAAAGTTGCATAAAATTAAGCATGGTCCATTTTTGGCTATATGCTTTCAGTTTTTCAATAAATGGACCTCTGCTGTGTAGGACACAAGAAACAAAGAAGAGCTAAGTGAAACCTGCACAAAACTGCATTTGGAAGAGGAACTGCTTACTACTCTAAAGCTCTTAGAGTAGTAAGTAAACTCTTAAGAGAACCAGTATCTGAGAGACTGTTTTTCATTTTTTTTGCATGATGTAAACACAAACATCAAACAAAGCAGAACATCTTTCTACATTGGTGGTATATTTTAACATTTTTCCAACAGCTAAATATTAAAAATATTGTTGAGATACGGAAACCAATTAAACCCACTGTAGACGTATGTGTACTTAAGAATACAGTATAGCCAATAACTAAGTACAGTAAGCCAATGTTTTTAAGACAGCAACAGGTAGATTTTCTAAATCCCTGCTCATGCCTTCAGTTTGTGTTTTTGTGTGCTTATGATGTATTATATATACAGTTGTGATCAAATTTATTCAACCCCCAATGCTGCGAAGGGTTTTATGGAATTCAGTGCACATTTGTAATTGTGTTCATAATGAAATCTTACAAGGACTTGTTAAAGAACTAAATGCAACTAAGATAGCATCAATTGTTTTTGTCATAAAGTATTAAATGGCCTTTTTGTGATTTCTTCATTGACACAATTATTCAACCCCTTTACAACTACCACTCATAAGAACAGAGGTTCATTCCAGTGTTTTCAATCAGGTATTGAAAACACCTGTGGATGTCAACGAGCAGCAATCAAGCATGATTAGCACCAATTAGGCAGATTTAAAAGGACTGTGATACTCAGCTCCTTCTAGACATCTACTGGTGTGTTTTACAAGCATGGTGAAGGCAAGAGAATGGTCCCAGAAGACAAGAGAAGAGGTTATTGCTCTTCACAAGAATGGCAATGGATATAAAAAGATTGCGAAGTTGTTAAATATTCCAAGAGACACTATCGGAAGTATCATTCGCAAGTTCAAGTTAAAGGGCACAGTGGAAACGTTACCTGGTCGTGGCAGAAAGAAGATCCTGACCGCGACTGCTGTGCGCTACCTGAAGCGTGTGGAGAAAAATCCCCGTGTGACTGCTAAGGAACTGAAAAAAGACCTGTCAGATGTGGGCACTGAAGTTTCAGCTCAGACAATAAGGCGCGCACTGCATAACGAAGACCTCCATGCCAGAACTCCCAGGCGCACCCCCTTGCTGACTCCAAAGAACAAGAAAAGTCGACTGCAGTATGCCAAAAGTCATGTGGACAAGCCACAAAGGTTTTGGGACAGTGTACTGTGGTCAGATGAAACTAAATTAGAACTGTTTGGGACAATGGACCAGCGCTATGTTTGGAGGAGGAAGAACCAGGCTTATGAACAAAAGAACACCTTGCCTACTGTGAAGCATGGCGGGGGGTCAATTATGCTTTGGGGCTGTTTTGCTTCTAATGGTACAGGAAAGCTTCAACGTGTGCAGGGTACCATGAATTCCCTTCAGTACCAGGAGATCTTGGAGGAAAATGTGATGGAGTCAGTCACAAACCTGCGGCTTGGGAGACGTTGGACCTTCCAACAGGACAATGATCCGAAAGCACACATCCAAGTCCACTAGAGCATGGTTGAACATGAAAGGCGGGAACATTCTAGAGTGGCCATCGCAATCACCAGACTTAAATCCAATTGAGAACCTCTGGTGGGACCTAAAGAAGGCAGTTGCAGTGCGCAAGCCTAAGAATGTGACTGAACTGGAGGCTTTTGCCCATGAAGAATGGGCTAAGATACCCATAGGTCGCTGCAAGACACTTGTGTCAAGCTATGCTTCACGCTTGAAAGCTGTCATAACTGGAAAAGGATGTTGTACTAAGTACTAAAAAATAATGTCACTAGGGGGTTGAATAAAACTGATAATGATGTGAGCACAGTAAAGACATTTGTGGTTATTCCATCATAAATATTATGTTATATTTGTCTAATTTATAAGTGCCTCTTTGATATAATTGTAAATAAGATGACTGAAATGATCCAAATCAATGTCAAACTGGCCAAAACACTTTATTTCAGTGGGGGTTGAATAAATTTGATCACAACTGTATATATTTAAAACTTAGCAAAACTAGTGTCTTTGAATTTTTTGAATTCCATAACTGGGATAAGGCTACGATTTCATCATGGCCTGACCTTCCAATTTGGCAGTTCCATGATCTCCCTAGTCTGCTTTGTCTGTATCCTAGTTTCAAAATTGACATGCAGCTAAAATGAACGTCAAGATGATCAGTAATTTTGCCTACTTAACTAAGCCAAGCTCTGATCCTCTCTCGACTTTAAATTTGCAATGCGTTCATTTCCAGTGTACATTATATTAGGTTGTGAAGCAGAAGCTTTTACTCAAAGCAACTTGAATAAAACCTGGAGCTATGGGGGTTAAGTGGCTTAAGGACCTACATTGATAATGTCAGTGGACCTGGGATTTGAACCAACAAATCTTCAGATTTATAGCCCAGCACCCTAAACACTGAGCTATCACACCTGCATGTGCAGCATTTATAAGCTAACATCACATGCTGCAGGGAGAGATATTCCATGGAACGAGAGAGACTCTAAGTTAATAAAACCTGTTTCCGTGCATGAAAATCCTCGTTCCAGTCTTCATTCTTACTGACACCGTTATTCATTCATTATCTCCCCCTTTATCCTCTATTAGGGTCGCGGTGGGGTTCCCCATGCCCATCCAGGGGAGAACATCTCGGGCGCTGGGCAGATGGGGCAATTTTGAGAATTCTATTGATCCATGTTTTTGGACTGTGGGAGGAAACCGGAGAACCCGGAGGAAACCCACGCAGACACGGGGAGAACATGGAAACTCCACCCAGATAGGGTTTTGAACCGGGAATCCCTAGCGCTGAGAGGCGAACGTGCTAACCACTAAGCCACCGTGACACCGTTATATCAATGTGAATGGCCCTCAAGCTCTCTGTCAACTTCCGTCCTCTTTTATTGTTCACAAGAGGAGAAATAATTAGTGATGTGAATCCCAGGCAGGTGTTACTGTTTAGGATCTGCACCCTAAACTTGTCTACCATCTGCCGACTCCGCCCATCACACCCTCTCGCCACAGTATCCAGTTATAAGGTTTGTTTCCACTTGGAAGTGTTGACTATACACAAGTCCTGCCATGCTCAATATTAATATGGCACTTTTCTTCTCTTTTTAATTGTAATATAACAAATGTGTGTTCTTTGTGTTTAAAAAAAAATTGTATCCATTCAATAATTGTTGGCCATTTTGCAAAATTAGATTTGCTTTGTAAATTGTTGATTTTTGTTGAATGAAGTTTGGAATAAAACTGAGAAATGTGAAAAGAAACAATTACAGCATGGTAAATCTGCTAACAATGCATATGTGAAAATTAAGCAACTGTTTTTGAAGGTTGTCAAAAGTTATAATCTTCATTTTAAAGGTAACTACACTGTCAAAACAAGATCAGTTGAAACATTGTAAAGGTTCTTCAGTTTAATTGGAGAAAGTAATATGTGTTTTGTGGAGCCTTTATCTTTGACTCTTGTGTTTAAAATTTTGGGGCAAAGTAGCAACTTTTCTTTGAAAATATCTTAAGGTTTCCCAAAAATAAATATGACATTATAGGCTTACTAATTTCAGTAATCAGTTTTAACTGTTATTTGATTTTATTTGTTTGAAATTATTTATATATATTTAAAGATCACCATCATTAATTATATTATAGATTAGTATACAGATAGCTTGCTGTTCAATGTTGGATTATATTTTCTGCTCAGTAAAATTTGCATTATGTACTTTGTGCATTTGTTTGACTGGCTGATTGTAGATGGACTATTTTAAGGGTGTAATTGCTGTAGCAAAGAATATGGTTAGTACCCCACACAGATCACAATGACTGTTAAAAACTAATGTTGAAAGTTTTTTATCCATCCATTATTTCCACTTTATCTTCTACTAGGGTGGCGGCGGGGTTCCCCAAGCCCATCTAGGGGAGAACGTTTCGGGCGCTGGGCAGATACACCCAGGACAGGGCGCCAATCCATCGCTGGGCACACTCAATCACTCACACAAACACACTCTATATGTGTAACAGGTGCCTAGGGCACCTGTCACCTGTTTCGTGTTTCGTCCCGTTCGTTTTAGTTAATTAACGTTCTGTGCTTTATTAGTTTCGTTAATTAACTCTGCTTTATCATTGGTTTGTCTTGTGCACGTGGTCGGGTGTCTTTTTGTATTTATGTCCATTGTTTTTTGTCATTGTTGCTGGTCGTTTGTTTGATGTCACGTAGTCTCTGTTGTACCTCTTGTTTTGTGGTGTACTGCACCTTTAAATAAAATCGTTATCGGCTACCTGCGTGCCTGGCTCCCTTCAGCGCGTGTTTACGGCGGCTTTGCGCTCGTATGCGCACGCCGCTTCTGCCCGAGGTAGACTACCGTGACAGAACGACCAGCCAGGCAATTTGGGGAGTCCAGAGCCCAGGTAAGCGAATTTTTAAATTTTTCTTTGCGGGGGCCGTGTAGCCTCGTACTCGCGGCGCGTTCCGCCGTGTCCGCGAGTGCGCTATGCGCAGCCCGCCGTCCCGGAGCCGTAAGGACGGCTCTTACACAGTAATGTCTATGTACGATTATGATTCCGATGATGAGTGGATGTGGAGGTACGGGTACGAAGCGCTCTGCGCTGAGGAGGGCCTGGACTTGGTTCAGGTATCCGATGATGAGACGGGCGAGTCGTACCTGTATGGGCATGTTCTGCCCATACGAACCCTCCTCAACTCTGAGGAGTTCTGGACGGACGCTCCGGTCCAGTTTGTTAAACCCCCCGCGGCGAAATCCAGACGCAGATTGCGCCGGCGCGGTGCTAAGTCGCAGCGTACGAGCGGTACGTGTGCTGCGGGGCAGTCACGTGACGCGCCCGCGCCGGACCGCACTGTGTCTGGATCGCGCTGCGAGGGGGCGGTACCGGAGCCAACACTCGGGGGGGTAGATGTGGATCCGTGTCCCCCTGTCTCGTGTGTCCAGTCCGTCTTCCCCATGTCTGAGATGTCTATGTGTTTGGGCATTGCGGTGGGGGTGTACATGTTCTGTGTGCAGGAGGGAAAGCCTGAGGTGCCGGCCGAGGTCCGCCCAGCGTGCGTGCCCGCCGAGGTCCTGCCAGCATGAGTGCCCGCCAAGGTCCTGCCAACGTGCGTGCCCGCCGAGGTCCAGCCAGTATGCGTGCCCGCCGAGGTCCTGCCAACGTGCGAATCCGCCGAGGTCCGCCCAGCAAGCGTGCCCGCCAATGTCCGCCCAGCGTGCGTGCCCGCCGAGGTCCTGCCAGCGTGCGTGCCCACCGAGGTCCTGCCAGCGTGCGAACCCGCTGAGGTCCAGCCAGCGCGCGTGCTCATCCCGAAGTCCAGGGGCGTCACGCCGCCCATCCCGAAGTCCAGGGGCGTCACGCCGCCCATCCCGAAGCCCAGGGGCGTCACGCCGCCCATCCCGAAGCCCAGGGGCGTCACGCCGCCCATCCCGAAGCCCAGGGGCGTCACGCCGCCCATCCCGAAGCCCAGGGGCGTCACGCCGCCCATCCCGAAGCCCAGGGGGCGTCACGCCGCTCAGCCCGAGGTCCAGGGGCCGCACGCCGCCCAGCCCGAGGTCCAGGGGCCGCACGCCGCCCAGCCCGAGGTCCAGGGGCCGCCCAGCCCGAGGTCCAGGGGCCGCACGCCGCCCAGCCCGAGGTCCAGGGGCCGCACGCCGCCCAGCCCGAGGTCCAGGGGCCGCACGCCGCCCAGCCCGAGCAGCAGGGGCCGCACGCCGCCCGGCCCAAGGTCCAGGGGCCGCACGCCGCACGCCCCGCCGCCTGGGGGCGTCCGCCTCGCCACGCCGCCTGGGGGCGTCCGCCTCGCCACGCCGCCAGGGGGCGTCCGCCCCGCCACGCCGCCAGGGGGCGCCCACCAGACCACGCCGCCAGAGGGCGTGGCCCACTCCTCGTCCGACGTGGGTGCCCACCAGACCACGCAGCCAGGGGCGCCCGCCTCGCCACGCAGCCAGAGTGCGTGGCCATCTCCTCGCCCGATGTGGGCGTCCACCGGACCACGCTGCCAGAGGGCGTGGCCCACTCCTCGTCCGACGGGGCGCCCGCCTCGGCACGCAGCCAGAGTACGTGGCCAACCCCGCGCCCGACGTGGGCGTCCACCGGACCACGCAGCCCGAGGGCGTGGCCCACTTCTGATCCGCCGTGGCCGTCCACCTGACTTTGCAGCCAGAGGGCGTTCGGTACGCCTCACCTGCAGAGGGCGTCCACCCGAGGGCGCCTTCCAAGCCCCGCTCGAGGAGGGCGGAGGACCCCCCCCCCCCCCCCCCCCCCCCCCCCCCGGGACTGTTTTTTTTTTTTTCTCTCTTGGTCGCGTTCCCCCGTTGCGCACCTGTCACCTGTTTCGTCCCGTTCGTTTTAGTTAATTAACGTTCTGTGCTTTATTAGTTTCGTTAATTAACTCTGCTTTATCATTGGTTTGTCTTGTGCACGTGGTCGGGTGTCTTTTTGTATTTATGTCCATTGTTTTTTGTCATTGTTGCTGGTTGTTTGTTTGATGTCACGTAGTCTCTGTTGTACCTCTTGTTTTGTGGTGTACTGCACCTTTAAATAAAATCGTTATCGGCTACCTGCGTGCCTGGCTCCCTTCAGCGCGTGTTTACGGCGGCTTTGCGCTCGTAAGGTAGACTACCGTGACAATATGGGGCAATTTGGAGAATTTAATTGACCTGGATCCGTGTTTTTTTGTTTTGTTTTTTTTGGATTGTGGGAGGAAATCGGAGAACCCAGAGGAAACCCACATGGACACGGAGAGAACATGGAAACTCCACCCAGATTGGGATTCAAACCGGGAATCCCTAGCGCTGAGAGGCAAACGTGCTAACCACTAAGCCACCATGACGCCCTGAAAGGTTTTTAGTTTGAAATGATGAAACAGGAAAATAAGATTTTTTTTTTTTTTTTTTTTTTTTTGTCGTATTGAAATGAAGCCACCCAAAATGTTGGTCAACTCTTTTTCATGACTACTTGGTGCTTTTCATAAAAAGTATTATTTTTTTAAGTCTATTTAAAATATGGTTATTAAATGATTACAAAGTCAATAGTGAATGAGATTTTTAGATTTTAGATCTTCTAACACAGTTTTAAAACTTCAGCTCCTCATCAGGATTTAAAGCCCCCAATACAGAGCAACAGTTGATGTGTGCTTCGGTTCTGGCATTAACATGCATCTCATCTGATCACAAGAAACCCTGTCAGTTTTTACAGCTTCAAAATGTGTCGATTAACGTTTTGTGATTGTAGCTCACTTCCCCTTTTCTATGTGGAAGGAAGCACGTAGACTATTTTTATTTTGGATGTAGTTTATGACTAACCCAAGTATAAATAAAGTACAGTCTGTGCAATATGTTCAGTTCAATAAATACAAAAATAAAATAAACATAAATACATAATTTAATGTCTGGCCGTTTTTGTCATTATATTGATTGTTCAATACAAAGATACACAGATAACTACTTCAGATTTCTCACAAAGGCAGTTTATTATGCTGTTTAAAACATGCTGGTTAAAATGTTTGAGTACTACTAGTTTTTTTATTCCAACAAACATTTTATTTAAGATTGTGTTGATGTTGATAAAGTTCTTTATTAGACCTTCAGAACATGCTGCTTTATGGCATATGAGTCATAAGGTTTCCAGCAACGGTGTAAATGTTACATCACAGATAACTGGTTGCTTGTTTTATTATTTATTTTGGAAAAAAGATGTATTTATTTATTTTAGATGTATTTATTTATCTCTTCACCTTAATGTACGTTTCTGCTGTGCACTAACCACTTTGCTCAAAGGACAGAGGTGGTCGGACATCTTGAGCTGCTTCTTGGTGTTAATTATTCATTCATTCATTATCTTCCGCTTTATCCTCTATTAGGGTCGCGGTGGGGTTCCCCATGCCCATCCAGGGGAGAATGTCTCGGGCGTTGGGCAGATAGACCCAGGCCAATATATCGCTCGGCACGCACTCATACACACTCTATATGGGGCAATTTGGAGAACTCAATTGACTAGGATTAAGGTCAATTAAATTCTCCAAATTGCCCCATATACGTAGAATGAGTGTGTGTTCAGTGATAGACTGGCGCCTTGTCCTGGGTGTATCTACTCAGCGCCCGAAACGTTCTCCCCTGGATGGGCATGGGGAACCCCCCCGCAACACTAGTAGAGGATAAAGTGGAAGATGATGGATGGATGGAATCATAAAACGGGTAGTTCCGGTTGGATGTTGTTGTAATCGAATCAGCATGTGGACGGACTAGTGATTCGGGCTCTTTTCAGAGAGCCGGTTCTTTATGTTCGGCTCTCTAAAAAGAGCCGGCTCTCAAGTGGCTCCCTTGAATTTTTTTGTAGCTTAAAGCAGTTTATTACCAAATTATGTGTAAAATGAATTACTGCTGGATTAACACATTATAAATGTTTATTTTTAATAATATGGTTTTTATGTACATACTTATCATGGAACAGATTGATAAAAAAAAAATCAAATATAACAAACAGGGATCCTATGCACTGGATGATGCTGTAGAAATGGATGGAGCAGCAGCAGTTGCAGTAGACACACTAGCACCTTCATTAGATTCTCTTGCTTCTCTTTTCTCTTCTAATTGAACTGATAAATAAACAGTTCGAATGTGTCTGTGCAGGTTGTGGAGCCGGCTCGATATGTTTTTAATTTTGCACAGTCTACACTCTGCCTTTGAACTGTCCATCACATTAAAATGTGTCCAAGCTTCTACCCAGGTCAACCTAGTGTTATGGCACGTTTAGGCCAACTTAGTTTTGACTGATCGGCCTCTGCACCTCCATGTCCACCTTAGTGAAGTGACCTTTATATTTAATGATGGCCACTTTTAAAACTTTAGTGCTTGAAAAACACCCCTTTATCCTTCTGTCACTCGTTTTCTTCACATAGCCAGCAAATTATTTCTCTATTGAGCAAACTTTTCTTGCTCTCAGTGTGTTCACTGTGTGTGTGTGTGTGTGTGTGTGTGTGTGTGTGTGTGTGTGTGTGTGTGTGTGTGTGTGTAAAACCCCTCCTCTCTGCTCAGTGCAGACACTTAGAATCCGCTAGAGCTGTGCGGATCGATACAAATATCGATAATATCGATACCAACGCTGGTATTGGTATTGAACAATACTTGCGTAAAAAGATCGATACTCAAGTTTTTTGTGTGTGAAAATTCCTTTTTTATTGTTTTGCCTAAGAACAATTCTATTTGAAAAAAAGAAACAAGGAAAGAAAAAACTGTCTAGTGAGGGGAGCATTTTTACTTTATATTTGTATTGTCGTTTCTCCTTTTGTACCTCAAAAATATATATTTTCCTCACGTTAAAGCAAACTTTGTTTTATTACTGTTCCATTGTTTCTAAACAAAGATATTGATTGGGATACATTATTTTGTTGTCACAATGTTTGGCGAAATTCTATACTAGGTCTTTTGGATCAATGAAGCTTAAATATTAAAAAGTATCGTATCGGTATCAAATATCGCGATATTGGCCCTGTATTTACTTGGTATCGAATCGATACCAAAATTCTTGGTATCGCACAGCTCTAGAATCCGCCCGAATCAACGTCTCCGAATCAAGAACCGGCTCTCCTCATTCATTTTAAAGAACCGACTCTTAGAGCCGGATCGTTCGCGACCGACTCATCACTAATGTGCGCTGTATAGTAGAGCTGTGCGATACCAAGAATTTTGGTATCGATCCGATACCAAGTAAATACAGGGCCAATATCGCGATATTCGATACCGATACTTTTTAATATTTAAGCTTCATTGATCCAAAAGACCTAGTATAGAATTTCGCCAAACATTGTAGGTGACAACAAAATAATGTATCCCAATCAACATCTTTGTTTAGAAACAATGGAACAGTAATAAAACAAAGTTTGCTTTAACGTGAGGAAAATATATATTTTTGAGGTACAAAAGGAGAAACGACAACACAAATATAAAGTAAAAATGCTCCCCTCACCAGACAGTTTTTTCTATCTTTGTTTCTTTTTTTCAAATACAATTGTTCTTAGGCAAAACAATTTTCACACACAAAAAACTTGAGTATCGATCTTTTTACGCAAGTATTGTTCAATACCAATTCCAGCGTTGGTATCAATATTATCGATATTTTTATCGATCCGCACAGCTCTACTGTATAGAGAACAATTTGTCTTGCCCCGGTGTGAAAGCGGGGAAATTCTTTTGTAAATCGTCGGTAAACAGACACTTGCGCTTCAGTATGTTACTGACACGCAGCGCCGTGCGCAGTGCCCTAGTGTCTGTAAATTTAATGGTCCAATGAAGGTCATTTAAAACCAGGACATTTCCTCACTTAAAAAAAAAAAAAAAAAAAAAACGGGACGCTCGGGACAGGACGTGAAATACGGACATGTCCCGGGAAATACGCGCGTTTGGTCACCCGATACTATTTAAACGATTTCGTTACTTTTCACGCGTCCCGCATTGTTATTAAAGTCAGACTTTTTTTTTAAATATGTGTTTTATAATCTGCCATTGGACGGCTGTGTTGTTGTCTGGGAGAGGCGGGCTGTTTGAATGTCAACCAATCGGGAACGCGGACGCATGTTAAGGGCGCGCCCACCAACACAAACAATGCAAATCAGGTGTGAACAGCAGCAGCATGCAGCACGAGATCTGGAGGAAAGAGATGTAAACACGACCCTCCATATATCCATCCATCCATTATCTTCCACTTTATCCTCTATTAGGGTCACAGAGAGGGTTCCCCATGCCCATCCAGGGGAGAACGTTTCGGGCTCTGGGCAGATACACCCAGGACAGGACGCCAATCTATCGCTGGGCACACACTCACTCACACAGACACACGCAATCTACAGTCATGGCCAAAAGTTTTGAGAATGATACAAATATTAATTTTTACAAAGTCTACTGCTTCAGTTTTTATAATGGCAATTTGCATATACTCCAGAATGGTACAATAGTTTTTAATAAGTCAATATTTGCCTAGAAAATGAACTTTATCCCCCAAAACACATTTCAACTTCATTGCAGCCCTGCCTTAAAAGGACCAGCTAACTTTGTTTCAGTGATTTCAGCTCCATTAACACAGGTGTGGGTGTTGATGAGGACAGGGCTGGAGATCAATCTGTCATGATTAAGTAAGAATGACACCATGGACACTTTAAAAGGAGGCTGGTGCTTGGCATCATTGTTTCTCTTCTGTTAACCATGGTTAACTCTAAAGAAACAAGTGCAGTTTCATTGCACTGCACAAAAATGACCTAACAGGAAAGAGTATCGCAGCTAGAAATATTTCACCTCAGTCAACAATCTATCGCATCATCAAGAACTTCAAGGAGAGAGGTTCCATTGTTTCCAAAAAGGCTCCAGGGCGTCCAAGAAAGACCAGCAAGCACCAGGACCGTCTCTTAAAAGTGTTTCAGCTGCGGGATCGGGCTACCAGCAGTGCAGAGCTTACTCGGGAATGGCAGCAGGCAGGTGCGAGTGCATCTGCATGCACTGTGAGGCGGAGACTCTTGGAGCAAGGCCTGGTCTCAAGGAGGGCAGCAAAGAAGCCACTTCTCTCCAGAAAAAACATCAGGGACAGAATATCAGAGGTAATATCAAAAGGTACAGGGAGTGGACTGCTGAGGACTGGGGTAAAGTCATTTTCTCTGATGAATCCCCTTTCCGATTGTTTGGGACATCTGAAAAACAGCTTATTCGGAGAAGACAAGGTGAGCGCTACCACCAGTCTTGTCTCATGCCAACTGTAAAGCATCCTGAAAACATTCATGTGTGGGGTTGCTTCTCAGCCAAGGGAATCAGCTCTCTCACATTCTTGCCTAAAAACACAGCCATTAATAAAGAATGATACCAGAAAGTCCTCCGAGAGCATCTTCTCCCAACCGTCCAAGAGCAGTTTGGTGATCAACAATGCCTTTTCCAGCATGATGGAGCACCTTGCCATAAAGCAAAGGCAATAACTACATGGCTCCGGGAACAAAACATAGAGATTTTGGGTCTATGGCCTGGAAACTCCCCAGATCTTAATCCCATTGAAAACTTGTGGTCAATCAAGAGATGGGTGGACAAACAAAAACTTACACATTCGGACAAAATGCAAGCATTGATTTTGCAAGAATGGACTGCTATCATTCAGCATTTGGTCCAGAAGTTTTTTGAGAGCATGCCAGGGAGAATTGCAGAGGTCCTGAAGAAGAAGAGTTAACACTGTAATTTCAACCGCATTGACGGGAAGATGAACGGGGCCATGTATCGCAAAATCCTGGGTGACAACCTCCTTGCCTCAACCAGGGCACTGAAAATGGGTCATGGATGGGTCTTTCAGCATGACAACGACCCAAAACATACAGCCAAGGAAACAAAGGAGTGGCTCCATAAGAAGCATATCAAGGTCATGGAATGGCCTAGTCAGTCTCCTGACCTCAATCCCATCGAAAATCTACACTCTAAAAAATGATTCCTGAGTCCAGTAATTTTTGCTCATTAAATTGAGCATTTTCTACCTAAAATTAAAATTTTTGAACATTGCTTAATTAAAAGATCTGGTGCAGCGCAATATTTTGCATGTTTGGTGTATTTTTTTACATAACCATTGCATATTAATAATTAAATATTGTCAAAGTGACTACAGAATTGAGCAAACCTAACAAAACACCACGTGACAAGACGTTGGCGCGCAAGGAAGAACACTTTGGGATCGCTTTTAAAACATCTCAAGATAGGATTGCAGGTAAGAGAGTGAATGATTCTTTTTGTTTTAAATAAGGTTTTAATTGTGACCATAGCAGTTTGGTTTACTAGTTAACGTGGTTAGATATCATGTAAAGCTGCCGTGTTTGAAAACAGTTTAAAAGATAAATTGCGTCATGTACACGTTACGGAGTTTTCTTTGAAAAGTGGCGAATGCTTAGTGTAACCTGCTTAATAAGCGAACATTTAGAAAGGATGTAACAGAAACGTGTGTTCGACAAATGTGGTCACTTATATCGGAATATTTTTTTAAAAACATATTCAGACTCACTGCATCTTAAATATGGCGGGAATATGAATTTAAAATTATGTCGGGTTTGCTGAATTAATCTGGTCATGGTAGTAGAAACACTGCAGTGTAGATATAATTGTTATTTTATATTGAATTTATGTACCTTGATAACTAAAATTAACTGATTTATTACTTTTATCAGATTTAGAGAGGCCTTTGTTCGTCTGATTTCATCAGGGTGATGGTAAGTACTGCAAAAAAAAATTATTACTTTTATAATGTTGAGTTAGGGGTGATTTTGGGAGCCCAATATAATAAAATGCCATATTATGAAATATACTCAGCATTACTTGATACTTTTTAATGTCATTCAGGTGACGTGTGTCATGAGCACCTGCTGCACCTGTCCCTCGTTGTCGGTCCTCATTGTCTCACTTGGGTGATTGGTTGGGTTTATCACGTGTTTAGTTAATCTGTCTTATCCCGATATTCTGAGCACGTCTTTGTTTTGAGGTCACGCTACCCAACGTTTCGTTCTGTTTATTTATCCCCATTCTGTTGGTGCTTCGGCACCATTTTATAATAAATTCTGGTTTGGTTTTTAACCCGGTGTTCCAGTTGCCTCCTTGTCGCATTTCTGCCACGGTGTGTCGCTGCGTTGACGTTCCGCGCAGGTCACATCGTGGGAGCGTCTCCCTCCGTCTAGACCGGCGGACGCTGCGGTTCACGCGTCGCCGGATCTCGGGAGACGCTCATCTATGCGCGAGCGGCGCCCGCGATGTCCGGCGGACCCGCTCCCCTGTGGGGGATTATGGACAGTTCGTTACAGAAAGACGTGCCAAACATCGGAGGCTACTGGACACCTGGGGTCACCCTATGTGTGTTGAGGACCGGATGCTGAACCACCGATCTGACCGGGTCCGAGGGCCGGGGACCGCCAGCGGCAGAGCCCGGCTTCTGGAGGGCGGCAGGCGTCGAGTCGGGACCGACTGAGGCCGTTCGCCATCGGTCCCGAGCACCAGAGGCCGCCCACTTCGGACTCGGAGCACCAGGAGGTGCATGCCCCAGCCTCGCAGCCAGAGGGCGTTGATCTGCGCTGCGAGAGGACGTCTTCGCCGTCGGCTGGGAGCAAACGGCTGGTTCAGCCCGAGGGACTTGTTACCCCCCCCCCGTTTGTTATTTTTGCATGCATTTAGTGTTATTATTTTTGTTCTTTTGGTTTGGGTCGCTTTCCCTTTTGCGCGACCCTTGGGGTGGGGGTATGTCATGAGCACCTGCTGCACCTGTCCCTCGTTGTCGGTCCTCATTGTCTCACTTGGGTGATTGGTTGGGTTTATCACGTGTTTAGTTGGTTTCCTATTTAATCTGTCTTATCCCGATATTCTGAGCACGTCTTTGTTTTGAGGTCACGCTACCCAACGTTTCGTTCTGTTTATTTATCCCCATTCTGTTGGTGCTTCGGCACCATTTTATAATAAATTCTGGTTTGGTTTTTAACCCGGTGTTCCAGTTGCCTCCTTGTCGCATTTCTGCCACGGTGTGTCGCTGCGTTGACGTTCCGCGCAGGTCACATCGTGGGAGCGTCTCCCTCCGTCTAGACCGGCGGACGCTGCGGTTCACGCGTCGCCGGATCTCGGGAGACGCTCATCTATGCGCCCGCGATGTCCGGCGGACCCGCTCCCCTGTGGGGGATTATGGACAGTTCGTTACAACGTGTTATTGCATAAAGTTTTTTTTTTTGATAATGAGCTAACCTAAATTAATCAGTATATACTTCATTATAAACTACAATATTGTTGTTAATTATTAAATCTTGTTTATAAGGTTAAAGAGGAATTTAAAAGGTTGACAGCCACTGATTTGGAGTCTTTTTTATTTTAACCTGGACAAATACACTGATGGGCTCCTCAATTTGTTTCGCTCCAAGGGAGGTAACGCTGCCCGCAAAATGAGTGAAGTACTACAATTTCTGGACAAGGTAACTCAGTTGTCTTTACTAAATGGTTAAAGTGTACCTTAACCTTAACCAGATCAACAGATGTTTTGTGTTTGTATGCCACTAAGAATGCTGGTGTGGATAACCGTAGAGAGGTAGTGATTCGTGGCTTGATGGTACACCTTAATACACATTACCAGGTTAGTGTGGTATATGCATACAGTCATGTTAAAAATAAAACACATTTTAAAAACACATTTGAAACACATTTATTACTACTTAAAATACCTTCAATTTAATTCAGGTGAACATTAGCTGCTAATGATTAGAGAGATTATAGAGGTTTGTGATGGGGCTGGTTATATTTAAATTATAGACATAAAGTTATTTTTGGTTTAGATTGTTGAAATGGCTGGTTTCAACCCTGTAACATCCAAGGAGCTCCCTTGCGACCTTTGGACAGAAGTTTGTCAATGCATTTCAATTCTGTATTGTTATTTGACAAATGTATGCAAGTCATTGACTTTGAAAGAGGAGCAGTGATTTGGAAAGGAAGACATTTGCAAACACTATCATATAATTAATTTGTTGTTAATGTTTATTTGTTAATGTTTATTTCAGGATGCCAATGGTGATCTGAAGCCTGAAGACCTGAAACACCACACACTGAAAATTGTTTCCAAAGGGGGTTCTACAGATGGCAATCCTTTACAGGCAGGGATTGTTATGGAGGGGGTTCAGGTGATTGCAGGATTATAAAGTGTCCCAAATGCATGTGTCATCCTCATTGGCCTGATGTATGCCGTCAATCTCAGCTCCATTTGTCTCCTCGGGTTCTCCGGTTTCCTCCCACAGTCCAAAAACATGGATCAAGTCAATTGAATTCCCCAAATTACCCCATATAGAGTGTGTGTGTGTGTGTGAGTATGTGCCCAGCAATGGATTGGCGCCCTGTCCTGGGTCTATCTGCCCAGTGCCTGAGACGTTCTCCCCAGGATGGGCATGGGGAACCCCACCGTGACCCTAATAGAGGATAAAGTGGAAGATAATGAATGAATGAATAGTTAATGTTTTGTTTTTGAAAAATATGGTCTAGCTATGGTCTAGTGTTTCTCTGCAGTTTGAGTATAGACATTTAGTGTACCAACTTGATGGTTGGGGGCAGAATACAGCATCAGCCATCACATATATTATACAGTATATATAGGCTTTAAGATAACTTTTACTGACCAGCTAATTTTGATGCTTTATAAATAAAAATGTTGATTCATCAAACATTGTCCTAAGACAAAAAAAAAGTCAAACAACATTGACCAAACAAATTATGCAATGTCTTCATGAAGATGGGAATCCCTGAGCATCCCACAGTTCTAAACAGGAATCAACACTGATTTACAAGCCACAGTCATGATTAAACATGAACAGGCTGGTTCCACATCAGCAAAGAAGTGAGACATGGTTACATTGTCTTCATACCTGTTCAACCGGTATAATAAACAAAACAGAAGCAGGACTGGAGGGCAATAAACAAGGGTTTAAAATTGTGCGGGGAACATCAATAATCTTCAGTATGTGAATAATGCAGGATGAGGATTCAATGCAGAAAATATGAAAGAAACAGTACCGATTTTAACAAAAGGTTAATATTGATGGAAAAGATGAAAACAAGCTGGACAGTCAGAAAATACCAAACAGACTGGCACTGGGCAGAATGAGGATTAAAAATGTGGAAAAGATTTTTAAATGTGATTATTTATTTTGATAAACAGTAGAATTGTCCACACCATGCTACTTTCTGCATTTTTAAAGCTAAAGCTTTGAAATATTAATCCCTTTGATCTTTGTTTTGTAGTAGACCTCTGAAAACACTTGGAACAGCAATCTAGAAAAACTAATGGATCATGGACCAGATTAAGCCTCAGATCTCATTGTAAACCTAGATAATGAAACTAGAGTCCTAATATTTAGGACACATAATGAGAACAACAAATTCACTAGAAAAGACAGATGTGATGGAAAGAGTCATAGGGAAAAGAGCAAGATGTCAAGGAGGACGAATAATATAAAACAAAAAATTAATAAATAAAAATATGAGTAATTAGAAGGCTGGACTGGGACGGACTATTAGCCAAAGTTAAATCTTTTGTGTAGCAAGTATCCATCCATCCATTATCTTCCGCTTTATCCTATATTAGGGTCGCGGGGGGGGGTTCCCCATGCCCATCCAGGGGAGAACGTTCCGGGCGTTGGGCAGATAGACCCAGAACAGGGTACCAATCCATCGCTGGGCACACACTCACTCACACAGACACACACACAAACACACTCTATATGGGGCAATTTGGAGAATTCAATTGGCTTCATCCATGTTTTTGGACTGTGGGAGGAAACCGAAGAACCTGGAGGAAACCCACGCGGACACGGGGAGAACATGGAAACTCCACCCAGATGGGGATTCGAACCGGGAATCCCTAGCGCTGAGAGGCTAACGTGCTAACCACTAAGCCATCGTCGCCCCCGTGTAGCAAGTATATCCAACTAAAAAGTGTTTTGGCAAAAAAAAGATCAAGAAAAAAATATTTTTAATATTTTACAATTCACATGCAAACCATTTCAAACCACATATCCTGAATTGTTTCATGGGGTCTGCCTATTGCTAATTGGGTAAAAAGAGAGAAAACACATTCAGGAGGTCAGTCAATCATGATCTGACACAAAAACAAACACATTTTACACATTCACACACAAAGGAAATTTGACATCTTTAATTAACATAACAGCATGACTGTGGGAGGAAAAGGAAACTCCTTGTAACTCCCTCAAGCACAGGCAGACACAAGTGGTTTTCTTTCTACTGGTTTATTCGAAGCTTCTCTCCAAATCCACCGTGAAAACTCCCACATGGTATTAACAAGAAATTAAGACACATTATCTAAACACGCAACACTGCAACAAGTGAAATTACTTTAATACAAATAGAAATTAATACCTCGTTGGCTGCATGCTATGAACAAGAAATGAATCCATCTTAACAGTGGCGTTTGTAAACCGTACGAACCGCTGTTACCAGTATAAACCCTTTAACTTTTAAAGCGCGCACGTACTTTAACGTGCAGCGAGCTTGCAGGTAAAATTGTACAAGGTATGCCCGCGAAATCTGTAGCACATGACTGGGCTGAGATATCAAAATAAAAGTTCTGTTGCCCATAATAAATAAACAATTACAATAAATTCTAACTCTTATTAACAAACAAATTAAATACAATATATAAACATATTTACAACAGTTACACTCCCATCACACAAACCTTAATGTGGGATTTCTTTAAACAAAGGTTTCATATACATATCACTTCAAACACATTAAACTGCTTCAAAAAGAGTAAAACCTTCTGAATAGGTCTTTCAAGGTATGTATTTTGGTTTTAGGCTTCCCTTTTTGTCAAATGTGGTGTCACTAATTTGCAATTTTAACCTTCTCACCCTACCATCTAACCCTGGGTAGACTTCTGTGATTCTGGCTAACTTCCATTCATTGCGTGGTGCTTGATCATCCTGCAGAAGAACAATGTCATTGACCTTCATGTTTCTTCTATACCTACACCATTTTTGTCTGAATTGTAAGCTCAAAAGATATTCCTTCTTCCATCGTATCCAAAATTCATTGGCTAAATATTGGACTCTACGCCACCTTCTTTGAAGATAAAGATCTTCTCTGACAAAGTGTCCAGGAGGGGGCAGTATAATGGTAGACTTCATTGTCAATATGTGGTTTGGAGTTAATGGTTCACAATATGTGGTTTGGAGTTAATGGTAAACTTTCGACGGTAAGTGGTCTACTGTTAATGATGGCCATGACCTCATACAGAAATGTCCTTAAAGAGGTGCCATCAAGCCTTTGTGCTGACTGGTCAAGAATAGCAGTAAGAACACTCCGGATAGTTCTTATTTGTCTTTCCCAGACGCCACCTCTGTGACTTGATGCAGGGGGATTCATAAGAAATTCACATCCTAGAGCCTTCACTCTTTCTTGATTCATCACTTACATTTACATTACATTTACATTTAGTCATTTAGCAGACGCTTTTATCCAAAGCGACTTACAAATGAGAACACCACAAGTCAGAAGCCATGGAGAAACCGCTATACTGTAATTCATCAACCTGATTGTTATTCGAAGCTGTTCCCCCCCCCCCCCCCCCCTTTTTTTTTTTTTTTTTTTTTTTAAGGTATTTGGTAAATCATGCGTCTTAAGTAGTTTCTTAAAACTGTTTAGAGATTCTGCCTTACGGACCGAGTTGGGAAGATCGTTCCACCATTTTGCAGTGGTGAACGCCACAGAATGAGAATTAGCTCCTCGGTGAGGTGGAATCGCCAGGCGACAAT
Organism: Corydoras sp. C115; assembly: GCA_019802505.1. Lineage (NCBI taxonomy): Eukaryota > Metazoa > Chordata > Actinopteri > Siluriformes > Callichthyidae > Corydoras > Corydoras sp. C115. The sequence goes on along the minus strand of JAFMOC010000076.1, from coordinate 1,155,104 downwards.
CATCACTGGAGCGAAGTGAACGAGTCGGAGTGTATTTTGAAAAGATAGAGTGAAGGTAAGAGGGGGAAGATCCAGAAATGGTTCTGTATGCCAGAGTCGCGACTTGTACTGAATGCGAGCAGCTACAGGAAGCCAATGGAGGAAGTGAGTAATGGACTGACGTGAGTTCGCTTGGGCTGGTTAAACCGAGTCGGGCTGCAGAGTTTTGAATTAGTTGAAGAGGTCTGATGGTGGAAGTTGGGATACCGGCAAGATTCCCGGTGCCGGCATTGGCCACACAGCCCCAAAGCATGATGGAACCTCCACCAAATTTTACAGTGGGTAGCAAGTGTTTTTCTTGGAATGCTGTGTTTTTTTGACACCATGCATAATAACACCTTTTTTTATGACCAAACAACTCAATCTTTGTTTCATCAGTCCACAGGACCTTCTTCCAAATGTGCTTTTGCATACCTCAGGCGACTCTGTTTATGGCGTGCTTCCAGAAACGGCTTCTTTCGCATCACTCTCCCATACAGCTTCTCCTTGTGCAAAGTGCGCTGTATTGTTGACCGATGCACAGTGACACCATCTGCAGCAAGATGATCCTGCAGCTCTTTGGAGGTGGTCTGTGGATTGTCCTTGACTGTTCTCACCATTCTTCTCCTCTGCCTTTCTGATATTTTTATTGGCCTTCCACTTCTGGGCTTAACAAGAACTGTCCCTGTGGTCTTCCATTGCCTTACTATGTTCCTCACAGTGGAAACTGACACGTTAACTATTTGTATCCTTCCCCTGAACAACTATGTTGAACAATCTTTGTTTTCAGATCATTTGAGAGTTGTTTTGAGGAGCCCATGATGCCACTCTTCAGAGGAGATTCAAATAGGAGAACAACTTGCAATTAGCCACCTTAAATACCTTTACTCATGATTGGATACACCTGGCTATGGAGTTCAAAGCTCAATGAGGTTACCAAACCAATTTTGTGTTTCAGTAAGTCAGTAAAAAGTAGTTAGGAGTATTTCAAATCAATAAAATGATAAGGGTACCCATACTTTTGCACCTGTCAAATTTTGGTTTAATGCATATTGCACATTTTCTGTTAGTACAATAAACCTCATTTCAATCCTGAAATATTACTGTGTCCATCAGTTATTAGATATATCAAACTGAAATGGCTGTTGCAAACACCCAAATATTTAGAACTAAAAATGATTAATAGGGGTGCCCAAACTTTTGCATATGACTGTGTATATATATATATATATATATATATATATATATATATATATATATATATATATATATATATATATATTATATATATATATATGCAGCATTTAATGGCTTATAGTACTTAATAGTAAATTGGAGTTTGATTAATCCTTCATTCATTCATTATCTCCCGCTTTATCCTCTATTAGGGTCGCGGTGGGGTTCCCCATGCCCATCCAGGGGAGAACGTCTCGGGCGCTGGGCAGATAGACCCAGGACAGGGCGCCAATCCATCGCTGGGCACACACTCACTCACACAAACACACTCTATATGGGGCAATTTGGAGAATTCAATTCTCCGGAGGAAACCGGAGAACCCGGAGGAAACCCACGCAGACACGGGGAGAACATGGAAACTCCACCCAGATCGGGATTCGAACCGGGAATCCCTAGTGCTGAGAGGCGAACGTGCTAACCACTAAGCCATGCTGCCCGAGCCGTGCTGCCCGAGTTTGATTAAGTATCAGCAAAAATATATATAAAATACAGGGTTTATTGCAATTGTCTGTTTTGTGGTGTATTTATTTCGCAAACATTATTATTGGCGCACAAAGCTCCTAACGTAACATTATTAACGTTATAAGTGAAGAACAATATTGCAGTAACAAAACAATACATTTATGAGTAACCCCCTTTAAATCTGAATAAGAACAGACAACATTTAAAAACAATGTTGCATTAAAAGCAGGATTGTCAGAAACTGCACCGTTACTTTTTTAATATAATAAACCTTTAAGCGGCCTTTCTCTTTCAATCCTGCTTTAAAGCCTTTTATGGATCTGACCAATATTCGCATGCCCCAACATAAACTATGCCAACTCGCCAAAATAAAAGTCATTTTTAAATACAACAAAGTTCATATTAGTGCAGTTATCTGTTCATTCACAGCATGAATGTTTTCCATCCATCCATTATCTCCCGCTTTATCCTGTATTGGGATCGGGGGGGCGGGGGGGGGGTTCCCATGCCAATCCATCGCTGGGCACACACTCACTTACACAGACACACTCTATATGGGGCAATTTGGAGAACTCAATTTGACTTGATCCATCTTTTTGGACTGTGGGAGGAAACCGGAGAACCCGGAGGAAGCCAACGTGGACACGGGAAGAAAATGGAAACTCCACCCAGATGGGGATTCGAACCGGGAATCCCTAGTGCTGAGAGGCGAACGTGCTTACCACTAAGCCACTATGCCCTATTTATGTAATTTACATAAAAAATAATGTAATGTAAGTCTAAACAAAGCATTAAAGTTATTTTAAGAAGTGATGGCTTATTCCAAATGCAAAAACAACAAGAGCAAAATCGTCACACAGGAAGGACGAAAACGAAACTAAAGAGTATGACCATGAGGATGAGGATGATGAGGATGATGATGGCGGTGGCGAGGAGATTTTGGATTTTTATTTCAGTCTTAGCGTTCGTATGTCTGGGTAAGTGAAGTGATTCTTGTTTGTGTGTATGTGTATTGTGTTGTTTTTGGTTTGCCGGCTGATTTGACTGAAGGTTGTCGGATCGAACGATCGGATAAGACGCTGTGTGCGTTCATTGGGCGTGGATCAGAACAGAAAAGCTTTAGACCGTCTAGAACAAAGAGGGGAGAACGTTCTGAATGCCCTCACTTAAGTAAACGTACTTTTATTAAGATCGTAAAATAATTACTTCAGTTAAACTAAGTCTAAACATAGACTCATATCAACGAAAGCCGTTTAAAAAAAAAGTCAAAAGGATCTCAGCATTCTGGCTTTTATTCTCCGAAATCTGAATTATTAACGAACATCAATTATTTGATATTCGTTCTCCGTCATTAGTTTGATGAATGTGCAGTAATCACAATGCAAATACAGTTGAATCGCATGTGGGTTCTATAAAAGAACAAAAAGCATGAAACATCGTTTACTTGTAGATTTTATAGCATTGAATGATGATTTATTTGGTAGGTAGTAGTAGTACACAGGTAGTACAGACTATAAATACATCCATCCATCCATTATCTACCGCTTTATCCTCTACTGGGGTCTACTAGAGGGTTCCTCATGCTAATCCAGGGGAGAACGTTTCATGCGCTGGGCACACCCAGGACAGGGCACCAATCTATCGCTGAGCACACACTCACTCACACAGACACACTCTATATGGGGTACATTCATCCATGTGATCCATGTTTTTGGACTCTGGGAGGAAACCAGAGAACTCTGGAAACCCATGCGGACACAGGGAGAACATGGAAACTCCACACTGATAGGGATTCGAACCGGGAATCCCCAGCGCTGAGAGGCTGTGTTAACCACTAAGCCACCGTGCTGCCCCGACTATAAATACAATAAAAAAAATTTTAGTCGGCGGCACGGTGGCTTAGTGGTTATCACGTTCGCCTCTCAGCGCTAGGGATTCCCGGTTCGAGTCCCCATCTGGCGCCCTGTCCCTGGGTCTATCTGCCCAGCGCCCGAGATGTTCTCCCCTGGATGGGCATGGGGAACCCCACCACAACCCTAATAGAGGATAAAGCGGGAGATAATGAATGAATGAATGAATGAATGAATGAATGAATGAATGCCCCATATAGAGTGTGTTTGTGTGAGTGAGTGTGTGCCCAGCGATAGATTTGCGCCCTGTCCTGGGTCTATCTGCCCAGCACCCGAGATGGGCATGTGGAACCCCCCCCCCCAGCGACTCCAATAGAGGATAAAGCGGAAGATAATGGATGGATGTAAAGTATAAAATGTAGCCATTGCAAAACAAAAATTGACCAAAAAAAAATGGGTGAAGAGACAACATATATAAGAATGCACTGTATAAAGAATATTTTAATCTTATCAGAGGGTGCCATGCTGGGAGAGTTTTTAGTGCATTTGCGTAACAGCAAGAAATGTCTAGTGGAGGGATGTGCCTGTGTTTTGGCCTCCTCCAGGATTTTTTTTCCGTTTTTCTCAAAATTGCCTGTGTGTGTAAATAAGTACCTTACTGCTTGTGATAACAACTGAATTTATTTTTGCTAGAAATTTGACTTGGTGTTATAAAGAGAGGGTTATAAATAAATAAAAGACATTTTAAAATTACACAAAGTTTAGACTATGATGTCTACGTTTGCATAAGACTGGATTTTTATTTAATGTTTAGTGAATTTGTCCTAGCCCTGTGGATCAGTTCTGCTAAGGGAAAGTCAGGCAAGTAATATAATAAAGCATTAGAGGAGACGTCATGATTATTCACATTTTAAACAGCTTAGAGGTGTTGGGGGGGGGGGGGCATCCAATCACAAGTGACATGGATTAATTAAAAACTACTGACCAGACCAGTAATGCATTTAGGCTTCATTGCTCTTTAAGAACATGTTAATTTAAAAAGGGAAGTGTTTTAAAATTGTACCTGCTTAAATAATTTTTTTGTGTGTATTTACAGACTTTGGAGTTTGTGTTACTGTTAATCATGTGAAAGGAGGGAATCTTACACTGAAGTGTGATCTACCTGGAGATCCTCAATCTATCACCTGGAAATACGGCAATGACAAAGTTGTGGAATGGGACCGTGGAGACGCAGAACCAAATGGTTTAAATCTCAAGGATTTTCAGGAACTTTGGACACTATCAGTGGAGACGTCACACTTTTAAACATTGTAGCGGGTGGCAAATTTACTTGTGAGCGTCAGGTTAATAATGTAGTGAAATCAATAAGCCATGATGTTGCTGTATGGGGTAAGTTGTAAATTTAACAAAAAAACTTTTTAACAGAAAAAGTTTAAAACCCAGTAATAAATAAAACATACACCAGACATACACATTTTAATATGCTGTAACATTACTGCACATTTTAGATTACATTTACTTAAGGGAACATTATAGGAATAACCCAAAAAAGAGAGGGAGGGGTTAAATTGCTTTCCTGAAAAATAAACCAGTGAAATACATTTTTTTGGTCACAGCAAGTTAGTGTTTAGTTTAGCTTAGTTATTGTGTGTATATACAGGTGCTGGTCATGAAATTAGAATAACATGAAAAAGTAGTTTTTTTTTAGTAATTCCATTCAAAAAGTGAAACATGTATATTCTATTCATTCATTATACACAGACTGATATAAATTAAAATGTTTTTTTCCTTGCATTTTGATGATTATAACTGCTAATTATAACTAATGAATATCCCAAATGTAGTATCTCAGAAAATTAGGATATTACTTAAGACCAATACAAAAAAGGATTTTTAGAAAAGTCTGTGTCACTGCTCAGGGGTTATGATAGCCCAGGTTGCTCTGATAGTGGCCTTCAGCTCTTCTGAATTATTTTATCTCGCATATCGCACCTTCCTCTTTACAATACCTCATAGATTTTCTATGGGGTTTAGGTCAGGCGAGTTTGCTGGCCAATTAAGAACAGGGATACCATGGTCCTTAAACCAGGTACTGGTAGCTTTGGCATTGTGGGCAGGAGCCAAGTCCTGTTGGAAAATGAAAAAAGGTTCTCCATAAAGTCGGCAGCAAGAAGCATAAAGTGCTCTAAAACTTCCTATAGATGGCGGTGTTGACTTTGAACCTTAGAAAAGACAATGGACCAACACCAGCAGACATGACACCCGAACAATAGCTTACTGTGGAAACTTGACCTCAAGCAACGTGTGTTCTGTGCCTCTTAACTATAAATATAACTTTGGACCACTCTGCAGCAGTCCAGTCCTTTTTGTCTTTTGCCCAGGCGAGATGCTTCTGACGCTGTCTCTTGTTTATGAGTGGCTTGACAGAAAGAATGTGACAGCTAAAACCTGTCTTGCATATATCTGTGCATTGTGGTTCTTGAAGCACTGACTCCCAGCTGCAGTCCAGTCTTTGTGGATCTCTTTGTGGATTGATATGCTTGGGCACAGAGCTCTGTGAACAGCCAGCCTCTTTAGCAATGACCTTTTGTGTCTTGCCTTCCTTGTGCAAGGTGTCAGAGCATCTTTTGGACAACTGTCAAGTCAGCAGTCTTCCCCATGATTGTGTAGCCTACATAAATGTACTGAGAGAGCATTTAAATGACTTTGCAGGTTTTAAGTTAGTTAGGTGACTGGAATATTGAACTGTTTCACAATATTGTAAATATGACCAGCACCTGTGTGTGTGAATATGGATTTTATATATATATATATATATATATATATATATATATATATATATATATATATATATATATATATATATATATATATATATATATATATGCAGAGCCTCTGGTAAAGTTTATTATGCTGCTATTAACAGTTCTTCATACAATTTTGATGAAGTAACTAAAAATATATTACACTTGATGTACAAATTAATAAATTAATTAATTTGTACATTAACAAACACAAATTTTAAATTGAACACAATTAGGTACTCTGCTTGTGTTTTTTTTTTGTCACAATCTTTACCCTTTGCTATTTTGCCTTCTTGGAATATGCAAATGAGAGTAAATACACAGATAAAGGTTTAATGAAAACCAAATTTAAATCAAGTGTAAAAGTGTTTCTTTCCCATGAGTATGTGAGCATAAGTATCTGAACATAATTTTGTATTGAGGAATTATTTTAATATTAATTTTCTGATTTGCAAAAACAGAACAAGCAGCCAATTCCTGTATAAGATGAATGACCCTGCTGGGTTTCGTAACTTAGCAGCCCAATGATAAGAAATAAAAGAGAATATGAAACTGACAGTCTCAAATCTTATGAGCCAATAAGGCCTGATCACTAAATCTGTCTTTTAATTCGGGTTTTATAGGGTTTAGTTTGTACCGTAGCCACGCTAGAATACAACAGGACTACACGCAAATTTTTGCCACTTATTTTAAAGCATAAAATTGTCTAAACCGTTGATGTTTGCTGTACTTTTAATAATCATTCTTTATTTTTTTTTTGTAATAAGTATTAGGAGCACACAATTATGTTCATAGTCTACATAAGATATGCATTATTCATAAATGTTTCCTGTCACTTTTTAATATTTTTACCTGTGCTTTAAGAAAATGTAAAATTGTGGGTGATTTGAATTTTATAAACTTTGTTTTAAGATGTTATGCCCTTAATGCAAGCCTTGTTTAATTACAATTTCTTTTATCTTTAGATAAACCTTCAAAACCAGAAGTAACGTGTAACAAGAGTAATGAAACATATGCAACACTCCACTGTTCAGTGAATCCCAATAGAAGCGTAACGTTTATATGGAACGGACCAAATATTTTGAAAGTCGAGGGTGAAACACTTGTCATTACTGACAAACTTGACGAGATGTCAGTCTTTTTCTGCCTTGCAAAGAATCCAGCCACCACAACTGATACAGAATTTCATTTTAAGGATTGTAAAGGTAATGTTATTAGAAATGAATAAGCTACTTTACTGATGATGGTTGGCTGAATATGGACTCTAATCTAGTTCATAACTGGATTTTTCTTATATATAATACATATGTGCCTAGTGCCCGAAACATTCTGCCCTGGATGGGCATGGGGAACCCCCCCACGACCCTAATATAGGATAAAGCGGAAGATAATGAATGAATAATACATATGTTCTGTAGAGAAGTTGCTACTTTGTTGTGTGTTGGAAAAAATGTAATTGTTATATTTAACATTTTAATATACATGTTTTTTTTCCATTTTCCGTAGATCCAACAAAAATCATTTCCACCACAGTGGGAAATGATTTTTTTCCAGGTTCTGTAGATCTAACAAAAAACAGTGATTCCTCCACAGTGGGAATTGTTATTGGCGTCATCATCTGTATCGTGATCGTAATCGTGATCGGGTTCGTCTACTGGAAGTACAAAGAACGTTTTGGTATCAAATTAATTTTACTAAGAGACATTTAAAATATTCATGTGCTCTTAAACAAATGAATCAATGAACAAAGGTACATGGACACATTCAGTGAATTGTGTTGATTTAATGCCAAAGTTGCATAAAATTAAGCATGGTCCATTTTTTGGCTGTATGCTTTCAGGTTGGGTACAGTTTAAAAAAAATTGTTTTAAATTTTCTGTTCCAGTATGACTGTGCCTTAGTGCATAGAGCAAAAATCTGTGAAAGCATGGTTGGATTTGTTTGGTGTGAAAAAACTTGACTGGCCAAACCTTTGACCTAAAACCCATTCTACGATTTTGGAATAACCTAGTACAGAGATTCCAAGCCAGGCTCTCTTGTCCAACATCAGTATTTCACCTTTATGAATTATTTTTTTAGCTAAATGTGAAAAAGGTTGTTGTATAATATTTATACAAAACATCTATATTTTGAATAAAGACATTACAGAACATTGGAAATTGTTTTAACTGTGGAGAAAGGCCAGTCTAAATCCTCAATTAAAATGTTTGTGTCCTAGTAGTTTTGTCCATAAAAACGTATGTAAGGTTTTCATTTATGTTTTATGTTACTGTTACCTCAGTACAATTTCATATATACTGTAGTTTATACTTTTTATTAATTTTACATTTCTATATTTTAAGTATGTTTAATATTCTATGTTTTTATTTCATGTAACGTGACTGCTTAGTCTGTCCTGATAATCACCACGTTTTCCTTCTTAATATTTGCATTTACAGTTTTGTTGGTGGTAGTAGTAACAAATCAGAATATTACTGTTTTTTCGTTATTGTGCATATTACACATTTTACAATTTCTAGCTCAGTGGTAACAGTATTCTCCTTCTGCTATTTAGTATCATTTTTCAGAAGAAATGACCATCAACCCGTCAATGGTAAGCAATAACACAGACTGGATTAAAATTACTGATCCTGTACTAATTAATGACTAATTTTGTACTGTTACATTAGGGGGTCCCCCGGAAGCGGTTACACTAACCGGTAATATTCCCATTTGAAAATTAGCAGATGATATAACTTTTAATATGTATATGATCAAACTTGCATTTGATTTCTTACATATTTACTAACATATTTCAGATTCTAATCCATCCGAACCACAAACCGAAGTAATTCAATAAATGAAACTCTGCTGTGTAGGACACAAGAAACAAAGAAGAGCTAAGTGAAAGCTGCACAAAACTGCATTTGGAAGAGGAACTGCTTACTATTCTAAAGCTCTCATCTCTTAAGAGAACCAGTATCTGAGAGACTGTTTTTCTTTTTTTGCATGATGTAAACACAAACATCAAACAAAGCAGAACATCTTTCTACATTGGGAGTTATTGTTCCCTTAATTTGATTAAAGTTGATGGTCTCCAACAGCTAAATATTAAAAATATTGTTGAGATACGGAAACCAATTAAACCCACTGTAGACGTATGTGTACTTAAGAATACAGTATAGCCAATAACTAAGTACAGTAAGCCAATGTTTTTAAGACAGCAACAGGTAAATTTTCTAAATCCCTGCTCATGCCTTCAGTTTGTGTTTTTGTGTGCTTATGATGTATATATATATATTTAAAACTTAGCAAAAATAGTGTCTTTGAATTTTTTTGAATTCCATAACTGGGATAAGGCTATGATTTCATCATGGCCTGACCTTCCAAATTGGCAGTTCCATGATCTCCCAGTAGTCTGCTTTGTCTGTATCCTAGTTTCAAAATTGACATGCAGCTAAAATGAACGTCAAGATGATCAGTAATTTTGCCTGAGCAGGTACTTAATAAGCCAAGCTCTGCAGGGAGAGAGATTCCATGGAACGAGAGAGACTGAGTTAATAAAACCCGTTTCTGTGCATGAGAATCCTCGTTCCAGTCTTCATTCTTACTGACACCGTTATTCATTATCTCCTGCTTTATCCTCTATTAGGGTCGCGGTGGGGTTCCCCATGCCCATCCAGCTGAGAACATATCAGGCGCTGGGCAGATAGACCCAGGACAGGGTGCCAATCCATCACTGGGCACACACTCACTCACACACACACTTTATATGGGGCAATTTTGAGAATTCAATTGACTTGATCCATGTTTTTGGACTGTGGGAGGAAACCGGAGAACCCGGAGGAAACCCACGCAGACACGGGGAGAACATGGAAACTCCACCCAGATGGGAATTCGAACCGGGAATCCCTAGCGCTGAGAGATGAACAGCGCTAGGATGAACAGATGAACATGCTAACCACTAAGCCACCGTGACACCGTTATATCAATGTGAATTGCCCTCAAGCTCTCGGTCAACTTCCGTCCTCTTTTATTGTCCACAAGAGGAGAAATAATTAGTGATGTTAATCTCAGGCAGGTGTTACTGTTTAGGATCTGCACCCTAAACCTGTCTACCATCTGCCGACTCCGCCCATCACACCCTCTCGCCACAGTATCCTAATGTTATCAGGTTTGTTTCCACTACTTGGAAGTGTTGACTATACACATGTCCTGCCATGCTCAATAGTCAATATGGCACTTTTTTCTCTTTTTAATTGTAATATAACAAATGTGTGTGTGTGTGTGTGTGTTTTTTTTTAAACACAAAGAATTTGTGCCCGTTTAATAATTGTTGGCCATTTTGCAAAATTAGCTTTGCTTTGTAAATTGTTGATTTTTGTTGAATGAAGTTTGGAATAAAACTGAGAAATGTGAAAAGAAACAATTACAGCATGGTAAATCTGCTAACAATGCATATGTGAAAATTAAGCAACTGCTTTTGAAGGTTGTCAAAAGTTATAATCTTCATTTTAAAGGTAACTACACTGTCAAAACAAGATCAGTTGAAACATTGTAAAGGTTCTTCAGTTTAATTGGAGAAAGTAATATGTGTTTTGTGGAGCCTTTATTTTTTACTCTTGTGTTTAAAATTTTGGGGCAAAGTAGCAACTTTTCTTTGAAAATATCTTAAGGTTTTCCAAATATGACATTATAGGCTTACTAATTTCAGTAATCAGTTTTAACTGTTATTTGATTTTATTTGTTTGAAATTATTTATATATATTTAAAGATCACCATCATTCATTATTATTATAGATTAGTATACAGATAGCTTGCTGTTCAATGTTGGATCATATTTTCTGCTCAGTAAAATTTGCATTATGCACTTTGTGCATTTGTTTGACTGGCTGATTGTAGATGGACTATTTTTAAGGGTATAATTGCTGTAGCAGAGAATATGGTTAGTACCCCACACAGATCACAATGACTGTTGAAAGTTTTTTATCCATCCATTATTTCCACTTTGTCCTCTACTAGGGTCGCGGTGGGGTTCCCCATGCCCATCCAGGGGAGAACATTTTGGGCGCTGGGCAGATACACCCAGGACAGGGCGCCAATCCATCGCTGGGCACACACTCACTCACACAGACACACTCTATATGGGGCAATTTGGAGAATTCAATAGACCTGGATCCGTGTTTTTTTTTTTTTTTGGATTGTGGGAGGAAACCGAAGGAAACCCACACGGACACGGGGAGAACATGGAAACTCCACCCAGATGGGGATTCGAATCGGGAATCCCTAGTGCTGAGAGGCGAACGTGCTAACCACTAAGCCACCGTGCCGCTATACATACACACACATATATAGTATAGATATATGCATATACATTCATATGTATATAAAATAGGGTAAATAAAAAAAAAAAAAAAAAAAAAAAAAAAAATATATATATATATATATATATATATATATATATATATATATATATATATATATATATATATATATATATTCATTATCTTCCGCTTTATCCTCTATTAGGGTAGCGGTGGGGTTCCCCATGCCCATCCAAGGGAGAACGTTTCGGGCGCCAATCCATCGCTGGGCAGATCTGGTGAATTGGAACCTGGTCACCCTATTCGAACTTATTCGATAGTTTAAAATTGTGGATGGAACAGTGGAACAGTGGGTAATGTTCTGTTGGTAAGCGCCAACTAATAATGATAAGAGTTTGTAGTGTTGTGGACAGACGACACGGCGCGCAGGTCTTGTGGAACTCCGGCAACTTCTTTTTTTATTAACCCTTCGTCCCCCGTTACACTGCCCCCCCCCCCCAAAGTTACCGTACAAAGGTCCCGTGTCGTAGCTAATACTACAGGTAAAACACATTTTACAGCTTTATGATGCTTTTAATTGTACAGTGTTGTGATTTAAATGCGTATTTGCGTTCCAGAAAGTAAGTGTCATAATTTACTCTCTAGATGGCAGCACAAGCCCATCCATCCATTATCTTCTGCTTTATTCTCTACTAGGATCGCGAAAGGGGGGGGGGTTCCCCATGCCCATCCAGGGGAGAACGTTTCGGGCGCCGTGCAGATACACCCAGGACATTTCTGGGCACACACCCACTCACACTATATGGGGTAATTTAGAGCATTCAATTTACCTTGATCCATATTTTTGGGCTGTGGGAGGAAATTCTGTGTTTTTTAAAGAACTGTAAGGTTAAATACACACATTAGGCAACAGGCAAACCCATGACATCCAGTTAAAGTTTTTAATTTCATCCATCTGGGGTTCCTCCCTTCTTCCCACCCTCTTTTACACACCCCTTTGGGGAGCTCCACAGGAGGGTCTAGCTTTCCTTGGTTCTCAGAGCTTCAGACTGGTGGGAACTTGAGAAGAGAGGTACTGTAATTGGTTGCTATTTTTAATTCAACATGCACAATTTGTCAAGGCTTTTTCCTCAGAGATCTGCCACCAGCAGCAACCATCCGCCTTGAAATTTCACCCGGGACAACTTTCCAGATGTGATGGAAAACATCTGCTTAGAGCAAGTTGTTCTCTTCATTTCTCCTTTTAGTTTCTGGAGGAAACGGTGGCGTTTGTAAGAAGCAGCTTCTGGCCTCCGAAAGTCAACACATTCAAGAAATGGTCAAAATGTAGAGTGTAGCAGAGCTGGATGAAAAGCTTGGTGATGATTAATATACTACAGTAGCAAAGGCATAAAAAACTGAAGCACTTTGATTTGCCTTACATTTATTTTTGTTTTAATTTAAAATGCTTATACGTTTTTTTTTTTGTTTGTTTTTTTAACACATAATAACTGAAAGGCATCTATGCTCTTGCTACACCAGCTCATATTTCATACACAAAAAATGCAGACAGTTCTCATCCCTTCAACTACAGACATAAGAGTATTAACCATAGTATACCGCGCGGATGTCTGAAACTGCACACCAAGAGCAACGAGCAATTTTGCACAACTGATTCATGCAGATCTCGGTGAAGGGGGCACAGCTTATTCCTATAAACTACAATTACTTATGAAATTACAAAGTTTTTCAAAAAAAGTTGAAATTCTATAAAACACCTGCAGGTGGTCAAATCTCCCAGAGGCTTCTTCAGGATGTGCAGCAAGACTTCAACAAACGCCACAACACTGAAGTCCAATACAGTAAAAGGAAAGCATGGTGTTAATTTTTATCATAAACACCTAACCAGTTATGGCTGATGGAAGTTTCTGCTTAACATTCACGGTCACCCTTAAAACAGTATGGACAAGATCTCGTTAAAAGCAAAATGGCTTCATCAGTTGTATGAATCCAGATGCTTACCGATTTCCATTACCTGACAGAAATAAGTAAATCAGCATTCCATACATGATGGGCTTTTCCAAAACAAAATACACCTCACACTGATGTATACCAAGTATGTTTTTCATAATTTCTTAAAGCTCTAAAAGAACTTAAGAATGTACTATTGTTCATTACTGGTGATGCTGCTTACCTGCAGATGTATTTTGTACTAGAGCTGCAAATTCCATGAATTAAAAATCAGACCACTGAGCTGAAGGCCCCTGGGAGATAAAGAGAAGATTGCAGCATATTTGTGCGCATGTGCATGGATTGCAGGTGCACTGCATGGAGCTCAATAGCAACAGCCATGCCATGAAATGTAGTGTACAAACACTTCTCTACTGTGAAAACCCCTTTTCTTGCAAAGGTAGACAAATGGCTATTTTGGCATATTTCATTAGGCTGCAAAGGTTATCATCACTTGGCTTTGAAATAATCAAGAGAATGCATTATAAAATAATGTCAGTGATATGAGTGTTGGGATTAAAAATTCAGACTGAATGACATTTGGCAAACTTTGTGATGAACTAGGAGATCCCACAAAATCTGACAGAACACAAAAAAATGAATTAACAGTCTTTTCTTACCCTTAGTGCAACTTTAGTTTCTAGCTGTTCAGGTTGCCCAAATGACTTTTTTTGCCATCCTTGTCTACTTGTTAACTTGCTCCAGAACTTAAACTAACAAGATGCCCAAAATTGACAAACACATCAAAACCAGCATTAATTACAGCTGGTACGATCACATCATTGATTAAAACGAATTTCTATTGAAGATCGTCCCCAGAAACCCGAATACTGCTATATGTAGATTTTTAGAGTCTTAATAATGCACTGATTCAGTCTATAAAGAAAAAGATATGATGAAAACATGATTGCACAGGCATTCAGGATTTAGGTGTGAAGGTAAGTCAAAGAAATGGTATCCCAATAGGAGGAAATAAAGCTGGTCACTACGGAGATGGAACGGACACTTCTAGCAGGCGATTGTTTTTACGTTTGCAGGAGACGTGAGTGCCGTTTTTGGGTCCAGTCTGGACGAATTTGACACAAACTTTGTCCTGTTTGAACTGCACAAGGAATCTAAAACAAGAAAATAAAATGTCCATAATGAATATACAGTTGCACTAAATCTTAAAGATTTAAAACTTGTCATTGTTAACACATACTCATCGCAGATGTCAACATTAATTGCATCACTTTCAGCTGAGGCAACCCCTGTGCGGTGAAGTTTGGTGATAATTTCTATTAATCGATCGCTGCTTAGCAAGAAGTCACCTTTGGCTGCTGATGCAGTCCCCTAAAGTGTAAAACAACATACTTGTAAGATAAATGCATTAGTCTTATTAACAGACATTGTAATTTCAGTATCTATTTTTGAACAATGAATCGTAGCCTTGCCTCTTTGAGCTTGAGGGCGAAAAAGCCATCGGTTTGGGTGCTAACAGACACGCTGGTGAGATCAGGCAGTGGAACACTAGCCTTTAATTGTCCTGTTTTCTGATCAGCCAAAACAAAGTTCTTCTTAGTAAGAAGAAAGATTCTGGCAGCTCCCTAAAATAAAAAGAAAATCAGTCATTATTCTACATGTTTACATGCAGCACAATAACACAGTACAAGTAATATGATTCATAGATTTAAGGTTTAAGGCAAAGGTTCCTCATCAAATTCCAGATTTAAGGATTCAATAAGTAAAAATAAATCAGATAATGATCAGGTTTTTGATTATATTACAGTGTAACTGGTTCCTCCTTGGTGTTGTTCTATAATTTCTAAGTTGCTTTGGATAAAAGCATTTATAATTTCATATTAATTGACACTTGCATATACATCTCTATAGAGAATGTGTTAACATTTCAATATAACAAAATTTAACACATTAAGCAAGGGTGTCCAAAACTACGCAAGATTCTTCTCACCTTAAATCAGAACAGAGTGTTGCTTTTTGTATTTAATTTGAGGTATTTTTTCCAAGACAGATATTATAATACTGGTTATTTTTCATTCAGTGTGATGCTCACCTTGCCATTAGCCCTGTTGATTTTGTTAACAACATCTGCCAGAAGCACTTTCTCATCTAGAATGTTGTTCAGCTTCTGGTATTTTGGGTTTTTGTTAATCTCCAAATAATCACCTTTGAAAGGCTGACCCACACTGTAAAACAGCAGAAGCTCATTTTTTTAACAATACATTTACGTTACTGTCACACTCCAAGTCTTATTGGTCATTTCTGATCTTCTATGGAAGATAACTTGCCTAAATTGATGTATTGCATGCAATTATGTTAGTGTACTGTTTATTGCTCTAATGTAAACATATTAGTCATCTCAACAGCAACATATGCCTATATTGAGTCATTTTTGCATCTCTTGTATACCGAAAAAAAAAAAACAGCCTTAAGATATTAAAAGTCAAACAAATGCAGTAGTAGCTCATGTATTTGTTGGAGATAATGGGCAAAGTTTCTGGTGCAAAAAGACCAGGATTTTTGCTAGACCGGGACAATTTAGTACGGGCTGTTTGTCTGCACTGGTGTGACTGGTTGATGAGCGTTTTAAATGCATGCAAACAGGCAAAAAGTTAAAACGCATTTCGATCTGTCTGTTTCCTTTCAAGTCGCATGGCCAAATGTGTATCAAATCTTGGATCACACATGAAAGTCATTCAAATGTAATAAATTGTATTTGTTTTGAAAAAAAAAAAAAAAAAAAAAAAAATATCTGCATAATAACACAAAAATAGGCAAAAAAAATCTAGAGCCATTACAAGTGGCAATGTGAATGTAGCCTCACAACCTAAATGCTTCTTTTACCTGCTGGGATACAGAGCCTTCTTGTCTTTGAAGATCTCACTGGCTTGCAGTTTCTCCTCAAAGATGGCTTTCTTCTCTTCTGTGAAATGGCTTCTGTATTCCTTGCACTGCATTTTGGAATTCACATGGGAATACAGCTGGTTAACATGAATTGTTTGAAATACGTATTCCATCTCTCCAGCACTAATCCACAAAAACTAGTCAAATGAATAACAGAACTCCCACAAATACAATGCCAATATGAGAGCTCCCACATCAAGCTCATATTATTGTCAAACATTCAGATCCATTGCTTGTTGTTTTCCCCTTTGAGTTTTACTTTGCTATGGAATACTTAATGCATTGCATGATTTATGTCTGTTCGCACTATAATTATAAACTACTCATCATGACTTATTAGTCAGTATTTCCTTTTAAATAAATGTTCTTACTGATATCCACAGTATTAAATCTAGTTCACATACACTTCCTACTATCTTAAACCCATTATGTATGTCTTAAACCCATAGATGAAAAAGATTATTGGAACTCACCCTCCATAAATGAAAGATCCTTTTAAGTGTCCTGTGTGTTTCCTCTAGGAACATATTAGGCCTTGCTGGCCAGCTTTTGTCGATCGGTGACAAAGAAGGCAAAGAGTTTTTCAGGCCAAGAAAATATTTCTGCATCTATAAATAAAAGTAAGCATGACAGTTTCAAGATCATTTACAGTATACACTAATATGGAATATGCAGCAGTTTAAACCATTTTAAATAATAAAGTAACTAACAGTTCTTTGGACGATGAAGCCATATATCTTCTTCCCAGCATTTGCTCTGAAGAACTTCCTGTATTCCCTACGGACCTTTGGACAAAGCAAAAGGAATATATTTTGTATCATTTGTATACATGGCAATAAAAAGGCTCCTGAAAATGTTTAGACACTACCTCACGTTTTTTTATAACTGCATGAATTTTAATCGACATATATACTATGAAGTCTCCTGCAAGAAACTATAACACAAGATTTATCTTAACTGTTGTAAAAGACACATTAGGCAAACAGACAGCAACCAAAACACAAAACATAGAACAACACCTGAAAAAGATTGTTTTTTTTTACCAACCTTAGAGGAAAATCAGATCAATTAAGCAATTATAAGATCTGTTTTTTTTATAAAAAGTTAATCGGTCTAACAAAAATACTAAGAATTGAAGGACTGTTGTCTTCCTCTTTTGGTAAACCAGTCACCTCTCTCCCGAGAGAATGATGGTGAAGGAAAAACATAATTAGCACATGTAACATTAACAAAACACAATATAAACATTCACACGAGACTCTGGACCACATATAAATGCTACAAGACAAAGTGTAATGGGTTAGTATGCAAAGCATGCACATATGAAAAAACTATAGGAGGTGTACAAACAAGCGGAAAGCCAGCTGGACAGACAGAAAACATTTAGACAACCTCTTGTGGTGTCACAGTGAGAGTTTTTGAACTTGTAGAACAAGAACTAAGCATTAAGTAGGTGCAAAAATATCTGCTTTTCAGTTATCCACTGTAGGCTTATCTAAAGCCTTGGATCTGCAAAGCAGATTTGAATGAGCTCTGTGAAGCATTACAGAGAGTGCACTATAATTTAACGTCATCCCCACTTCCAAACATAAATGTAGATCATCTTAAAGCTCAGGTTTAAAGTTCCCTTAACTAATAACATATTTATTAGAGATGCTAGCACTGGGTAGGGATAAGGTTAATACTGTATAAACGTTCTTCATTTTGTATTCGACAACACTCCACAGACCAGTCATTTTTATTTTTTCCTGAAAACCAAGTTGAATTATCTGACCATGACACCTCAAGATTTGTTTTAAGTATGCATGTTCCCAGTCTTATAATGTGGTTTAGTAGGGGAAAGGGCCAATGCACTAACTGGCATATACCTTTAGCCCCAACCAGTAGGCCCAAATGATGGCGACGGCATGCTTACGCCTGGCTTCTTCCTTCAGACGTTTTAGCTCTCTGCGTGCCTGTGAGAGAAGGAGGGAGAGGGAAGAGGAATGCAGAAAAGAGTGAAGCTGTTGAAAACAAACTGGAGCAGTACGAAGAGGAGGCACAAAACCAGTCCAGAGCAGGAGCAAATTGGTGGGCTGCACAAAGCTGCACTGTGTTTCCATTACCGAGCCTGGCACAGAGGGTGAGGAGTAGAAATTATCCTGATGATTTAAATGCATTTAATCTGCATTGCATTGCATTTAATCTGCACGGTAATCTTTCAAAAATGGCATGTCAAGTGATATAATAAATAAGAAATTAACAAAACACAAACGGTTCAAGTTGGACAACACACAAACACTGTAAAATGAAAAGGCACTCAATGAAGCAAAAACAAAACCTTTAAAATTAACAAGCAAAAGTTGTGGATGGAATATGTAAAAACAGGATGTAAGTGGAATACAATGATTCTACATAATGTTGGTTAAAACAAATAAAACAAATACTCATGCACCCAAAACACACAGTTTAAAATCAGGAATCTTTGCCCTGAGAGAGGTGCCCGCACTGATGTCGACCTGCTGAATGAGGACTGCATTAATCCACTGGCAGCCAGGGCAAAGAGGCTTAAGAGACCCGACCCTTAAGCCGTGTCTTTCCCTGTGAGCCATCATGGTCATTGGTGTTCATGTTTTATATACGTCATATCTTGTAGACCATGCCAGGCTGGGCTACTGTGTTATATTTTCTAACCTTACATGCATGAAATGGAATCAAGCTCTAGGATGAAAGAAAACAAATATGAATGATGGCCTCGCAAACATTATGAATACCTTAGTTCCTTGCCAGCTGGCCCATATGATGGACACAGCATGTTTACTCCGAGCCTCATGCCTTAAGTGGTGCAGTTGTCGCCGAGCCTTTTTTAGTTGATGATTTTTTTGGAATTTCAGAAAGAAGGTGAAGAAACATTAAGAGCAGAAGTTAGACAAAGGACAGAGAAGACAGAGCTGAAAAAGCAGATTTTATACAAAAAAAGACTATAAAGTCAAATTCAGTCAGATGCACCACTCAACATCTTCTCCTCCATGTATGACACTTACCCAAAGCTTGTTTCTGATTATTACACCACATATGATGCATGTTGCTGTGATTTTACCCTACATTAAGAGGGTTAAAATCTAGAGCCTGACCAGCAAAAAATAAAATAAAAACAAAATCAATTTAAAAATAATAATGACTAATACTGCTTCCCCAACATGTTATGTGGACTCATTAAAACATCCTCATCAGGATATCATGGGATAATGAAATTAACCTCTTTTTTTTAAATATTTTTTTTTTTAATTAAAAAAAAATTAACCTCTGTTGTTATAAACAGTCTGAATCTATTTTGTACTTTTGATGAATACGAGTTAAATATATGTATATATATCCATATTCCACTTTATAATCCATTACGGTCAAGGGGGGGGGGGGGAACTCAATTGACTTGATCCATGGTTTTGGACTGTGGGAGGAAAATGGAGAACCCAGAGGAAACCCATGCGGACATGGGGAGAACATGGAAACTCCACCCAGATTGGGATTCGAACCGGGAATCCCTAGTGATGAGAGGCGAACGTGCTCACCACTAAGCCTATATATACTATATATATATATATGTATATATGTGTATATGTGTGTGCGTGTGCGTGTGCGTGTGGGTGTGTGTGTGCGTGTTTTCTCTACTCATCCACGAGTAACAGAACTGTATGGTGACCGATCCAAACCCAAGCTTAGAGCAGCACACAGAGATTACTCTGATGCATGTGATGGATGTTATTAAGGAGATGCAGTGATGTTTAAATGCCATCTAAAATGTAGTATACAAATACTCACTGCTATTTCCTCTAAAACTGCACAGAAACCATTTACTACTATGCCAAGAAAAACAAAGATCAAAACAAATCACCACAATGAGTGATTTGTACCAGTATATGGTATTATCGACTGTTAGAATTGCTATTTATTTATTTGTAGTCCTAATATGTAATAGTTTTTGGACATAAAACTGAGCAATTTTAAACACAACAGTTGAGCAACTTATCTTAATGGTGTGGTATCTTAGTGGTTACGGTGCTGGTGCCATCAATCTGAAGGTGGTTCAAATCCCAGGTCGACTGAGGTTACCAGTGTTGTTCCTTGAGCAAGGCCCTTAACCCTCATTGCTCCTGCCTTTATGGCCAACCTTGTATTCTGACTCCAACCATCAAGTTGGGATACTTGGATGTCACTTTGGATAAACATGTCTGCTAAATGACTACATGTAAATGTAATGGAAATTTAAAGAACAACTTCTTGCAGAAACTCTTCACCACCCCCTACCAGTTGCTTAATCACGATCTAAGCATGATGTTTAACATGGAGCTTTTGTCAGATTAGTATTAAGAAAACCCCAAAGCTAACTACTAGGGAGTAACATACATGGCTGGTTAAATACCTTCAATCCCAGCCAGGCTGCCCAAATGACAACCACAGCATGTTTATTCCGCACTGCCTCCTTTAGACGCCACAGTTCCCAGCGAGCCTGCAGAATTTAGCCAACAAGGCCAGGCAGCAGTAGACACAGGAGGATAAAGATTAGAATGAGGTAAAGGAAGTGCAGGGAGAAACACAGATTGAAGGAAACAGGCAAATGCAGCACTGAAACAATCAAAAGGGAGCTCAAGGAGAAAAGCAGCGGAGTTTCTCTAAAAAAAAAAGGTTAGCCTCCAATTCACCTCATTGGATTTGGAATATATTGACAAACAAATGTTTTCCAGTCTGATAGTGATTAATCGTCCTGCAAACGGGAGCCAATTACCTGTGTTCCATGCCAGTATGCTGCAATAGTGGTCACTGCCTCTTGGCATCGCTTCTGATATTTCAGTTCACGCAGCAGCTTGCGTGCCTAAGTGTGACAGGGATGAGGAAAAGAGAATGATAATCATTTGCAGACATGCTGCTTGGAAAAAAAATTAGAGATTACTTTGCTAAGATTCATTTTTACCTTCCATCCTCTGATGAAAGACTGCACCACAATGGAGGAACTCTTAATCTTCTGGTACTTCTTTTGTTGCTGCAATTACAAAATGCCACATAATCTCTGGAGTTTTAAAAACAATTTTAAAGTTATAACCACATTTACTGACAGACAAAACCAAACAGATAACAGAAGTGGATTTTTAATATTAACAGATGCGGTACATACTGCGTATCTGCGGTACCAGGCAGCCACCACCACCTGGCTCTTTTTCAGCAGCAAGAAATGAGTGCGGCACTTCCAGCCACGGTAGATTTTCTGGATAAGTGTCGCCAAATCCTGAAGACACTGCCTTCTGCGTTCCTCCAGGAAGAAGAGCTGACAAGTGAATAAACAGCATTATTTAAAAATAAATGTTTGGAGAAAGCATCTTTGTGATTACCAAGTTAATGTTTACAAAGACTGTATTTCTAATTTAGCAGGTGTGGTTTGTGTGTGGCATGCCTGAGACCAATTCAAATGTGTTCCAGGGTTGGCTTGAGTTAAATGTATAAACTAAATAATTATAGTTGTGATTGTATCTATTGAGAAAAGTAATTTCATGTACTATGAATCTTCTATATTGTAAAAGGCATTATATAAGCCATTTTTATTATTAAATATAGTAACTTACTTTAGAATAGCCTTTTCCCCTTACATCATACATGTTT
This sequence comes from Corydoras sp. C115, assembly GCA_019802505.1. Classification (NCBI taxonomy): domain Eukaryota; kingdom Metazoa; phylum Chordata; class Actinopteri; order Siluriformes; family Callichthyidae; genus Corydoras; species Corydoras sp. C115. The sequence continues at coordinate 1,132,904 of JAFMOC010000076.1, read as the reverse complement.
TGTGGATACATTTGCAGCTAAACAAATTAACCAATTATAATATGATTCTGCTACAGAGCACCAGGTAAATCAGAATCATAAGAATATTTTATTGATTCCTGTGGGGGTAAATCTGATAATGCAAGAATAAGATAAATATGATAATGCTAGAACAGACTGGGTCAGTGGCAATTGCGCTTACATATCACTTATTAGGAAATTACTGCTACCGTTTACTTGGTCTAACAACAAATACCAAAAACCTATGCCATTGTGATCAATGTGTGGTTTCCACATCCAAATCAACAAGCTGAAATCAGGACTACAAGTGCTGAAGGATCTGAATATGTTCTACAAAGACCTGTTTTTGAACAGCTACACAAAAACAGAATTTAGATGTACAAGACTAAGGTAAAAAAATGAATGTTTAATGAATTTGTAATGAAATGATTCTAAGACAGGAATGCCTGCCACTCTTACACTAGAATCAATTTTCCCATGTAATCTGACAAACAGAGGAATGTTTAAATGAAACCATGTGCTTGGCTTCTTGGACTTTTTCCCCCTTTTGTGAAGTGGAGAGTTCATAGTTATATAGCGGCACTAGAATTCTGCAGCTTCCAAACAGGAAGTTCAGACTGAGCTTGCTGAAATTTGTCTCAACCTTTCACATACAACCTTAATCACTTCTTTCAATTCATGATTTTCTCTGAAACTGCATGGCAGTTTTAAATCTTAGATTGTTTTTTCAAGTATGCTACCATTGGCGAAACAAATTCAAAGTTCATGCATTATACATTTTTAATTTTAAATAAATCAGGTTTAAACTAGGTCTAATTCAACTCACAGTTTTGGGATTTCGGATAAAGATCTTGGAACGCCCGTAGGAGAATTCTTCTTCAGGTACCTCCAAGTTTTTTAAAAGAACCTCCACACCATTTCTGTAAACACACGTCACTATTCTATTACAAGCACTTTACCATGAATTTAACTCCGTTCTGAGCACAAGACAAAACGATAACCTATGGGTATTTAACATGACTGGGCAACAAAAAAAAAAAAATAGGACTGTTATGATATTAATCTTTCTGTGTCACATTTACCCAGTAGGAGACTGATATCTGTATGATCTTGATATCAGGACACTTAAGTCTTGATGATAAAAAGTAATATGATTCAGAAAACTCCCCTATTCTCATTGAAACATGAGTCATCCAGTGGCGACAGTGACTTGAGCGAAGTGTGATGACATGTACCAAGATACAGCTGGTTTTTGTACATAAGTCAAATAGATGCTTTAGATAAGTTTTATAACTGATCCAGACATGATGACATAGTTGTCTACCTGCAGAATATTGAGGGAAATTTCTCCCAGGCAACAAGTCAAAACATGTTCTAGGTCCAAGGCTTATTCATAAACTGAGACTCGCATTACACATGTATTTCATGTATGTATTTTAACACACTTGGAAAAAACATTGTGCAATACCATGTCCCTATTTAAATAAATTAGAATTAAAAGTGCATGTAAAATCATTATGATTCATGGTTGGTGTCAGAACACAGGGTTTGCAATGAGGTTTGAACCCACAACCGTTGATAGCCCAACACCATTGAACTATCACACCTCAGTAGTTCTTTTTGTAACTGATGTATTTTTGTATGCATGATGTTTAATCCATTTTACTCAGTATTTAATAAATCCGAAATCCCTGATGTGTGGATCAAAGACGGACATTTTAAATGGTGTATTTCTACACTGTTTACTCTATTAAAAACACACACGCATTACTTATCCAACTTGTAGCTTTAAAGTCAGTAACAAGAGATTAGCTGCTGCTGTCCCGTTGTTTCTAGTCATTTATCAGTGCTCATAGCACACTGCACACTGGAAAGTGTAGATTAAATATCCAAAGTGTTCTTAAGCTCTAGTAACTGCTGTGCTTGATGTACTGGTACCAGTACAATACACTTAAACACTTCAAACATAAACCTTGTCAGTGCCACCACAGTGCTAAATGAATAACACTCAATACATGCACTGTGGTGATCCAAACTACCTGGATAAATAGGGGTATGGAATACAGTGTGTAATTGTTAGCCTACAACATTCTTCTATATAGCAAATGAAGCTCAAAACAAAAAGTGACTGTGTAAACAAGGAGGTGGTGTCAATGTAGTTGGTCGGTGTATATACTGTAAGTAAGAGATGTTTTAAAGACAAATAATGAAACAATCGTCTGGTCTGACCTTGCAGGGCCTTTCCAATGAGGCCACGTCTGCTTGCATAGCATCTTGTATCGCTCCAGACAGGGCTCATAAGGTTGGCGAAAAGCATACCCTGCCCGTCTAACACGCACGTTCTCCATCAAACCCAAGTAGCTCACTTGATGACACACAAGGGAATCTGTGAAAACTTGAGCTGACTTCTTGTCATTGGGTTTAATGCATCTGAAAAAGTCAGTGGAAACTCAAACAATTAGAGTTTTAAGACAACACAAAGAGACTTACAAGATTTCCATTTAATGTTAAACAACTTGGGTCAGCAACCTGATGTAGTTAGGGTTCTTTGTCTGAAGGTTTCTCATAAGTACACCCACTGAAGCTCTGAACTGAAAACCAGCTGTTGGGGGCCTCTTCAGGTTGACCTTGGTTGGATTGCCCTCTGGGAAAAGTATTTTCATCAAGCTGTGGTTGGCTTTGTACATGGCCTGGGACAGGTCTCTGTACAGTAGGTCATTGTTTTTGTCCACGAAACCCTCAACACGATAGAGTACCTACAATGTGTTTACAAATTACAGTCAGTCAGCTACAAAAACTTACTAATTTCAAGATTAAATCTGTAACATATGTATGGTCATCTTTTTAGTTTCCCTAGTGATTGAAGTGATTTTAGGATTCCTACAGATTAATGCAAAGTTTGGTATGGTATTCATGAAAAAAATCTATAAAATAACGTAATTGTCTCCATTATGAAAGTGATTATGATAGAGACTATAATCCTGTAATGTTTCACTCTAAAATCTAAAGTTGTGCAATATGTTTCCTAGAAGATTACACGTTGTTAATCGTGTGAATCTAAGCCAAAAAACACATATCATTGACAGTCTCAAGGTTAAGCAAACGTCTTTAGAATACATACCGACCGACACTTGTCCAGAACATCCTAGGCCATATCATGAGTAAACTTTAGAGCTACACATGCCTACACTAGCTGGAGAAGATATCTTACAAGATTCTGGAGTACTGTGACCCCAGCAGGTATTTATTGGGACAATGGAGTCAAAAGGCAGTAAAGATTGAAAAGAAAGTCAAGTTTACAACAGAGCAACACTGGTGGCTCTGTTGGGGTGTTGGGGTTTGAGGTTTAAGACTAAGCCTAAGCTCCCAGCACGGTGTCTTTATGCAAGGTTTGGGTTATGAAAATAGAAACAGCTATCTAATTAAGTATGTCTGTTTGGTGCAATAAATATCCATCCATTATCTTCCGCTTTATCCTATATTAGGGTCGCGGGGGGTTTCCCATGCCCATCCAGGGGAGAACATCTCGGGCGCTGGGCAGATACACCCAGGACAGGGCGCCAATCTATCGCTGGGCACACACTCATTCGCACACTCTATATGGGGCAATTTGGAGAACTCAATTGACCTTGATCCATGTTTTTGGACTGTGGGAGGAAACCGGAGAACCCGGAGGAAACCCATATGGACACGGGGAGAACATGGAAACTCCACCCAGATGGGGATTCGAACCGGGAATCCCAAGCACTGAGAGGCGAACGTGCTAACCACTAAGCCACCGTGCCGCCCTTGTTTGGTGCAATAAATATAATGTTTACAATTCAAGTCAGATTTCCATGTAAGGTTGAAATAAGAGCCCAACAGCTATTGTGCCAACTACACAACAAACTCAGTAAGACAGTTTAACCCTGTTTTATGTGGGTGGTAATAAGATAATATATAAAAATGTAAACACTCACATTTTAAATACCACTTTTACTGAAAATTAGGCTTAAACTTCGAGTGAACTACACTTGAAAAAGAAAATATGCCAATAACTGTGCAACATTAAACTTTAAGAAAAAAATACATTATTAAAAATATTTTGTTGTTAAGTTGTATGTTAATTTGAGAAATGAAAACAATTCACCAAAATGTTAATTTGTAATTACGGTTACTAATTTTTACCAGTGATGATATGATGATCTATGATAGATGATCCAATGATAAAGAATCCGGTTAGTTGTATTTTAAAATATTGATGCTTTTGAAGCATTATTATTCATTATATAGACCTTATAAGTTTACCAGTTATGAGGGCAGTATAAATGTTTGACTATAGCATGTACTTTTTGCATGACAAAATTACAGTGCACGTGAGTATGTACAAAACCCAACCTTGCCAGCATAGTGCTGGATGCGGAAGCAGTTGTGTGGTAGGCTGTGATCAGTGAGAAATTTAGAGTTTTTGCTTTGGCGACTCTCAAAATGCTGGTGTTCAGCACAAATTGTGTTCAGTTTATCTAGGAAGGTCTCATCTGTCACTGTCCCAGGTCGCAGGCACTCTTCATCAAGCATGGCCAAGATGCCATTCTGGTTCTGAGACAAAATAGAAAAAAACAAAACTAAAATGTACAATAAATCAGAATATAAAACGATGTGTCCCCAACACATCTGCAGTGGAAATTAGACATAAATTATTCACGCAAACAACAGAGCTAGAACTAATTATTAAATGAAAGCAAAGCCTACTTACATTTTCAATGAGATCACAAATGATCGCATTATTAAAATACTCAATGTTGGTCCATTCAATGCCCTGGAAAAAAAAAACAGAAACACAATTTATGAAGTAGTAGTAGTAGTAATAATAATAATAACAACAAAAACAACAACAAGCATTTACACTAAACATTTCATTACTTTATTTTTAGTATAGTCTTAGGCTAACGTTAAATTTATTCATTTTAAAATATTCTTTAGAAAATATGTAGTAGCAATTTATTGTTCAAAAACCAAGCTCATTTTAAGCAGGGGTGTAAAACCTTTGTTCATCACTGCTCTGAATATGCTGCATTTATTACATATAATACATTAAGGACCCACCCAAGATAATCTATACAAGCTTTTTACACTGAGTAACCACACCTGATGACTGTGTCAATACTCAGAGTTCCAGGGGGAAGATAAAAATGATATTGTTATAGTCCATGAAGCAATCTGCTTTTTTTGGAAAAGCTTCTAATAGCCAGTACAACCCTTAACATGGGTCCACAGTGAACGTAATGAGCTGGAAAATTACTCTTGGTTAATTAAGCTTTCTGAGCAGCTTTGGAAGGAGGGGGTGCCTGTGAGTGGGAGAGCAAATGGTACAAGAGTGAACATACAGCGTGGACGGGATGGACTGCTCTCCAGATCACTGTGTTCCTCCCTAGTCTACCACACAGTGGTATTTTCCCATGTACAGGCCTGGACCAGAGCCAGGGAGTGGAATATCACAGCATGGAGGTCACTTCTGCATTAGGGCACATACTCAAAATTCTGAAAGCAAACACAGCCCCCCAGCCCTCAGGGACCAAAATGTTTACTCGTACTGCAGTGAGGGATCACTTCCGTCCTCACGCTCAAAAAGTGGGGCTGAGCAGAATTCAGATGGAAAAGTAGATAGGACGAATAAAACACAACAGAATGAGTTTTCTCAATTTGTCACATACAACAAAACCTTAACAATGAAGCGTTTGTTTTCAGAAAATGTTTTTGAGTCTTTTCTGGTCCAAAACACTGGATTCCAAGATGCTTTTCTGCTTACTACTTATACAGAGTGGCTATAGGGGTAGACAAAGCCATTCATTCATCTTAAATCAATTAAGCAGAACCCCTTCGATTTTATTAAAAATGTTTTTATTTTTGAAGAAATGGATGTGCAGCACAAAGGAACAGAATACTATGTCATGGTTACTGCAGTGCTAAAAATGAATGACCAACCAAATTAGATCTGCTCTGTGCTGGTTCTTAGAGCATGATCATTAAAAACCAAAGAAAAGGACACTAACATATGATGTAAATAAACAGATGGATTATAGACTGTAATAGTAGAACTGCAAAGTGCATTTTTATCGTTAGTGGAAATGATGAAAAAAAAGAAAAATGCAGAGTTGAGTGTTTGGTAGATTGCAAAAATAAAATGAAAACTAAAATATTTCATTTGCTAATGTTGTTAGTTCACTTAAACCTTTATTAATAGACAAAATCATTTTAAAATAGATTTAAAGTTGTAATTGCATTTGATAAATAAAAAAAAAAAAAAAATTAGAAGATGTCTACAGCAAATTGAAAAAAGTTAACACAGAGGCATGTTCCACATGTTCTCCACTAGATCACATTAATCATTCTTTTACTTAGACTTTTTAATTGTTTAAACCCCGGGACCACTTAACTTAATCCTTAGGGCCCCTAAAGAAGGCCCTTGACTCTTATTGCTCCAGAGGTACTATATCATGGCTGACCCTGGACTCAAGCCCCAACCATCAATTTCGAATATACTTATAAATTACTTTGGATAAAAGAAACTGAAAAATGGCACAGTGTAATCTCATGTCATGTGGGCAATGATGCTGCCTGTGATCCTGCCATTTTGGGCCAAAAAAAAAACATGCCTGTGTTTCTGCACAAAATAAAAAATGTGGCCTTTATTACATAACATTTTGGGTATCATTTCTTGAGATAATTGACAAAAACTTTCCAAGGTACTCTTAAACCCATGTGGCTGTTTCAGTTAAGGAAGCATGACATCTGTGGCAAAAGGCTGTTTATTGTTGATGTAAAAGTTTGCATAGCTGCCAACCGACATACGCTTTGGGTGTGCGTACTGCTGTGTGTTCATGTGTGTATAACAAGCGTGGGTGAACGTGTGACAATTCACCATCAAGACAGCAATGAATATCTGACTGTTAACTATTGCTGTTATTACTCCAATTTAGCAAAAAGTAAACTGTTCCAACATATATGGAAATTGAGATTTTTTTAATATATAAGTGTAGATAATCTAATAGATCTATGCCCATTTATTTATCTAAAAGTATCTACTTTGTGAAGTATTAACTCACTTCTCGCACATACTCCTCCTGTTCTTCACGTAGTGTAAGCTCAATGAAGATCTGTTGAAGCTTCTCATTGCAGTAGTTAATAATAAACTGCTCAAAGCTGTTGTCCTGTGAAACGAACCAAATAAAAACAGAGACATTTTTTTTAATCTACTTCTTTAGTAGTTGGCATGTTTGAAATGCACACAGCAGCCAACACACAGAGCACAGCAAAATTTCTAACATAATTCACCAGCCTAAGACTGGTTAATAAACACACTTTCAAACAGGTTTATATTATTTTGATTTTAGATTGTACAATTATCATAGAACCCTCCAAAATCACCTTGCTTTTCACTTATAGGTCAAAGAATTGACATGTTTTTCATATCTATTAGTCTGTTAATCTCTTATTAGTCTCTCATTTGTGAGTTGCTTTGGATTGAAGTGTCTGCTAAATGAATAAATGTCAATATTTCAAAATTTTATTCATAAATGTGAGTGTCATTATACACCTAACTAGATTAAAATAGCATCCATTTATAATTAAATGAAATGTTTTAATCCAGTTGTATTGCTAAGGATCAATCAATTAATAAAATACAATTCTTCTTTGACCCTTTAAATATTTAATGTTTTAGTATTATTAATGCTTTATAGCACAAGTTGTGTTAGTTCATTCAATTGAGGTTAAATTATTAGCTTAGGACTTGCTGCTGACCTCTCAATATGATTTTTTTTTTTATAAAACTCATTAAACATAATTAGGATGAAAAAAAAATCAGTCCATCTCAACCTGTGCCATTGGAAAACGTCTGCAAAGTGTATAACACTGAAAACTGTTGCCAAAGTTTGTTAAAGTTGCAAATACAGGGAAGATTTGGTGATTTCTTTATTTTACTTGGAACCACGGCTTCAAACTGGACCCAGTAAGAACCCAGTCTTAATCCAAGCCAACTTGAAAAGGTAAAATCACAGGGTATATAACATAGTGCAGTCTGCTCTTGTATTGTATCATCATCATCATCAAGTATGCTAACCTTTCTGGTTGTCTTCCGACAGTAACAGATTTAGACTACTTGCCTGTATTTTTACAGCCCTCAAATAACTAACAAGAACCAAAAATTAAAACTAGAATTAAAGGTTACAATCGCAGCATGCACCTTTGCCACAACCTGAGAGGAGTACTTACTCCATCCTGTTGTCCCAGACAAAACACAACAAAAACAACAACATTAAAGAGAAAGGAAGATAGTCAGATAGCACAGTAAATGTAAAGGACAAATGCTAATAATAGTGGTAAATTATACAAATTATCGAACATTTTTCACACTGTTATAGAAAGAATCACAGGATAGAAATTTCAAAGATTTTATTTGGACGCAAACTTTTTGAAATTTTAAGACCTATAGACAATTGAAATTGAAAACTATAAGGTAACTGGATATTATTAGAGTATGTGTGACGCTTGGTGCTTAATCATATTATCATATCAGAAGGCTTGTCTCATATGCATATGAGTATATACAAACCAACAAACAATTCACTTATCCAGGGTCATGCTCACCTCAAAGATCTCAAAACCGTAAATATCCAGGACCCCCATAACCTTCTTCCGGGTTTTTGATTGAGCCTAAGAAAGCAATATGGTGAAAATTACCTTTGGTAGTAAACTTTAATTGTGCTATGGAAAATACTATAAAAAAACATTAAAACCATACCTTGATACTTTCATTGATTCGATTCACTAGCCAAGTGAACATTCGGCTATACAAGTTTTTGGCAAGGGCATCACGGGCGTAGTAAGCCTAGGATTAAAGTGATCATTTGAACTCTATGCTTATCTTTTAGGCACAATCATAACCATTTTTAATGACATTAAAATGAATTACAAATCACATTAATGTTAGAAAAAGCAGTGGGAGCACATGATGAAGGCAAAATGACCAATGTAGTAAGCACAAATAGTTTAAAGGTTGAATTTAATGATTTAGTGTAATGATCGCATGATGGTAGAATATGTTAACTGAAAATATTATCAGAGCATGCTCTGTTTAGATTTATTTAATTCAGGTTTTCATGTATTCAGTATACTTTACTCACAGTCTCTTGAATACCTTTAATAGAAATATGGGGTAGACTAACCTGAGCAACATTTAGGGTGGTGGACACCTTCTCCATCTTCGCCTCCACAGTACGGAAACTAAAAGCACGCTCCAGTACTGACTGCTCGATGCCCAATAGTTCACACATCTCCTTTAGATCTGGTATTGAAAGAACACAAAAGCAGAGACAGTTATAAAACATAAGAGAAAAAAAAAAAAACATTCAACAGTGGAAGTCCATATTTGTTATTAGTTTATATAGCTCAAACTGCACTACTATAAAAAGATGATACAAAACTGGTTTTATGCTTTGATGCTTTAACCTATGACTACATAAAAATTAGTTTTTTTTTAATATGCAGCTTTTTATAAAGTCAAAAAACTGCTTTTTTTTTTTGCAAAGTTTTTTAAAAAGACACAACCCAATCAAACACCTTATGTTCCTGTTGCCACAGAGTCATACATGTTTAACAAATGTTTAATAAGCACATGTTCAGGTACTAAAGACAAATCATCTGACCGTTAAAAAGAAAGTTGTTGACACAAGATTAGTGTTTAGTCTTTAAACACCTTAACTGCAGGATACTGAATTAAATTGAAATAAAAATAATCATGGAAAACCATCCATTCATCATCTTCTGCTTTATCCTCTACTAGGGTCGCGGGTCGGGAACGTCTCGGGCGCTGGGCAGATAGACCCAGGACAGGGCACCAACCTATCGCTGGGCACACACTCACTCACACAGACAAATTCTATATGGGGCAATTTGGAGAATTTAATTGACCCTGATCCATGTTTTTGGACTGTGGGAGGAAACCAGATAACCCAGAGGAAACCCACGCGGACACGGGGAGAACATGGAAACTCCACCCAGATTGGGATTCGAACCGGGAATCCGTAGTGCTGGGAGGCGAACGTGCTAACCACTAAGCCACCGTTCATGGAAAACCACTAAACAAAAAAAAAAGTAAAGGGTGGATAGTTTTTCCTACAAATGACCAAATGACAATTATGTATAAAATATGTTTAAGCTTCTACACAGCACACATAATTCTAAAATACAGATGAATAATGAGATCACAAATATACTAGAATACAAATATACAAGAATGATGACTTATGTAGCATACTGGGCTTTTCTAATTTGCTACCTTAAACTAGGTTCAACTGTTTCAGTTTTAAATTTATGCATCAAGCTTTACTGAAATTCAATAGGTGGCAGTAGAGTTCAGCCAGGTGTGTCAGGAGAAAAAAAAATGTAATCCTAAAAATTAATACAATATTAAATATTCCATAAACTAAACCATATAACTGTAGGAGTATTAAAGAAACCATTTATGCTGTAGAAAAAGAAAATGTGAATAATCATTTCAAGCATTTCCTCTGGATGAAACACTCACCATTCTTGTCTTTGACGCGGCTTTCGTCAAAACCATTGACCCGCGACTCAGGCTTGAACTCTATGTTGCCTAGCTTGAGCACAGCAGCCACCAGTTCCAATACTGACTGCACCTCATCTTCCATGAAGCCAACAATTTGCATAGCATTCTGGGTAAGGAAGGAGTAAGGACAAAGTTGCTTAAACATAACAATATAATGGAAAATAAGCTGTATCATCTAAACGCATTATATGAATAAGCATTTTTTAACGATTTGTACAGCTTTGTGGTATTTAGCAAACTATGTTTCCGTATAACAGTTGCTATGAATAACACATCACTGCAAAGGAAGACCTATTCTACAGGTGGTCCATCTGCTTGGTAAAAGAGCAGCTTTTAAAAATGAATGTTAGAATTTATTTTTACTTTAGTACTTTAAACAAGGAATTGAATCTGAATTTTATATAACAGAATACTACTTAATTCATAGGTACATTATGTAATTTCAAGTATGGCAGCATACAATACATATTAACATACATGTTAATATATTAATAGTTGCAAAGATCATGCCAAATGAATACTTAATCTAAAAAGCTGCAGTTTAAAATTATTTTGCAATAAAATGTAAAGTAATAGTTGAAATGTGCAGTTTCATGATGCAAAACTTTGATCACTGATAATGTGATATGTAAGTAGGTAAAAAAATTAATAATAGTGTGTATGTATTTTTTTGTTGTCACACTGTATCGTAAAGCTATATGTGTGAACTGCACAAAGCTGAGATTATGGTAACATTAACCATGTAATTATTCAGCTTTAAGTATTTAAACAGCTCATGTTTTCTTTAATCTACAGAAAGCATGTACTTCAAAAGGTCTTCAAAAGTTTATAATTGCCAGATTTGCGGTTTAAAAAGACCAGCAAGTAAGAAAGATATTCAAATCCCATAGAAATCTAAAGACTTGAGTACATTCTTTTTATTGAAAATTTCCCCACCAGTAGTAATTGTTTTCTTTATTCAGCTCTGGCAGACATGTGAAGAAAATATATCACACTTTGGGTAGTAACACACATTTTCAGTGAAATTAAACACGGAAATATTTTACAATTACATTGAATTGTATATAATCTGTCACAGTGGGTAGAGATTTGGATGCCAGACAAGCTGAGCAGAGGTTTTCCACTTGGACAACAGAGCTGGGTGTAAAACAACGGTATTGTTCTGGAGAACTGCTCGGCATTGTATGCTGTGGTATTTCATTCAAAGCAACTTAGCTGGATTCAGCCATTAACAAAATCATGCACAGTATAAAAAGACAATAGAACAATTGTTTTAATATTTTAAAAATAAATCAATCTTTCATTTAACCCTAAATATACATCACCACTTCACTCTAGTGATGAATGTCACCTGGTGATTTTACCTCACCATGACGCTAATTCTAACTCTATCGTTCACCACCGCAAAATGGTCAAACGATCTTCCCAACTCTATCCGTAAGGCGGAGTCACTTTGCATCTTTAAGAAACAACTCAAAACAGATCTCTTACACAAACGCTTGATGAAAATAAATCTAAAAATATAATAAGGAAAATGATAATAGGCTGGATCGGATAATGATCTGGTTTGATAATATTACTGTGTAGTTGGTTTTTCCTTAAAAAAACTGACTTGTGGTGTTCTTTTATTTGTAAGTTGCTTTGGATAAAAATGTCTGCTAACTGAATAAATATAAATGCAATATAAAAGTCCTTAACATGTTTAATTCGTAAATTTGTAATGAGCAAAACATCTTATTCCTGCAAACTGATTACCCAAACTAGTTTAGACTATGGCACAATTATGGTCATAGTGTTTTGCATAATGTGCATACAGAGCAGGATCTTTGTCTGTGAGCACACCGATATTGGTTCAGTCTGTTTGATTTACAAAATGTGTATTGAAGAAAAAGATCAGCATACAATGAATGCAAAGCTAGAAAAGTGCAAACCAGCTCCACCTACATATATATTGTCAGCAAACTACAGCAGTGTGATGGTGGAGTAAAGAGAACCCACTGAATTGAAATAAACTCACTCTCCTTTAACACTGTTGCATAACGTACTATAACTATTACCATGCCGTGCCTAAGGCTTATCTCTGAGAAAGCTTGAACAACAGTAGATCTAATCTTACACCATTAAAAGAGATAAGAATTTACTTTATCTTGCCTGAATTCCACTGTGGATTGCTTGACTGTAGATTTATAATTGACTAGCACACGTTAGCAAACGTTCATTGCACAAAGACATTAGCACATTTGCAACAACAAAAAATTATTTTCTGACTTTCCCAATTCCTCAAATTGGGTGGCTACAGCTGTGTTCCGATGAGAGAAATGCAAAACAAAAGTAGGAAAGAGGGGGGGGGGGAAACACACAAGATGATTACCTTACCCTGACTGTACGGAAGTTTGCTGCATCATCAAGACCATTAACTGTAGCTGAATCGAGACTTAGATAATTGTATTTGCTAAAATCTCGATCCAACTTCAGATTTTCTAGAAATGGAATGAAGTGACAAAAAGAATTACAGTTAAAATCTTGTTTATCATTGTTTGTTTTACAAATTGAAAGTTAAATAACTCCTAAGAATATTAAAGCTTAGCATGGTAAACAAATACTACTTCATACTGCTTCCTGTTTCCTTTAACATTTTGTAGCAAGTTTGAAACTAAAGCCCAAAACAATGTTCTATTCTATTAAGTATGAAACACAATGGCCCTGTTCCAGTAGATCACAAACAATGCAAACGAGAACAATAGACTGATCCAGGTGCTAGGGGGTTTCCTATTATATATAAAAAGAGTGCATCATAAGACTGAAGCGAAGTAAAATTTAAGTACTATGCATCTCAACAACATAAAACTAGATTGCTACATGTACTGCCTGATCAAAATAAATTTCTGTTTGGACTTTTGAGTGTTGTGCCAACAGTTTTGTAATGCTAAATGGGGGCAGCAGAATATCTTATTGTACTGAATGATTGTTCCTAATGCATGTGTCCTTACTACTAAAACAGGAATATTTAAGATACCCACATGTATTATATATTCAGAAAAAGCATATATAAGAAGATTTCGCTAAAAGAGCTATAAAGTTTAAACTACGCAAGGATCTTAAAACAAAAACAAAAAAACTGTTTCTACATGAATTTATTACCACCAAGGAGTTAAACACAACTGTCAATGCATGATCTCAAACAAAAGTGAATTCATATGTGGAACGAAATAAAGTTTTTTATGAATGTCATTATGATTATAGTCTGTAATCAAAGCAAAATCTGCTAAAACAAAGTGTCAGTATCAGTGTGCAACTTGCATTTGTTATTCAGGCTATGATGTATTATTGTGGTGCCTTACTCAGTGTCTCATCCGATGCTCCAGATAAAAGCTGGTAAAAAATGTGGAAGTTCCTTTCTCCTCTTGGCTGCTTTACAACCCGGGACTTCTCCAGAAGATCTAAGTGAATAAAATTATCACAACATTTGGCAACAAAATCAAAAGATGGGTTGTTTATTCTGCTCTTACAGATCTGCTGAATATTCAACTTCCCTCGTAACAGCATAGAACATCTGCAAAGTACAGGAGATGTACGTTTCCAGGAGGAACAAATATTTGGGTACTTAAGGTGTCTAGTTTATTGAGCTTTGCTTTGTCCATTGTGTTTGCACAGGAAGAGGAAATCTCAAAAAAAGAGATCTGCTAGTGATAGGCACGCTGCAGTCCACACGAAAGACACTCATCTTCTAAACCTTACAAACCCAAAAATTTCAACTTTTTTTTTTTTTTTTTTTTTGAAAACCACCAGGCACAATTAAATAAAAAATCTTGCAAGTACAGACAGGGTGTATGTGTGCTCCAAATATCATTCTCTGGTTTATGAGGGATGATTTCCTTTGAGGTTGTAGTTGCATAGAATAATGGTTATCTAGGGAAAATTCCATCATGTCTGGTCCCTTTTTTTGAGTAGGACCTGACACAATATGATGAGTCAGACGGTCTGATGTTTTAAAAGACAAAATAAAAACTCCTATCTTAAACCTCTTTAGTTTTGTGATTTGTTCCAATTTGGCACCTGCCAAGATCATGGTATATAATATTCTGCCAGGTCATAAATTCACCAATGTGGGCACTTGAATAATGTTAGCTATCGCTCACGATCAACATCTATTAATTGTTTTGGGCTGACAATTTAAAAAAAACACAATGATCTTTTGCTATAAAGTTTTTTTTTATCCACCCAACTTTATTAAATGCAGAATTTGTATTCATATGTTTCCAGTTTTGCATGATACCTTACAAGTATCAATGTTGAATTAGACAAGTGTGTTCAAAGGTCAAAGGCTACTTTAATGAGTCAAAAGTTTAGAATACATTTTAATTTATAGATTCCATTTTTTCTACTCAAATTGCTTATTTGTACTATGCACTCACTTAAAAGTACATTCAAAAACACTAAACTGAATAGGTTCCAATAAATAACTGGAAAAATTAACGTGTTCTATAATGTGCATGTTTACTAAATACATAAAAATACCATATACATAAATAAAGTTGAACTAAGCAAATTAGATAAAGGAGAACGGTATAAATTAACAGCCTGTGTGTTTACAGAATGGTTGAGTGCATTATTGATCTAACTCTATCTGCGCATCAGCCTCAGATGGACGATGATTGGTCATTATCCATATATATGTTTGAGGGAAAGCATTCATGTTTATGACTAAAATTCTCCTTTTAATGTGGGCAATTATAAGTGTGCAAAAGGAGTTTATAGTACATTGACAACAAAAAGGGCAGCATTCAGGGTGGTATGGATACTGTAGTCATGGCAGTACATGTGGGTTTGTGTAAAGCTATATTTTACTATTAGTATACAGAAACTCAACACTAAAGCATCTCTGACCTTTTATGCTTAACTGAAAAAAAGGCACATTTTAGTTGGGTTAACAAGAGGGTAGGATTTCACTGGAGTTTCATAAAGATAGCATATTATCATTTGAAAACCTCATGAAAAACATGGCGCTTGTATGATGGTTCACTCTGCTTTGCTGCAGTTAAATGGGGATCCTGTAATTATACTTACAGTTACTGATGACACCACCCAATGGATCCCCTTTGAAGTCAAACTCAATGTCCATGTACTTCCCCTGTGGACAGAGTGCAAATAATAAGCATGTACAGAGATAATAAAAAGCAAAATTTATGTCAGAGAACTAAAGAAAACTTAAATAAAGAAATAAAAACCAAAAGTGAGATATGAATGATCCGCAAGTACCAACCCAGTAATGAACCTGTATCAAAGCCTTAAATATTGTGCAGAGTAATGCAGAATATGAAAAACCACAAGGCTCCAGTAAGGGTTTTAAAGGCAGAATTAAGAACAAGGCAGATATGTGGCAGCTGCTGCAGAAGTTGCTCTAAATGTGGCTGAAAAGCAAACCTTCCAAAGAAGTGTAAGAATAAAAGAAAAGAAAGAAAGAAATAAAGAAAAAAGAAGGGAAAAAAAAAACAAAAAAAAAAAAACTTTTCCTTAGCTGGGTCTATTAATAAAAGCCTATTTATAACATTTGCTGCCAATAACACATACATTTGCGATGTAGTAATGGGCTGCCATCAAGAAAAGAGTAAAAATGAACTTAACTGCTCTCCAACATAACCCAACATTGCATAGAAGTAAACCTCCTGTCTGGAGCAGTTCCTTTTTTCCTCTTTTCATTCCAGCCCACAGCTTTACAAAGCTACTGTCTCACTGGCTGCAGCCAAATTCAATCCAACTTCCCACTAGCCAAAGTCAGTAGCATTTAGGTAAAATGGAAGAGGACACATTATAGTTGGGGTTGAAAAACCATTTAAAGATTTGACAGCAATGTCTGACTTGCTTGTGGACACTCTTGGGCAGAACACACACAAACTCTGGTCTAATTGAAGAAGCCTGGATTCAAGCGATGACATCAAAAAGGAATGCGAACCAGCCCTCAGCCCCCCGACTCCCTCAAAAACATGCAGTGAGCGTGAGAACACTCCCGCACCATTCTTACCAAACAGGGCCATGTCCCTTAGATCTGCACTCTGGGATCTCATTGTTTCCCTTCTGAATTTTTATCTTCATGTATATTAAACGGTAAGGAGACCAAAATGAACTTCTAAACAAACCACACCTTTAATATTTAACAAAACCACGACTTGTCTTTTATCAATTTCTGTTTAAATTATAAATCTTAAAGCCTTTAATAATTTAGTTTACACCTTGCTGTTGAAATGCTACTGCACTAGAATAGCATCAATGCCTAAAACCATGTGAGGGCCAAGCACTGATACTGTTAAGAATTTATGCATCACATCTGACTCCTTTGGACACTAAGTGGTCAATGCTCTCTTGTTTGACCCCTGTCAGTACACATTCTCGTTCAGTGTATGTTTATATAGTGACTACACTAAAATGCTAGTGGAATCAAAGGTCAAACACTCTCAGAGCATTTAAGGCTGTCATGCACCCTTCTATGTCATAACCGTAATCAATATCAGTATAGGCTGTACAGTGCATCATTTAGTAATAAAGTAGTGACAGATTATTTAATTCCCATGTGCAAAGATCCAGGTATATGCACATGTTCAGACATCAGGACATCCTGCCTCATATTTGCAATTGCTTTTAAACCGAAAATAATTACATAAAATAACAAAAAAAACATATTTCCTTTTAGTATTATAGGCACAGACTATGTCCCTTACAACACAAACTGCAAAAACAAAAAGCAGGGTAAAATATACAAAATATAATTTAAGAAATTATTTAACTTTTAACTACATGTTGGGCTTACGGGTCTTATGAGCTTAATCCTATAAAAACACACTCAGTGAATTGACCCAGTCACAATGCCATATGGCAGGAAGTAGACAAAAATACTCACAAATCGGGAGGAGTTGTCATTCCTCACAGTTTTAGCATTTCCAAAAGCTGTAAAGGAGAAATATACATATTGGATTTAAGGCAAACAGGATATTTATTTCACAATACTAAAAAATATATTTTCTGATCATGGATATGAGTAGCAATTAATAATGAGAAGGATAATTTTACCAGTTAAACTGGATTTAGTTCAACACCATATGGGAAATGTTAATAAACAGTGTCTTCACAATTTTAATTGGAATAGTTGCAAAATGATCATGGAAGAAAATGTATGAAATCATTTGCTTTTCACAATTCAGGTGGATTTCTGTCCATTTTCTTCTAATATGTTTTTTACACATAAAACAGAATTCAAAGAGCATGTACTTTTTCCCATGACAGTATCTCATATATCATAAACATGTCATGTTAAAGTAACATACGACTATGTATTTTTATATTATTTCTTTTCTGTAATGACCGAACTGTCCACAATTAGGCAGCCCCGTTTATAATCAAGATTCACAATCAAAAGGTAATTTTTTTTGGTCTTCTTAAAACTTTAAGAGCTGGCTGAATGCAGTACGGACAGAATTGAGTACATGAAGCAGGAAGTTAGCTGAGCCTCAGGAGTGAAGATCATTACAGCCAGCAGCTAAACTCTCACAGATGTGGAACTCGGCTGGGCACTTCATCCTTCATGGGCATTTCCTGTGTAAGGCCCCATGTTGAAAACACAGCTGCCTCCCTGTGAGCTGCAAGCAATGAGCTTTGGTCTTCAATAAGAAACAAGGCTAACAGCAAGGGAAGGGTGCAATTTTATTTAGAAATTAATAGACAAATGTGTCTGAACTAAGACAGTGATGCCGACCAAGAAGTGACAGTGCCAACATCCTTCTTTATAAATTTAACAGATATGCCTAATTAATGTGCAAATACAGGTATTGCAGAGGCTTTTTGATTAATAGATTTTCATTCTCGTGTATTTTCTTCTCAATTGCATGCATATAGAGTTCTATTCTTGCCACTATAGTTCATGTTGATATATTTATCAAAACTGATTTACTGGGCTATGAAGCTGGGAAACACACTCTGTTACTGCCATAACTAATAAAGCAGTGAGAATAGACAGGATGTACATTTAGTCATTTAGCAGACACTTTTATCCAAAGCGACTTACAAATGAGAACATTACAAGGAAGTGCAATTCAGGGCATTATGCTGTTCTTTATTTACAAAGTAAGCAAGGTGTAAATTAATGTTTGTATACAATTTGTAATAGTTTAATAAGGTCTGATGAAATGCTGCTGTGTCATGAAGGTAAACATGCAAATCTCGGCACGTGAAGACCTCTGTAATATTGATGCATGTTTGAAGACCAAAATAATTGCAAAATAGGAATAATATTAGAATCGCATAAAGTTTTAATTTAAGTACATCTGAACATATGGATGAGGTTTGAAACATCAGGGAAGATATGTTTAAACAAATTCTAAAACTGACTAAGAGGAATAACTTAAGAACCCATGAATTGTTGTCTTAGAATTTCATTTGGCACTTTCTTATTATTAATATTTTTATATATTTGTATGTATTTATCCCAATTATATTATGTAAGCACATTATGGATAATAACTATGTTGGTAATTTACTTAGATGACTATTTAAGATGTAGATAAAATATATCAAGGAGCCAGAATATAAATACCCTCTAGCACTGGATTGGACTGCAACAGCTGCTCCTTTACTTTGTTCACCTCCTGACCTTTTCCACACACAGCAGCCACATAGGACATCACAAGCTTGCTGGCCTCTGGAATATAAAATACACAAGTGTGTTGAAAAGCCCACTCAAAAGGGGAAAAAATGGGCAGGACTGCACCCCAAAAACCCCCTTACATCATGCTTTGCAGACTAGCTTTCCCACCCCACCCTGATTAATGACAGGCATACAAGTTCATGTTCCAAGTATACTGTAAGTCTGCCTATTGCTATATACATTAATCCATAACAAATATTTTTGGACACAAATTAATTTAAAAATATATATTAATGTGTTACCATCATCAACAGGATTGTGATTGTAATTAATTAACTGGATTTACATTGAAATAAGAGCCAGAGTTCATCAATTTCAGATTTCATCAATTGTTTGCAGATGGATTAACAACGAAAACAGGGGGGGAAATTAATTTTTCAAAATTAAATTAGATTGGTCTGTATTGCATAAAAGTGAGTCGCACCTTAATGACCATGAGAAAATGTGGGTGCTGGGCTGAGACCAGTTGATAACCCTTGATTTACACCATCATTGACCAAAGTTGTTTATTTTCTGTTTCAATGATTTAACATTCATTACATTTGTTATTTATAGTATCTGTGGACTAAACGGTGATCAGTGTGTGTAGGGACACACAGTCAACATTGATGGATTTTTCATTGAAGTTACAGAAGCAACAGGGCAATTTCTGTTTTTTAACTGTGTACTTTCATACTGACATCATGCTCTGGAGCTTTCCAGCAAACCCATGCAGATAGCTGAGCCAGCACTGGAGTGACAGGCTAACATGGAGCATGTTCATACTAACAGAAGCCCTCAGTTTAACTTGAAGCACACTTTAAAACTGTTCTCTTGGTCTGGCAGACTTTTAATCACATAAAATTATCTTAGTGTGGTCCAAAAATATGCAATGTTTGAAGAGGAAGAGGGGAAAAAATATATTACTGTGTTAAATTTCAAGTGGAAATTTTCACAAGGAATGAATAAAACATTTTTTTCTTCATTTGCTTAAGATCGAGGATAGCATGGTCTTTATGTGTGAATGTTATTAATGTTTGTAACACAGAACAAATTAATCTTTCAGTTACATTCTGACTTTTGGCAAACATTTTTTAAACTTCAGCAAACAGCATTGCCTCAGCAAGTAAAATGAATGAAAATGAAAACAGACTATTTAATAGACTAGGTGTTTATTACTTTCATTTCCACTCCTTTTAAAAATTAATTATTAATTATAATTATTATTTACCTCACTGTGTTTGCATCATTTTCATTGGCATGCAAATTTCTAGAAATAGCTGCCTAAAACCTTTGTACCATTTTCAGATCTCATAATGAATCTAAGTGAAACTTTAGATTACATAGATGCATAACACAGGTGGCAGTTGCTAGTTTGTGATTAAGGATCTAGACTTGCAGCCTGAAGGTCCCCCCAGTTTAATTCCCAGTCCCACCAAGTACTAGGGCTGTAGTGCCTTTGGGCAAGGCACCTACACCAATTGCTTTCCAGACGCCGTATACAAGGCTGCCCTCCACTCCCGGCATATGTGTGTATGTGTGTTTTTAACTGCACAGATAGGTTAAATGTGAATGACATATTCCTCTGTGTGTAAACACAGTCGACAAAATAGATCACCATCACTTTTTGCTGTTATTAGATTAGCTAATGTTCTTTTGTTCACCTGTCAGTGTCATATTTTATTACTACGATTAAACTTCGAATTGAACATGAACATCAGCAAAAAAATCATACCTGTTTAGTTATCATCGGAAATTCAGAAGATTCATCCCTACAAAAATTTACTACAAATTATTCTCAAGTAGGAATTAATAAAACATTGACCCTTATAGAGCCATACCAGTCTTTCCTGCCCCACTCTCTCCAGTAATGAGGATGCACTGGTCTTTGTCTTGATCACGCAGAGACCGGTATGCCTCATCTGCCAGAGCATAACTGTCAAAACAAAAAAAACGTATAGATAAAACTGGCCACATTTTTGTGCAGACCACATGGAGGTTAAAGACTGTACATCACATTAATTGATAGTATTAAAATACATTTGCAGAACAGTCTGGAGAGTTCACGTAATAGGACATGTTCTGTCGCGTGTCTAGAAAAACTTATATTTGAAGAATCCCTCTAAAACTGTTGATTTAGTAAATGAGCAGATAAAAAAAACCTTTAAATTGCAGAATTTAAAAAAGAAACTCAATCTAATCTGAAAGGGTTTCTTTAGGGTGTTCGACAAATATTCTACAACTTGTACAACAATATTGTACATTTATGGGTATCTTTAACATTTAATTAAGGTTTTGTAGTGAGAATAAAGGGATATGCAATATTTGATACTTTTCTATATGATCCGCAACTACAAGACACAAAAATGTAATTAGAAGGATTAACAACAAGAGAATGTGATGCACAAGCTCAACTTCCTATTGAAATTGGTTTACATCAGGTCACATCACTTTAATCAAACCAACCAGGTCAGCAAGCTCACACAGTCTCTTACTTTTCTCTCTGTCTGTACTGTTTTTTTTAACAATCATTACACAGGAATGTTCCAGAACCACCACTAATAATAGCTCTGATTGAAAGGGAAATGTTGCATGTAGTTTTCCCTGCTGTAAAACATTTTGAACACGCTTAATTTTTCATAAAAGCTTAATTCTTTAGTCTGCAGGGCTTTAATGGTGCCTGTGCACTTTCCAGTAAGCGCTGGGCATAAACACTACCACTACAGGTAAGCCATGCACTCGCGTGCCAGTTCTTGTTAATTAAGGCATCATTAAAGGTAAACTTCTTTAACAATCTTTGGAAGAATGCATTATATGATGAGTGAGGTTGTCTTGTATTTTGAGACTTTATAATTGACTTTCGAAAGTCAATATACAAAAATATGCTCTCATATTTTTTTGGGATTTTGATGGTATAATGATTTAATGGTTTAATTAATTGTAAGCAAATCTAGAGTAAATGCAGTCAAATACAATCAGATCATAATGCTACCACCATCATGCTTTACTAAAAACATAATGTTCTTTTTCTGAAATACAGAACCTCACATTATTCAGGTAAACAAGTGCCACATGGCTTGCCTGTGTTTAAGTGAAAAAAGTTTTATTTTCTTCATAAAAGCAGGGAACATCTTTTCACAACCTAATAAGATATATACACTATTCAGAATATAAACTATTCAGTGAATATAACTATTTAGTGTTTGCCTGATCATCATGTAAACTACAATCATGTAAATTAACAATACCCATTGTAAGAAAAAGTCATATAAATGTTCTTTGTAAACAAGCAGCACAGAACATAAACCATTTTTAAGTGATCTTTGTTGGTCACCCACCCATGGAGAGGGTAACAATGATCTTTTCCTTAGCTTGTTTACAATATTTAAAAATAGATATGTAGATCTAACATTTTGTAAATTGTTTTGTACGCTTTTGTAACATTAAAAGCAAGTCTTATTGGGAAACTGTTCATGTCTTGATTCAGTTCCACAATCAGCCCACTCGTATTCGATTTCTATTCAATTGATTGCACATACCAGATATGAAATACATATTTCATCCTAAAGGGGTCATTTGCTAACCATACAGATACTATACTGGTTCATTTTCTGTGTAAATAAACAAATTTTTCATAGCAGTTGTTTACCTGTGTTTTATGCAACCTTTTTGACAAAATGAAAAATAACTCTTTGAGCCATATTCACACAGAAATGTAGACAATGCCAAGAGGGTCACACACATTTGAAGCACCACTGTACATTACAAAAAAATAAGGCATGTTGAAAGAACTTCTGTTAAAGCAATGACAGGTAATGTATACAGTACAAGTTTGGACACACCTTCTCATTCAAAGAGTTTTCTTTATTTTCATGACTTTGAAAATTGTAGATTCATACTGAAGGCATCTCAACTATGAATTAACACATCTTGAAATATATACTTAACAAAAAAATGTGAAAGACCTGAAAATATGTCTTATATTCTAGGTTCTATAAAGTAGCCACATGAGCTTTAAGAAGTGGTCTCATGAAGTCTTCCAAAAGTCTTGAAGGAGTTCCCAGAGATGCTTAGAACTCTGTGTGGCATTAACCTGTTCTCTAATTTGTGCTGCTGTTAACCTGCGATATCTGAGGCTGGGGACTCGGATGAACTTGTCGTCCACAGCAGAGTGACTCTTGGTCTTCCTTTCCTGGGGCGATCCTCATGTGAGCCAGTTTGATGGTTTTTGCAACTGCACTTGGGGCCACTTTCAAAGTTTTCCCAATTTTTCGTACTGACCAACCTTAATTTCTTAAAGTATTGATGGCCACTTGTGTTTCTTGACATAGCTGTTGTTTTTTTATGCCATAATACAAATTCTAACAGTCTATTCAGTAGGACTATCAGCTGTGTACTGTATCCACCTTCTACACAACACAACTGATGGTCCCAACCCCATTTATAAGGCAAGAAATCCCACTTATTAAACCTGAACAGGCACACCTGTGAGGTGAAAATCATTTCAGGAGACTACTTCCTGAAGCTCATCAAGAGAATGCCAAGAGTGCGAAGCAGTAATCAAAGCAAAAGGTGGCTACTTTGAAGAACCTAGAATATAAGATATATTTTAAGTTCATGAAAATAAAGAAAACTCTTTAAATGAGAAGGTGTGTCTAAACTTTTGGTCTGTTTTAAGCTGAGCTGCAACAGTGGACAAAACCATGCCTTATGAATCACTTAATGATAAAGTATATTAAGAATAGGACAAAATTATAGAAGTGTACGGCAAGCTGTCATGTGGTGCAAACAAAATATTGCTTCTTAGTAAGACTTCAGGGGATCTTATAAGTCAGGACAGATTCCTGATTAGTATTAAAGATTTTCATTTAAAAATTAAATACATTTAAAAGCATGACTTGAGATTTTTGCTAAAAGGTCTAAACTAATGCAACACTTTACAAAGAAAAACAGGAAAAGGCCAATTGCGTGGAGTTTAACATGGTAGCTTTTTTGAAGCAAGACATGTACAACAGAAGATTCATTTTATTTATTACCATACAACCACAGAGAAAATAGATAAGACGTTTTAAGTGTTGTATGCTTCCCATTAGCCACAGGGAACTGACTAAACTGAAAGTTTAGACAAAATTAATCATTTTAAATAAATGACAAGCATTCTGCTGTCTGAGAACGCCAAGGCAAGCAGCTGGTAAGCCAAAGACTCGGTGGTTCGACATTTCATCAGAAGATACAGGAGTACTTTTTTTTCCTGGAGGATGGGGAGGTGCCTGGCCACTTACCAGAGCACAGCTTCTAGGGGAATGACCTGTAATTTCTTCCTCCTTGTGGCAGAGTTAAGCCCAAAAACCATATGAGGCAACATTGAAAATAGTGTTTTTGCCCTTAGTAGCCTTGAGAAAAGCAAAGAAGAGCAGGCAGGAAATAAAAAGCATCATGCTTCAATCAGTTATGAGCTTATTCAAAACATTTTAGCAGTCAACATACCACACTGCATACATCATACTAAATCTAAAGTCACACGAGCAAAGTACAGACAGTAGGCTTTTTAGATCTGCCAACATTTAAAGAAGGGTTTTGTCACTTTCATTTAACAAGAGCATCGATTGCTCTTGGTAAATTGCAATTTAACACAGTAACTAAAACACAAGTTACACCAGAATCCACTTATCAACTTAGATTTCAAATGACTATTACCCCACAAGCATTTTGTTGTTAGGCAGATAAACATTGGGTTAATTTATGGACCCTTTCACATGCATACTGTACATTTTAAGCATATGGTGGGACTAAAAGGTTATCTTAACTTATTTTAAATTTAATTAATTACATTTCGCAGTATTTTCTTTTTTGCCATCAACACCATGCTTCTTATAAAATCAAAAGCAAGCTAATCTTTATATATATGACAATAAACAAACTTATCTACTGTTAAGGCATGACCATTTTAAGACTATTGCTAGATGTTGTGATCCAATGACACCAGTAAACACTTCTACCTCAGAGCAAAAATGTCAAGGGTTTAATATCAGAGAGGGGCAAACAAAGTTCCTTTCTGTATGCACTCTGATTGCAGACATTACTGCAGACTTTAGTTTCATTTTTTTAATAAATAAATTCACCTCGAATACAGATATAAATTAATGTGAAATGTCTAACACTGTGCTGTTAAATAAAAATCATTTATTTAACAGCACAGTTATCCCCACTGATTTTTTTAATGAATTTATTTTTCTCATTTTAATAGATACATACAGTGGGTTGCAAAAGTATTCATACCCCTTGAACTTTTCCATATTTTGTCACATTACAACCACAAACATAAATATATTTCACTGGAATTTAATGTGAAAGACCAACACAAAGTGGTATACAATTGTGAAGTGGAAGGAAAATTATACATGAATCAACATTTTTTTTACAAATAAAAAACTGAAAAGTGCGACGTGCAAAAGTATTCAGCCCCCCTGAGTCAATACTTTGTGGAGCCACCTTTTGCTGCAATTACAGCTGCAAGTCTTTTAGGGTATGTCTCCACCAGCTTTGCACATCTAGTGACTGAAATTCTTCCCCATTCCTCCTTGCAAAACAGCTCAAGCTCAGTCAGATTGGATGGAGAGCGTTTGTGAACAGCAGTTTTGAGATCTTGCCACAAATTCTCAATTGGGTTTAGGTCTGGACTTTGACTGGGCCATTCTAACACATGAATATTCTTTTTTTAAAACCACTCCATTGTAGCTCTGGCTTTATGTTTAGGGTCGTTGTCCTGCTGGAAGGTGAACCTCCGCCCCAGTCTCAAGTCTTTTGCTGACTCCAACAGGTTTTCTTCCAAGATTGCCCTGTATTTGGCTCCATCCATCTTCCCATCAACTTTGACCAACTTCTCGGTCCCTGCTGAAGAGAAGCACCCCCAGAGCATGATGCTGCCACCACCATATTTGACAGTGGGGATGGTGTTTTCAGAGTGATGTGCAGTGTTATTTCTCCGCCACACATAGCGTTTTGCATTGTGGCCAAAAAGTTCAATTTTGGTCTCGTCTGACCAAAGCACCTTCTTCCACATGTTTGCTGTGTCCTCAACATGGCTTCTGGCAAACTGCAAACGGGACTTCTTATGGTTTTCTTTTAACAATGGCTTTCTCCTTGCCACTCTTCCATAAAGACCACATTTGTGTAGTGCACGACTAATTGTTGTCCTGTGGACAGTTTCCCCCACCTGAGCTGTGGCTCTCTGCATTTCATCCAGAGTCACCATGGGCCTCTTTGCCTCTCTGATCAGTGATCTCCTTGTTCGGCCTGTAAGTTTAGGTGGACGGCCTTGTCTTGGCAGGTTTACTGTGGTGCCATACTCTTTCCATTTCCGGATGATGGATTGAACAGTGCTCCGTGAGATGTTCAAAGCTTTGGAAATCTTTTTATAACCTAAGCCTGCTTTAAACTTCTCCAAAACCATATTCCTAACCTGTCTGGTGTGTTCTTTGGACTTCATGATGCTGTTTGCTCCCCAATATTTTCTTAACCAACATCTGAGGCCGTCACGGAGCAGCTGTATTTGTACTGAGATTAGATTACACACAGGTGGACCCTTTTGAGTCATTAGCACTCATCAGGCAACTTCTGAATGCAATTGGTTGCACTCAGGGAAAAGGGGGCTGAATACTTTTGCACGTCGCACTTTTCAGTTTTTTATTTGTAAAAAAAATGTTGATTCATGTATAATTTTCCTTCCACTTCACAATTGTATACCACTTTGTGTTGGTCTTTCACATTAAATTCCAGTGAAATATATTTATGTTTGTGGTTGTAATGTGACAAAATATGGAAAAGTTCAAGGGGTATGAATACTTTTGCAACCCACTGTACATTGACTGGAATTAAGGAACTTGAAAACAAGGGCTGATGGTGTTGATGAATACACGTGTTATGGTCACAAACGTATATTGCAATGCATTGCATGATGATAAATAGCCACATATTGGTTCTTTCTACAAAGTCTACAAATCATTTAATAGGCTCAAAACTTCCTACCAGCTCAGGTAATCTTTCTCATCAGTCATTGGCTGTGAGTTAAACTTAAGCTTTGCACTTCTCACCAGATCAATGATTTGTAAACAATTGTACAAAAATGCAATATATTAGGACCAAAGTGAAATCCATTCCTTTATAGTCCTAAATGTTGCCTAATATTATGACCACCAATGAGTGAAGTTTCTAAGTGGGTACAATGCCTAATATGTGATTTTCAACTGCTAATTTTCCATTTCAAATCTGCTCCTTTACAAGCTTTTACAGCCCCACCGGATGGAGACAATTTTTTTTTTATAAACATGAAACCTACGATTTTGCATTTTAGATCCAAGACACTCTACAGAGATGTCACAAACTAAAGTAAAAATCAGATAATAAGAATTTGGACCAATAAAAAATCATTTACTGTAGTTTAAAGCAAGAGAAATGGCACAACCCTTAGACAGTGAATTGTGAGATCAGTTCTGTCCAGACTACTGTATGTGGCAGGATTTCCGCATCTCGTGCTGAATGAGCTACAGTAGGAATTTATGCCTTCCTGCTGAAATGGCCTAGGTGGGAATCTTGGTTTTAGACCACAATAAGCAAATGTTATGCATCCTGAGACCAAATCCATCCTGGTGGCGGTAAACATTTCAACTCTTTAATTATTTTGATAATAAATCAATGCAATGATTGCAGTATAAAAATTATGAAAAGTTGTACAGGTTGTTCAATTACATTAACAGGTATAGCATATAGATTAAGTACAAGGTTATCACAAATCCTCAGTTTAAGCAGTCAACTCCCAAGTTTCTCAGCTGTTGTGATTTCTCCTTAGTCTCATTCCTAAAACCTACACAAACATCAGTGTTGCATTTTCCACTAGAGGTGATGGAGAACACTATCCCCACATGGGGAGGCTTGTTTTATAGCATCCCAAATGGAAGTCTATGCTTGCTTCAGGAAAGCCCCTAGCATATATCTTGCACATAAACAGACTATCAGGAAGAGGCAAGCGTAAGGTTAATCCAGGCTGTATATAGCATCACCACAGGATGGCTTCAGTGTTTCCCTCCTCTGTTCTGAGTCAGCTTTCCTGACTGGGATGCAAGATGGTGAGTTACAAGCTGAGCTAACTGGGTGTGCAGGGCTGGCCAGCTGACCCTGAATCAGAGTGCTACAAGAACCCTTTAAGGCATGGCACAACCACACACTGTACACTACTGTGTACTTCAGCAGTGGCTGACCACACACAGCATGCAAATTAAAGATGTGTATGTGTATAGCTGAGGTTTGGGATATAATTAACGTCAGTATTTTGAATGATAGATTTTAAATTACTGCAGTACAAAAAGTAATTCCTTAAATAGATTTGGTAGGTTTGTCTTCTGTTTGGTGTGAAGAAGATCCCAAAGTCGAAAGGATGATCAAAAGGGGATAAGAGAAACAAGACACCTTTGTCATTATACATATAGAGTGCAATTGAAAGCTTTGAATACCCCGACTTGTAAGCATGTGGTCAAAGCATAGCAGGTGTAAGAACTTTGCTCAAGGATCCAAAGCGGCAACTTGTGGCTCCATCTTGTTACCTCTTTTGTCTGCACAGAAAAGAGATCTGATCGAATTTGAATTTCTGTTACAATTTAAATTGCACCATGACGTGCCCTGCCACCTGTTTTATGTTCAAGACACACCTAATACAAGAAAGACAGCATGAATAGAAATGCAAAAGCAGGCTATGCTGGTCAAGTCTTACTGCACTATGGCTCATTGAGTTAGGATACAACAATCATATTGAAATGTGGCATTGGTGGACCTCAGTTTTAAATTCCCAAATGTTTAACAGGCTGATAATTTAAGTAGAACTCTCGGATAGAATTGGATGGAGGTCATGTTATGTACTGTCAGAATTTTCCCATTTCCTATAAAGCAGCAACAAAAAGACTGCAAGTTAACTTTCATTGACATTAAAGGGTCTAATTTGCAGGAACATAGACCTGCCATTTAGGCTATATAGTTTAAAAGATTGGAATTTTGTGTAGATATTTTTATTTATTAAAGATAGCCCACAAAACATACACAAAAAGAACTCTAAAAGAAATGCTTCCTTATAGCATTAAATGTCTCTGATAGTAGATTGACCTTTATATAACACTTTTTGAATCCAATGTGGACAATTGGTGCAAGTAAACAGTTATAGTCCTAGTAGATCAGACTGGGGGCTGTCACGAGGCCAATCTACACAAGGTAAAGGTTTTTTATCGAGGTTGTTAGCGAGTAGTATAGGTCACAAGGGTGAATAAAGGGTCACCAAAAATAAACTTGTGTTTTATATACATTTTCATGGTGCCTCAAATATTTGTGTGTATGCACCATTTCTAGATAGATCATTTTGTCAAGCTGCACAGAATGTAATTATTTACTGCAAAAGACCCTACTACTAATAAAAATTAAGTTTTGCCTTTATTTATCGCCTAACGTTATTGCTAACCTGAAGTATTTTAAAAAGGTTAAATTAGCAAATAAATCCTGGGAAACCAAGGAACGCCAATAGACAGGAATGCAAGCAATGAAGACAATAGAACACGAGAACAGTCTGAAGTTTAAAGCATTGTGCATTCAAACACAATAAAAACCAAACATATAGGTTTTCATTGTACAAAGGTACAATTTATTTTGCACGCTTTGAAACAAAAACTAAATCAAATGTGGTCCGATATAAAGGCATTGAAATTACTGCACTAGCTAGTAGTAATTGGGAAATAAGGTTTACATATTACTTTATTTCCTTAGGAGCTTTGTAGGATTATTTCAGAAAAAGCATGGAAACAGGTCACCAGACCATTTTAAGATAAAACACACAGACGCACACGTCACAATGTTCACCGTACAATTTGGCATCTTATATTACTGTATGGTTTCCATTGGACTGTGAAAAGGAACTTGAGCTCCCAGGAAGACAAAAAAGAGGGGAGGGAGAAAAAAATATTCACACAGACACAGGGAGAACATACCAACACTGCACAAAAAACTTTGATTTTGCTTTTTATTATGCAAATAAAATTTCTTTCAACTTGTAAAACACCAGTGACAAATAGCTTAATAAAACTTAACACAATGTACTCATTGTAAGACAATGGTAAAGCCAGCAAAGAAACTATGTTAAAGCTTTCATTTTATGTTCTGTCACTAAATTTAGTTTCTGTTTATTTGTGACGATATAATGTAGCTAGTATAAAAGTCATTTTAATATTTTTATTATAAAAAATTTATTAAAATTGAAGGTATATTGTTGTCTGACATTACAGTCAAGCTGGGCCTGATGCGGCCGTCTATAAGCCCCAAATAACATGAGTTTGTATTTTTTTTGTATCCATTCTCTCCTAACTCAAAAACACTAATAAACCATATGAGGTTTGTTTTATGTGTCCACCGTAATGCATTTTATGCATTTGTGTGTAGAAGGTTTTGGTTGCTTTTTCATTTCACCTCAGCAGTGAAAATGACAAAACTTACTAAAAAATGGATTTATTCAATATCTTAAGTTGTATATAAAGATTCAACTGAATTCTACATAACCAATTTAAGTCAACAAATTAAACAGATTTAGATATCTGAAGAATAATTAAAACACATGTATTCTAATAATCTACCACACAAGTGGATCGAGTGAATTTATTTCTACAATAACCAACCATTAGCACATACAACATTTTCCTAAAAACTGTAACAGTGTGAACTCACTTTTAGTGTGGTATTTGAGCCTTTTTCCAAATGGTTCTCCAGGGATTTACATCACATGTGGAACTTAGAACTTAGGCTTCTTTTAGCTGTTAACAGCATACAACCTGGACATCAGTTGCTATGAGGATGTAAACTATTTAATTGGCATTATTTGGTAAGAGCAGCAAAGGTGGGGGTCAATTTAAGTACTTTAATAGAGAGAAGCCTCCCACAATAACTAGCTGGCTGAAAGTACTATCTGCCAATTCACAAGGTCCAGAGGTTAGTTCTCTCCTTCACCTGCTCAAACTGCTCCAACAACAGACTGTTCAGATGACACACCCACTCAGAAATATCAATGAAAACCTGGACATTTATTTGGCACCATCAAACAAAACCTGTTCATTTAAAGCATAGGTTGTTAAAATAATTCATATTTGTAGGACTTATAAAATAATTTATTGAACTGAATAAAGTTTCAGTGTATTTAGGTGCAGCAGAAATCTCTAAATGGTAAACCATTTACAGGAAGACGCTAGGCTATAAAAATGCTGTTGGATCGAAAGATTCTGGGAAAGCAAACAACTACACCAATTGTGTAAACAGACTATGAAATGGAAAGCCCACATTTCCTTGTTGCCTCAACAACCTTAGGGCTAACAGTCAGAGGCAAGATCTCAGAGACATGCACTATATTAAACAGCATTTCTTAGACTGGTTGAATTATTGCATGAAGCCCATTTATACTGCTTCCTGATTGCATCCTGAACATTTAATCTTTAAAAACATTAGGCAACAGTAAAAACAAATACTAAGTGCTGTTATATTAAAATGACGCACAGACAATACAATATAATTATGTTAGTTCTCTCAATATTTAAATCAAATTTAACTGTCAAATACAAGAAATTCTTCATTAAGACTGTTTTAAAATATGTTACAGCTTAAATACTATATTTACAACTAGGTCAAATCAGGCTTTAGTGGAATCTTATATTAATCCTAGGCCTGGTTAAAGAGGGGTTTGCTGCTTTTATTTTGGCTAGGTCCCAGCAGTCAAATATCTGACGTAGGATATACAGCATATTCTATTATGTCAAACACAGTCATGTGGCCTTGCACATCATATATGATGTGTAGGAAGCACACAAGACACGTTCAAGACATGGAAAGCACCTATTTGTAACTCATAAAAAAACCCAACCCTTTAGAGAACAAAGTACACACCCGGCAGCCTATTTAATGTAGAAAAGTGAAATACAGTAATTGCAGCTGCCAACACCACACCCGTACATACTGCTATAAGACTAACAGGGGATACTCCCTTTGGATGTAGGAGTCAAGCATAATAGAACACTATAGTTTTGGAGATCTTCCATCAGTGACAACCACAGACTGTGTGTCTCCACTAGACTCACCAAAAACTCTAAAACGCACAGAGAATTGAGTATATAAAATGTTAAGTTGCTACTGAAACATTGTGTTATTTAGCACAAATGGAAAGATATAAAAGATTAAAAAAAAAGCAAAAACGTGAGGTAAACTTTAAGAGTTAGATATTTGGAAGATGATGGTAAATACAGGTGGAATTTGCACAATATTTTTAATTTCAAAATTTGTAAAACTGTTAACAGTCAGAATGCATACGGCACCATAAATGTAAAATCTGACCTGGCACTAGGATTTACTCCAGCATTTATAGACCATCTTAAATGTTATGCAGCTGATACTGCACTCACACAGGCAATGACCTTAATGCTGTGTGCTGAGTGTCACCAAATCACTGTCACTTAACATCATATACATGTTATAGTAGTTTTTATTTAAAGTACAATCCTTGTTACAAAAATTACCTACTCCCTGTGAAATGGAGGGAACAAAGGGTAGAAAATGTTATATTATGAATAATATAGATTTTTCACCCAGATATAATTTGCTACAAAGTTGGATTCCTCCAAACAATCCAACATTATAAAAAGACAAAGTAATGTACAAGTTGTGAGAGGAAGGTTGCGCAAAAGACTGAAAGCAGTAACAGCCCTAACCAGCAAATGCTTTTTATTTTAACGTGTTGAGTTTCCATCATATTTAAGGTGGGAAAAAAAATATTGTGTATAACGCAACAAATCAGCTTAGTAACTGCACATTTTAAAACTACAAGTAGTGAAACTTGAACCAATACTATTGCTCATTTCATATTTAAATGCATGATATGGGTTAAATATGGGTCACATGCAGTGAGAAGGTGCAACAAGTAACCATTAATCTAAATATCCCCATGTTGTTTACCCCAGGACAAAAGAATGAACCCAGTCAAGCTGGACAAGGCTCAAGCTGACTAAATTCCTTGCTTTATCTCCATGTTCTGGATCTACAACTCCATGATACAATGATGAATGAAATAAGAAACTAGATAATTTCAAGAAGAAAAATGATTAAATAATATGAAAAATGTTCGTTGGCATAATCCAATATCACCTATGTTTGACTGCGTTTATGTTTACACTCAATAACATCTTGAAAAGATGAACAGACATGATGATGCAAATCTTAGAAATAGAGTCAACAGAAGAAAAGGAGTACAAATCCCAAAACTACCATTTTAATGGGAAAGATTAGTTTTGCAGCAGGGTGTGTTGTATAAACAAATGTTACAGTGATTCTTGAAATCTGTGAACTGGGGGACAGAAGGCTTGTGAGTGCAGCCAGGTCCTATTACCTCATAACAAACACAGTAACATAATACTCCCACAGAGATCTGCCAATCTGGAGTAACCAGTGCAGTCTGTAAAGGGGCTCGCACAGCCTGAACTATAACCTTCACCAGAGGACCATATTCACCAAAAAAAAAGCACAAGTCACTAAATAGAGTCACACAGCTGTTCTTTGGTACAATTGTTACGCTATTTAAATACCCAATCCCAATGGAGGGCATCAAACAAAAGACTCCATCTATAAGCTTAATGTGATGACTAGACTGGTTGGGGCCAAAATGACATCATAGAATCAAAGATGCAGGACACATTTGATGCTCCTTTATCATCAAACACAATTGGTCTAAATGGCCCAGGGGGCAGCTGCACATTTTCATTCCTGTTTTACACTGTTGGCCTGGCTGTATCAAGTAGCAGGTGTGTACAGACTCTCAAGACACTGTTAAACCCTGGGGATGGAGAAGGGAGGGAGCTTCAACTTCACATATGATTCCCAAACACAATAACAGCTCAGTTAGTATAATTCATTCCAAGTACATGGCTAATTCAGACAAAAACATGGCCATTAAAACAGCATGGGAATAGAACAACAAATCATCAACATTAAATAATGTATGACTTAATAAATGGGTCATCTATCTCCAAATATATGATGTAATTTTAATAAGAGTCTTAAATGCATAATAGATTAGATAAAGTGTACAACTTTTTTGGGAGCTGAATACAATCATAACATGAGGTTATTTACAATAATAATAAACTATATGACTAGCAGTTGTGTTTACATGTAGCAGGGTTCATTATGTATAACTAAAAACAAATGACTATAGGTATAGTAACAGTAGGTTCACAACCATTGGCTACACCTAAATAAATGTAAAGGACAATACGTCTCAATTATAGTCACTATTGAGGAACGTAAGCGTTCTAAAACCAAGAACAGCAATTAGATTAAATGCATAAATAAATGTTAGCTAGATGTACTAAAACAATAGTTGATTCTTGGTTTATGTGGTCCTTTGCCTCCACTCAACATTTCATTAGAAACTTACTAAAAGACAGCATATTTATTATTTTCTTTATTAAAACTCTGTCTTCTAACCAGTATATTCATAAACAAATAATAAGAGAAATCTCAGTTTTTCTTCAGTGAGGTAAATGGTTCATGGATATTTGCATAAATATTGTAATAAATACCGTGCAGACCCTTAGAACTTACTTTAAAATACACTATTGGACATCCAAGGGGAAAAACTGATATGTTTTGTCATGCTATTTCTACTATAATCCATACACTGTTTTCTTGCTAAAAAAATCTACTGTCTGGATGGTAAGAACAGGTGGTCAGTAAACGAAAAAATCTCAATGTGCTGAACACATGGGACACACACATCACACAGAAATCCTTTTACACTGGTGTTACCTGAAGGAATCATTTGGCAAACTAAAAAAAAAAAAATAGGACATTTTTGGCAGTCTTGGGTTCATTTTCTTCATGTTTTGATTAATATAGTGGTTTTGTTTGGCTGTATACTTAAACTCATGTCTGTTGCTAAACCTGAGAATCTGATCATTTGTGTGCACCCCATTTTACCACTGACTGACAAAAAAAAGCAAGCTCATTCACACCCAGCTGCTGAAATGACCTCACCATACACAAGCAATTACAAAAACTCATAGTCAGCAATGCGGTGTGTCACCCTCATCCACTTAGAATAAGCAACAATGGCAGTTAAGTGGAAAAATTGTGTCAAATGCCTGGTGTGTGGATCTAAATACACACAACATGAAGAGGGGAAAGAAGGAAAAAAAAATATTTTTTTTTTAAAATGAACGACCCTGAAATCAGGATACAATCTGAGGTCTTAATGTCCTGAATTACATCGTATTATAAACAGAATAATGTTAACAAGTTTTTCTATATTTTAACTTATTTAATGTGGTCAAAATTTCATTATATGAGCAAAACTATTTACAGGACCTTTTTTCACATCTCATTTAAAGTTGGTTCTCCTTTAAAGGTAGAATATTATTTAGTCATACGGATGCTGTTATTAACCCTGTTACCTTGTAAGTCGCTTTGAATAAAAGCGTCTGCTAAATGACCAAATGTAAATGTAATGTAATGTAGTCTTCTCGATGTGTATGTTTTATTCCTTTTTAACCAAAGTAGCATTAGATCAGACAGTGATTTTATATGAGAAGGGCTGGCTCCCAATCTTTAATCTAGTTCATGACATGTCTCAAAAATAAGTCTTTGCTTTTATGAACAAGCCCTCAGAGCATCAAGCAAAATACACCTGACTGTGATATAGTATCTTAAAGCGTTACAACCAGAGAAGCTGTAAAGATACAAATGCAGATCTGGACCATTTAGGTAATTCCTAGCATGCACTTTGGTGCACAAAAGTGTGGTTTTTTTCTATTATATTTAGTTTAATAGAGAAATATATTGAATATAATTCACATTACAGAGCGACTGGCAGGCCTTTTGCAATTTCTTATCCTGATGAACATCATACAGTATGGCATTTTTAAGCTGTGGGATATCCTTTAGTGATGGCTTTACAAGGTGTTACGTCTGTAATCGGCTAAGTACAGAGTTAGCTGAGCCCTGGTGCACTTTAATTAAAGCACTAAGCATAAACCAGAGACCAGGGATGGTTCAATTAGATAAGTATATCAAAGTATATACTTTTAACTTTTTAAAAAAAAAAAAAAAAAAAAAAACAGCTTAATGTTCTCTGTTATTTTTATTTTGTAGGCAATAAAGACAGAAAACAGCTTGTTTTAGAATAGTACACTTGACTTGTTTAATTCTGGTTAGAGGCAAAACCATAAAGATATTCTTGTGTTTACAAATGATACACCTCTAAACATGAAATTCATTGCATGGACAAAGGAGGGAATTTAATCAAATTAAATGCATCACCTCACTGGTGCAGAACTGGAACACTTGGCTTTCAGTGTCAGCACATGCGGTGATCTTGTTAAGTAAAGTAAATGTTTATCTTTCATTAAATCTGTCCATTTTACTCCATGGATAACCTTTAAAAGCAGCAACTTGATGTAGTAAAATAAACAGTTCTTTGTGATGGAGCAACACGGACTCACTTAATTCCCAAATACCTGGGATGACATTTACTCATGTTACTGAGCTTATAAGTCAGATTAATTCGCCTTTTCTTTCCAGTTTACATATCCTTACCAGGCATTTGGCTGCCATTTTGAAGTCTGGCTATTGAGAAGCTTGTTGGGGATTGCACCAATGTGGATTAAATATTACTTAAAAGACAGTAACAATGGACGGACACTTAAGCAAAGCTGTTATTCAACCATTGCATGTATCCAACACAAAACAATGACAAATAAAGTCTTCAAATCATGGCTTTTGTGTGGGTTATCACCTTTAGACTTTTATGGCTTTATTCAATCGCGCTAGGCAACTGAACATACAACCTATGAATAACCTACATCAAACAATGCCCTTAAAGCATCAACCAGACTTACTTAAGCAACAACATGGTGAACTTGAATATAGCATTACTAAACATATCTGCATATTGTTACATATCATACAGGTCATGACAGCAAATACAGAGCTAACCATTTTTGAATGCAATTTGCAATATGATGGATTAAGCAAAAAGAAGAATTTAAGCTTCTAACAGGATAAAACATAGTCTATAACTTTTTCATAACCAACTTTTTGTGTATGTGTGTGTTTCTCATCAAGTGTGTAATGAAGTACTAGTTAAGTAATTGTTTCTTCTTGCTAGCGGCCAAACAGACTAGCCAGTATTAAGATATAAGCTTCTATCACTAATACCAGCTCAGGTGGGAAAAATCCTGCAACTGACTTATCACCAATGATCCAGATTGACATGCTCTGTAAATGTAAAGGAAATAGTAGAGTAGTTCTTTTTAAGTGCAGACGTAATAAGGTGTCCCAAAATATCAGCAAATAACCCTGTTCGTACACTTTGTTTACACTAGTTGGATGCAGAGATTGTTGACTATAAATACTACTTTTCTTTGTCAGCAAAACATGAAAATATGGGTGTGGAAGACCTTTCTCAGAACTGCAATTAGCTCATAAATTTCCACTAACAAGAATAAGAGATGGTGAATCATAAAACACAATAAAAATACACTCTAGGTATGAATTTATGTATTTTCAGGTGCAACAGAGCATATATCTATACAAAAAATATGATGATTCTGCATTAAAATGATTTTTGATCCCTAATTAAATCAACTAGTGGCTATAAAAATACTGTATGGACACCTCAGTACAGCACCATTACATTTACATTTAGCAGACGCTTTAATCCAAAGCGTCTTACAAATGAGAACACCACAAGTCAGTAGTTAACACCATAATCTAAAGATTCTGATAAATCCTTGTTTATACTTTAAACATGTGTAATTAGGGATTAATCAAAAGCAATTCTGGTTATATCTCATTGAAAATGTGTCCCAGAAGTTTGTACTTATGCTTTTTGTTCTTAAACCAAGTTATTTTAAAGAACTGCACCTTTGATAAGGTCACAGGAGACTTCATGTTGTGAGTGCTGACCATGATTTCAGTGAAATGGGTATCATAAATGAAGGACATTAATAAAGAAACAGAAAAAAACACCAAGTTATAAGTTCACTGTTGTAATTTATATATGGATAGTGAGTGTGAAATATAACTAAAAAAATAATGAACTAAAAGAAAGAAAATCAAATTTGCTGGAACAACCAAAACCATGTGTGCTTCTGTTTTTTTTTAAAGATTTGTAATAGGATTGTAAGAAGACCAGAAATACAGGTAAAAAAAAAGCGACCATATTGGTTTATTTGCTTGTTTAGAGTCATTGCTGTTTTCTTTAAATAGAAGGGCCTAACTGTACAAACGAAAGCTGCTTCTCTTTGAATATGTCAATTATAAAGAGACAGATGGGCATTAGCCAGTGTGTGGCAGAAGGGGCAATTCCTTCCCCCACCTAAAACCAACTCACAGGAGACACAAAGGGAGGGTCTTGATCGCATACGATTTCAAAGCCATTTTAATACACAGTAGTTAGATTAATGTTTAGTCTAATAACCAGACTCAAAATTCATGATGACATAAGATATTTGTTCACTCCAGCATAGAAATAAAAATAAATAAATAAATGCTCTGACATCATGACATCAACTCTCATTGGGTTTAAACACATGTTTGAATTTGACGTTTACTCAGGTCAATTTACAATTTAATCATGATGGTCAACATTAAAGCTTTGTGGTTTGCAGCCCAATTTTTAAAATAAGCATTCTATATACAGCTGTGTGTTTATGCCAAAAAAGATGGGCTAAACTTACATGTGTGGGCTGAGCTCATAAAAATTCCTGTTG
Organism: Corydoras sp. C115; assembly: GCA_019802505.1. Classification (NCBI taxonomy): domain Eukaryota; kingdom Metazoa; phylum Chordata; class Actinopteri; order Siluriformes; family Callichthyidae; genus Corydoras; species Corydoras sp. C115. Next base: position 1,093,789 of record JAFMOC010000076.1, on the reverse strand, counting down.
CGGTACTCTTCCACCTTGTCTGCTGTATAGATGGGTAGGGTCTTGTAGGGATTCATAGAAATTACCACACTACCAATGTATGTCTGCAAGAAGAAAAAGAAATAAACCTGTTACACAATAAATAACTTATGGTTCTACAAAAGGGATTAGGACTGGATCATTTGCTGAATAGTTAAAATATTTGATCAAGCAGGAAATTTGCCTAAAAAGCAAATATTTGGTTCTTCAGGAAAGTGGACCTCTTTTCAAAAAACATTAGTAAATATCAAACAAAATGGGTCCAAGCGAAACTAACGGGTAATATCAGTTCCATACCATCACATGCACTTGAGGAAACAAAATAGGCCAATCAAAATATTAAACCAATAACTTCCCCAAAATCAAAATGTTGATCAGAACATCAAGACCTCAAAAGACAATATACTCTAGAGACCCATGTCAGCAGTTGCTCTGTGATTTTGATGTTTTGGTGTTTACATTTTATCAAAATAGTTTCGGCTGCAAGTTACCAACAAAACAGTTGATTACTGTTTAGTGATCAATGATTTAATTTAAAGCTTGATAATTTGCTTTGGCCCATGTTTTGTGTACAGACCAGAGCTGAAAAGGTCAGGGGGACTTTGCACCAGTCTGCATTTTCCAGCTGGGAATTGTTGGTGTAATGTTCAGGCATGCGGGGCCACAAAGCACCAGCACATGAAAACAACAAAAAAAATGTAAGGAATGTCAGGAAGACCAGCAGGACCACCAAACAAAATGAGCCATGTGACTAAACTGTAGGTCCAATTTAGACTAAAAAGTTAGTGCAATTATAGTAACGCACCCGTGACTAAATTAAGCTGTTACATTTGGCTAAACCAAAAGATTATATAAGGCTCAGCAGGTGTTATTTCTAAAGCCGTGGGCACTATGGCTGATTTGTGTGGGCTTCATGCAACTTTCATTATACTGGGTGTTACATAACCTGCTCAAGTAAAAAATAAGTTTGCTAGTAGAAAAGACGAGCAACATCCTACAGTTGTGTGGGAACTGTTGCTATAAAAATAACTAAATCACACAAACATTTAATCTAGATATAAAAAAGACATTACATAAGTGGGATGCACTTTACTTGAATGTAGTCACTGTATTATTTTTTCTATTTATTCCTGACATTCCCTAAAGTAAAAATAGATTTAACGTAGCATGTGCTTACTTTGAGAAATACGTAGTCATCAAGCAAAAACACTTATAGAATTATTTTAAATAAAAAAGGAACATCAAAATGTTACGAAAACAATATCTACCTTTACCATCTCAAGAAACACAAACCACTGTTTCTCATCTCACACAAAATCAATCTGCTAAATAAGTAACTCAATAGATCTTTAAAAACTTTGGGCTGATTTACCAAGCTTCCATGCCAAGGACCCTCCCTTTCCTAATTTAATTATTAATATATCATATAATAAACATAAGACCATAAACTGTATAAACCCTGAACTCTTGTCCAATGAGAGAGTACTAATAAAATGAATTTTTAAATTATGTAGAGTCAGTTATGGTGAGCAGAGCTGGTTAATTTTTAAAAAATAAAGAAAAGATAAGAAGATCAGATCAAGGTTTGAACTTTATTCATGATGGAACAATTATGATGGGCATAAGACTTTCTTATCTTTAAATGACATACCTGACCAAAGTCTGTAGTTCAAAAAAATAAAATAAAATTCAAGGACAAGGGAAATAATTCCACTTGTCAGTGAAAATTATTAGAAACTGTAGGTGATGTAGCATTCATCACATCTGACAAATGATAAGATAAGATGTGAAAGTGTGACAACTTTAACTGCAATTTAAAATAATAAAAGCCACTTCTGAAGAGTGGTGAATAACTCTGGTAAACTACTCTTCAAAGAGATTTAAATTATTCTCAAAGTTGAAGAAATTAATTTATCAAATCGCAAAATTATTCAGTAAATAATTAGAATAAAATTACAAACTGGGCAGGTTAAATTTGTTTCAATAAGCCTAAGAAGTTTATGAAGGCATTGCAATTAATTATTTATGCATCAACACAGTTAACAGGGAACTCAAAATTAAATACGTGTATAATGTACCAGTTTATAGGTGTTGTTAATGTGCATTGATTAATACACTATATGTACAATATTGGAACACACAATCCTCTAGTTCATGCATTTCATCTAGTCACCATTTCATCCAGTTCATCCTTTTACCACAGGTGTATAATGTGATATGTCTGAAAACACATTTTGGGCATTTAGGCAATTTCATAGGACCAGTTTGAATACGTTATTTTTTTCTACTCCAGTGAGCTAAGCACATTCAAAAATGGATGGCAGGGTCTTTTGTAAAAAGGTTTGCATGTTCTCCCTGTGTCTGCCTTGTTTCCCCCCCATACTAATGGACAAAAACAAATACATGTGAAGGCCTGTTTATACTTTTTTTTGAATATTCACCTTAAGCAAAAAAAAATACACTTATTTAGTTCATACAACTTTTATGAGTATGTATTACACATACATGCAGTACATATGTCTTTATCTAAAGAATGGGTGATTTTCCCCAAGCCATATCACACAAACAGACAATATCTCACAGCTTTTCTTAAGAATCAGTGTTTATTAAACAGTAAATTAAACCTGCAATTACTTTTTAATGCGAGGTCATCAAAGACCTCAAATTGTTATCTTTTTTCTTAAAATGTGATACATGTGCTCAGAGAATTTAAGATCTCTGGGTCCATGTGATTGGTCAGCTCTTGGTTTACTTAATGGAATTGATTAAATACTGAGAGAAGATTGTAAACTTGCAAGTACAAGACTATGTTACATAGCTTCGAAAGCTGGCGAAACACTCCCAGCAGTGACGATACAGAGCAAAGGTCTCATTATCTGTCTGCAGCTTAAAAACTCTGAACATTTGCTTTATTGTGTCATAGTTTACATCATTGAACTGGATATCTGCATATTTAAAATTCCAGTTCTTTCAAAGCAATGTCTCAACATTTAAAAGTCTAAATAAAAAGTCTAACTTAACCCTCAACTAAATCTATTTAAATTTAACTAGTTAAGCAAAAACAACAAATTTTACACAAATTAACAGGAGTTTAACAAAATCTGGATTTGTACCACACAGTTTGGGGTAGTGTTTTTTTTTCCTTATGCAGTTAAAGTGCTCTGTTAGTCAGTTTAGGGAATAAATTAACACATCACAAGCCTGAAATCTATTGGTGGGCAGACCACAAATTTTGAAGAGTTTACCGAATTATGTTTTTCTTGGCACCAGTCAATGATAACAAATTTGCTGGTTCACAAAACTATATTGCTGGGTTACTCATTTAAAGTTCTGTGTAATGGTCTAAATATTTATTTTAAAATTATAACTTTTTATAATTAATTTTCTTTAACATTTTTATCACATGCTAAAAATCTTGACCACCAAATTATTGTATATACTGGACTTTTGTATACCTGATATACTGGATTTTTAGGTACTGGTATATGCCATAAACACAATAATTCTATTACTTATCTAGATTCTCTGTAACTTTATAACACTATATTAAAATGTGCAGATAATTTATAAAAATAATCTACTTATTGTTTTGTTCCTAACAATACTCAAGTATTAGTATAGTAAGTATAAGTTAGTATAGCTGTAAAAGAAATCACCTACTGTACATGATTTGGTTGTGATAAAGTCCTTAAGTTTCAGGATACCTACTCACAAATTTGGCTTTTTGGTGCAAACCAATGTTAAATAGATAAAGAACCTTTCACACACATTTATCAGCAATATTAAGACAGTTCGCATTTGTTTTTTTAAGAACAAACATTAAACAGAGACAGATTACAGTAAAATAAGGAAATCATTTAAGCTTTAATGACCAGTCTAAGCATAAAAGAATTGAAAGGGAAAAAAGAGGAGGGAAACAATTCGTCTTTGAATCAGCAGTCCTTAATAGATTTATCAGATAAGTTAAAACAGTCCCATGGTTGTAATTGATGTAAATAACTAACATGTGCTTTGCTTAAAACTACATACTAGAATACTTAGTCTAAAAAAATATTCTTTCTTATTTTTTTCAGTTTATGGAACAGCACAATCTTCCTCTGTCTTGAATTTACTACTAAAATAGAACGTAAGAATCTTATATGAAACCCATTTGGAGAATGTGGGATCACCATAGTAAATGCATCAGTGCCTTAGCTCCAGCTTAAACAGACTTAAACTTACATAGATCTCATTGTGCTCAAAGCGCTTTCGCAGATTTTCAATGAAGGTGTCCTCTGACAGGGGCTCAAGAAGGACCATATCACCCACTCCTATCATGTTGTCCAGAAGTGACGTCTTTACCTCCATTTTGGACATTATTTCCCCCCCTATGGAGATAAAACACAGAAAAGCCTTGATGTTAGTCATAATAAGACAGACAATACAATAAGCCATATACATGTGCACTAATTTAACAAGTATAGAAAAAAATAATTACTTTTGTATGTACTTCTGTAATTAATTATGGTTACTGAATGGGTTGCTCTGTCTGAGACAAGCGAGACAAAAACAGTAAAGTCATTTGTGATCAGGAACAAATAAACTTTAATTATTGTTAATCTAAGGTGTGTCATGACCTTCATGCACAATAATAGATAAACAAATTAATTTTTCAAATAATTTTACTTGACTTCAGATGCTGGTACATTGCCACTAAAATACAGCTTGAATACATTGATGTTTAGATATATGGGCAGTGCAATGAGTCAAAGCAGCCACAAGTTCAAATGATTGCAGAATTCAGGAAATCCACCAGGAATTATGCAATGGAAAAATACACTATCCTTGTGTTTAATCTTGTTCTCATGACAATTATGGCAAAAGCCATTACATCACAGTACTTTACATTTATTGTTAACAAAGGCAGCAAACTTACACAACCATACAGGATTTGACAGTAATTTCACCATGGGCATGAGTATGTGAAGTAAGACAAAGTACACTGGTCAGGGCTGTAAACATTATAGGAACTAACACATTTCCTACTAGAATTTTTCTTAAATGAGACGATATAATATTTTGTTTGTGTCTTTGTAAAAGAAAATGCTTTAACTGTTGTAAAGAAATTACATTGAAAATGTATAAAAGCATAGCCTTCAAAGAACAAATTTATAAATGTGTTTGCTTTGGCATTCAAACTTTAAGCAATGCAGTTAAGAAGCAAAATGCGAGTTTGCATCATAATAAAATGCATTCATATGTTTTAGACTCAAAAAGCTGCAATGGCCATGGTGCTAGTTTGCCATAAACCCCCCAGTTTGCTTTGCACAGGTCAGTGCGCCTTTTAGTAACTGGCTGTGACCAAAAGCAATTTGCAAAACAAAGGATCATAGACAGGGATTTTAGGTGTTTTAGCAAACACAGAACTTTAAGAACAACTAGGTGCCAAAGTAATACAAATTAAACAATCAGAATCTCATTTATTTTTAAGAAACGTTTAATAAAATTATCCTCTAACCTACCATTACTGTAATGTTTTTACTAAACATGTATTCGGAGCTTTTTCTGTCATATTTAAAGAAAAGTAAGATTTTTTTTCTGTGTACTAGAAATCATTAGACATATAAAAGAATGTAACTTTAATGACACTAAAATGTATCATATCTATACTGTAACATTGTTAACTGTTTTATTAAAAACTACGCTATTAAGTAATAATGAATTTCCAATTAAGCAAAGTGTCTACCTAGAGAAAAAAAAAAACAATAAAGGATTCAGTTAAACGGTTTACGATATCAGTATAACATTTATATTCATTCATTCATTATCTTCCGCTTTTTCCTATATTAGGGTCGCGGGGGTGTTCCCCATGCCCATCCAGGGGAGAACGCCTCGGGCGCTGGGCAGATACACCCAGGACAGGGCGCCAATCCATCGCTGGGCACACATTCACACACACAGACACACTCTATATTGGGCAATTTGGAGAATTCAATTAACTTGATCCATGTTTTTGGACTGTGGGAGGAAACCGGAGAACCCGGAGGAAACCCACGCGGACAACATGGAAACTTCACCCAGATGGGGATTCGAACCGGGAATCCCTAGTGCTGAGAGGCGAACGTGATGACCACTAAGCCACCGTGCCTAACGTTTATATGTTTTCTAAAAAGATATTACAAGCTTTGCAGTGGTAAGGTTTCTTCTTTGTAGACAGCGTTTTGCCTTGTCCTTATATAGTTAATCATCCATATGCAAACATCACTTGCAATGAGGAACTTTTAACAGAAAACTATTTTTCACTTTAAACTTAATACTAACACTTAGCAAGCATGGTCTCTGCTTAATATGCTACTTACCCTTTACTTGCTTAAAGTAATGCATTAGCTACTGTATTTCTATGAATACAGTAAAGTATACAGTTTCAAAAAACAATGATGTACAGTATGTCACCTGTTGTTTACTGAATAATATACATTTATATCCAAGTAAACATGCTGGTATCAATGCAAGCCTAATCAGTCAAAACAGAAAGGATGATGACACTAGGATATAGTGCGATGTGATATTACTGTGTACCCATTGCAATTCTGTTTCCAGTGATTTGGTGATGCTATCGATTTTAAGGCAATGGGCAAATACAATCAAATTCAATATTTAACATGGACTTCCAAAGGAGTCTGACTTTTGATTGTTAGAAAATCAAGAAGACAGTGGTTTGCCTGTGATGTGTTTGCATTTCATGACTGACATTAATGTATCATTCACAAAAATACTTTAGAGGGAGAGGGAACACGGCCATGTCAGTTATTCTTAATGTAGGAACTTGAAAAATATCTGATTGATAACTTACATACCCAAAAGCCATTTTGAAACGCATGATAAACTGCCTTCTAAGCCAGGGTATGATGGCACATTGCCAGTGATGCATCCACAATCGTGCAAGGGGTTATGAGCGTAGTCATAGTCATGAGCATAGTCTGTAAAAATCCAGTATTACAGAATGGATGAACTCAACGGATAAAGTCGAGAAGGATTACCCTGGCGGCCACACATGTGGGGTAGTTAAGGATAGGCATGTTTGAGAGCTTTAAATGAAAACTTAAGTTTAATAAACTAAAAGAACAAGTGAACAACTTATAGTTTGATGACAATAAGTATCATACCTGCATATCTGCAACATAAAATCAATCCAGCTTGTGAGAGACTGGTGATGTGAGCACAGTCATTGTAAAGTAAAATAGGTCAGATGAGAAAGATTACACACCACCTACATTTGGAAATCTGATGCAACTGTAATTATACTCAGAACTGTAGAACTCGGTTCTACAAAAAAAAAAAACTATATGTATATTACACATTTGACAGTGTGTCAAAACTTTCAAAATTTGATTTGATTAGTCATAGTTTTTAAACAGACAGTATTACTCTTGTATTATTCTCTTATTTACAGCAATCAGTAAGAAGGGTATCACAAGTTTCGCTTAATTGTGGAAACATATATTTTGAGGAATTTTGAGGAAAAAGTCATGGAAAGAAATATGTGATTTTTCAGATCGGATCTGAATTAGTGGAGATGTAAATTCATTAAAATAAATTAGTCTGAATGTCAGACATTTTTTCATCACCAAATCTGCAGCTGTCGATTACTTTCTTGGAGCAAAAACAATTATATACATTAAGACTTGGTGCTGGCGGCACGGTGGCTTAGTGGTTAGCACGTTCGCCTCTCAGCGCTAGGGGTTGCCGGTTCGAATCCCCATCTGGGTGGAGTTTCCATGTTCTCCCCGTGCCCGCGTGGGTTTCCTCCGGGTTCTCCGTTTCCTCCCACAGTCCAAAAACATGGATCAAGTCAATTGAATTCTCCAAATTGCCTCATATAGAGTGTGTCTGTGTAAGTGAGTGTGTGCCCAGCGATGGATTGGCGCCCTGTCCTGGGTGTATCTGCCCAGTGCCCGAAACGTTCTCCCCTGGATGGGCATGGGGAACTCCACCGCGACCCTAATAGAGGATAAAGCGGGAAATAATTAATGAAAGACTTGGTGCTAAAGCATTCTAAAGCTTTTATTTTCTGGACCACCATTCAAAATGTTAAACTTGATTATTATTTTGGTTGATTGCTTAAGATACTGGGTACAGCTCTGATTGTTTCCTCCTCACAGAATAATACTGCAACATTAATGTAAGTGATCATTAAGGAATAATAGCATTCTGAATAAACATGTGCTAAACCTCTGGATCTTTATCAGAGGCCTGATTTGATTATGTATGAAAGTTAATGGTAGCCAATTATTTATTATATAAAATAGTATGGCACACAGAACATGGACTGCTCTTCAATTAAACAATTCGCAGTATTTAAATCTGCTGGTCTTCTACTAATAAATGGTCCTAAATGGCATAATGGTGCTTAATTGAGTAAAAGTGCCTAGAAAAAAGAAGCAATCAACTTGCAGTTCAGTTTGAAGGCAAATGTGAGTGTAATGAATGTCTCCAAGTGCAACTGAGCTGGAGCACAACCCATTGTGGCCATTTGTAAGAACTAGCAAACTCAGTGCTCACTGACCTGTAACATGAGCATTTACCAGTGGATGGGTAAACGCCTGGAGAAAAGTAATAGTAAAAATTCTGAGAGACACTGCCACAAAAAAGTGGCATACAATTCATGGCTTCACAGTACAGTATCAGTGTTCAAAAACAGAATATTAAGACAATTCTTCATTTTGATAAATATATAATAATGCTTTTCTATACACTACAATTAACTTAGATCTGCATGTAATATACTGTATATACACCTTTACATAAAACTCAAAACTATTTAACAAAAAAAAACTTAACACTCATTGCTCCAGAGGTGCTATATCATGGAGGACCCTGAACTCGGGCCCCAACTATCAAGTTAGGACACACTTATAAGTTGCTTTGAATAAAAGCCTGTGCAAAATGACTTCACATAAATAAACTCTGTGGGTAACCACTGTATTTCTACCCACCACAGACAAAGTATGCTGTGTCTAGTACCAGCAAAGTTGCCATGGGGAGCTTCAATTGCTCCCACTGGTTTATATGTCCAGTGATGCAAGTAATACAATGTGAACGACAACAATAGCTAAGTGCTGTAAACATATATGTAAATGCAATATGTTTATGCAAAGCCACATGGTACGTCAAAGACAAGTTTTTCAGTATTTTGCTTGTGACTCTATACAATACGAAAAGCTGTTCAAATTTCCTTTCTGTATACTATGGACTGTGTTGCATGTGATAAATGTCCTAAAAATGTAAACCTCTTTTTTTGGGAGATGTCAATAAGGAAACCATCATAAAAGCATGGGGTCTCATACACAATGGCACCCTTACAGCTATAAATAACTTTTTGCAATCAGGAAATTAGACACTGCACCTTTACCAATGTTTGAGTTACTGATTAGCAGAAATATGCAAAAAAAAAAAAAAAAAAAAAAAAAAAAAGATATTCTTTTCTGCATGTTCCTTTTGTTACTAATTTCCATAGTTACATTACTAGGTAAGATGCCTGCCCATGACAGCATTGAAGCCTAATCTGGATCATGCCTCCTGTCTGGCACAAAGCCCATTTTTATGGTAACTCCTACTCAGCCAGTGTTTGATAATTCATAATGGCATGACAGAACCCCGACATAGTTAATAAGCCTGATCATCCAACTGCTACCTTTAAGAACTGTGTGCAAATTACTTTAGAACATCTAAAGACAACCACTCATTAGTACAAATCTGTTGGCATTAGTAACAAGACTTGAATTGACATGCACGTGTGTACAGGAAAGTTACCCTGCAGGTCAAGCAAGTACACCTCATGAATAACATTCATTCTGAATAAAGAATGTGGGGGTTACACTAAAAAAAGGTGTCAGGCCTAAAGTGTAAACTCACACTTGCATTAGAAGAGATAGGGTCAACACAATAACCAACAGTTATACCAACAAAATCAATAGCTACTCCATGCATGCAACAACAATAAAAAACAAACAAATCAGAATCTTGCATGTTTTCTGACTGTTGGATGAAAGTAGTTGCAGACACAGTGATAACATGTAAACTCCACACAGAAAGAGATTGTCCACTCTACCTGAGATTTAAACCAAAGAGCAACTATGTATAAACATCTCACAGTACATTGGCAAATTACATATACATACACACACACACACACGTGTGTGTGGGGGTATACAAAACAGATGTACTGACTCATTTTTATCATATGCATTGGAGGTAAAGCAGCATCCAACACGAAGTTAAACTGGTTTTTAGCAGACAGCATATGTAGAACAGCAGCACATATGCTTATATCAGCCGCACAATAGCATGGGATCAACTGGAAATGAGAGCTTGGTAACTTGTTTAAAAAAAAAAACATACTGTCTGTATTAACAAACAACAAAACCAAGACGGAAGGTCATCACGCAACAAACTTTCAGAATTCTAAAACACATGTGGCTTTAATTACAGAAAGCTTCAACATCATGTTTGCACACAACTAGCTACACAAATCCCCTGTACATGTTTTAAATAAAGAAAAAAAATACCCCAAAACATACACAGCAGCAATTTTGGCTTAGTTCAATTTAAATGTATGTAGCGTGTATGTGGTATGTATGTGTGTCTAAGTGTAGGTAGAGAATTGAACAAACAGTGAAACATGGACACTAAGACAACAGCAGAGTTGCACTCTGTCCACCATAAATTAACTTTTTAATTTAATTAGCAGTCATTTAGAGCAGACCAGCTAAATCAGTAGCACAAGTCTAAGGATAAGAACTACAGAAAGGTCTCCTGTGACCAAAAAGCAGACCTGAACCATGTAAAACTGCTGAGGGGAAGACTGAGTGTTGCAGCGGGTCTTTGTCTTCAAAGTGTCTCACTCAGCAACCCCACAGAACCCCAAACGCAGTAAAACGCCAGCAAATACACAGCAGATGTGGAAAAAGCTAACATTGTCCTCGCAGCTGCACCATTACAGGAAAGTCTGCCTTCACCCGTTTGATAGTCGATTGTAATCTAAAGTCCACGCCACAATATGGATTCTTAATGAATGAAACTTTGTATTTAAACCTTATTTGTTTGATTGCAGAAATGGCTCAGCACCAAAACCTATGGAAATTTGGATTTGGCGGAAAGTTTGAACGAAATGTTGCATTTCCGAAATCCCAGCCCCGGACTGAAAAGAAAAGAAACGCCAGCTATTTAAACTTTGAATGAGATAGAAACTTGCCTCGTGTTCAGAAAGGAATTCCAATTAGACTTCGGTACCGGAGGGGATGTTACATCCAGTCGTCTTGCTAATACTTAAAGGTGCTCTTTCTACTTTGTCTTTGGTCCCGGCGTTTTCGGTGTCGTTTTGTCCCGTTCAGAGAATCGGGACGCGTCAATCCAGCAGCAGCAGCAGCAGCCGGTAAGCGAACGTGGTGTGAGTGATTTGCGGGAGTGGCTCCGGGTCCGACAGCCTCCTCCCCACAGTAAAAAAAAAAAAAAAAAAAAAAAAAAAAAAAACCTGTGATGGGTGTACGCCTGCCGTGAACGACTCTTTCAAAAGACTCGCAAAGGAACCGAGTGACTCGATTCATTTACATTTACATATACATTTAGTCATTTAGCAGACGCTTTTATCCAAATCCACTTACAAATGAACATTACAAGTCAGGAGTTATGCATAAAACCAACTACACTGTAAATTCATCAAACATGATTTTTATTTGATGCTGCGCCCCCCCCCTTTTTTTTTTTACAACAGGTATTTGTTAAAGAGATGCGTCTTCAGTAGTTTCTTAAAACTGCTCAGTGATACTGCCTTACGGACAGAGTTGGGAAGATCGTTCCACCATTTTGCAGTGGTGAACGCTGCGGATTCATAGGAGTGAATCGAAATTCTAGCAAATATGCCTAAATAGTCCATCCATCCATTATCATCCATCCATTTATCCTCTACTAGGGTCGTATCGGGCGCTGGGCAGATACACACAGGACAGGGTGCCAATCTATCACTGGGCAAACACTCACTCACACAAACACACTCTATATGGGACAATTAGGAGAGCTCAATTGAATTGATCCATGTTATTGGACTGTGGGAGGAAACCGGAGAACCCGGAGGAAACCCACACGGACATGGGGAGAACATGGAAACTCCACCCAGATTGGGATTCGAACTAGCGCTGAGAGGCGAACGTGATACCTACTAAGCCACCGTGCCGCCCGTCTAAATAGTCTCTCATGATAAAGACATGCAAAGTAAAACGACTCTTTCAAAAGACTCCCAAAGGAACCGAGTGACTCGATTCATTTACATTTATATATACATTTAGTCATTTAGCAGACGCTTTTATCCAAAGCCACTTACAAATGAACATTACAAGTCAGAAGTTATGCATAAAACCAACTACACTGTAAATTCATCAAACATGATTGTTATTTGATGCTGCCCCCCCCCCCCCCCCTCTTTTTTTTTTACAACAGGTATTTGTTAAAGAGATGCGTCTTCAGTAGTTTCTTAAAATTGCTCAGTGATACTGCCTTACGGACAGAGTTGGGAAGATCGTTCCACCATTTTGCAGTGGTGAACGCTGCGGATTCATAGGAGTGAATCGAAATTCTAGCAAATGTGCCTAAATAGTCCATCCATCCATTATCATCCATCCATTTATCCTCTACTAGGGTCGTATCGGGCACTGGGCAGATACACACAGGACAGGGTGCCAATCTATCACTGGGCAAACACTCACTCACACAAACACACTCTATATGGGACAATTAGGAGAGTTCAATTGAATTGATCCATGTTATTGGACTGTGGGAGGAAACCGGAGAACCCAGAGGAAACCCACACGGACATGGGGAGAACATGGAAACTCCACCCAGATTGGGATTCGAACTAGCGCTGAGAAGCGAACGTGCTACCTACTAAGCCACCGTGCCGCCCGTCTAAATAGTCTCTCATGATAAAGACAGGTAAAGTAAAACGACTCTTTCAAAAGACTCCCAAAGGAACCGAGTGACTCGATTCATTTACATTTATATATACATTGTCATTTAGCAGACGCTTTTATCCAAAGCCACTTACAAATGAACATTACAAGTCAGAAGTTATGCATAAAACCAACTACACTGTAAATTCATCAAACATGATTTTTATTTGATGCTGCGCCCCCCCCCCCCCTTTTTTTTTACAACAGGTATTTGTTAAAGAGATGCGTCTTCAGTAGTTTCTTAAAACTGCTCAGTGATACTGCCTTACGGACAGAGTTGGGAAGATCGTTCCACCATTTTGCAGTGGTGAACGCTGCGGATTCATAGGAGTGAATCGAAATTCTAGCAAATGTGACTAAATAGTCCATCCATCCATTATCATCCATCCATTTATCCTCTGCTAGGGTCGTATCGGGCACTGGGCAGATACACACAGGACAGGGTGCCAATCTATCACTGGGCAAACACTCACTCACACAAACACACTCTATATGGGACAATTAGGAGAGTTCAATTGAATTGATCCATGTTATTGGACTGTGGGAGGAAACCGGAGAACCCAGAGGAAACCCACACGGACATGGGGAGAACATGGAAACTCCACCCAGATTGGGATTCAAACCGGGAATCCCTAGCGCTGAGAAGCGAACGTGCTACCTACTAAGCCACCGTGCCGCCCGCCTAAATAGTCTCTCATGATAAAGACATGTAAAGTCAGGTAAATTTGAAAACAAAATTGCCTCTAGGTCTGAATGTGTGTGTGTGTGTGTGTGTGTGTGTGTGTGTGTGTGTGTGTGAATGCGTTTGTGCTTGTCCTTTTATGGTATGGTAGCAACTTAAAAAGTAAATAAAGAAATAAATGCTGCTAGCTTAGAATAGTGGTATAACAAGATGTGATTGCAGTAACAAAACTGCTGTCAAGCTAATGTATTGTTGCTATGAAATAATTATGATCATTTTTTTTAACTATGAAGCTTGATTGAAATATAGAATAAATAGATAATAACACACACACACACACACACACACACACACTGTATATGGGGCAATTTGGAGTATTCATTTGACCTTGATCCATATTTTTGGACTGTGGGAGGAAACACGAGAACCCGGAGGAAACCCATGCGGACATGGGGAGAACATGGAAAGTCCACCCAGGTTGGGATTCGAACCTGGAATCCCTAGCGCTGAGAAGTGAATATTTTCTGTTGTGTTTTATTAATTTATTATTTGGTGACATAGGCCAGACCTGTGGTAGGTCTGCACAGAGATGCAAGATTGAATATGAACATATGTACATTATAATTAGGCCACAAAAAATCTTTATTGATATAAAATGTTTTATATAACCCCTTGGGCAGATAAAGAAAGAAATCTAATTTTAAGATGCAAAAGAACCGTGAAAGTGTTGGCAGTCTAGTAAAATCTCATTCATGCAGCTGAGCCTGCAGTGGGAGTGACATACTTTGATTTGGAAAAGACTAATCTGCTTGTGGGCCAGCACGGTGGCTTAGAGGTTAGCACGTTCACCTCTCAGCACTGGCGATTCAGGTTCGAATCCCAATCTGGGTGGAGTGTCCATGTGGGTTTCATGTGGGTTCTCTGGTTTCTTCCCACAGTCCAAAAACATGGATTTAAGGTAAAATTAAATGCTCTAAATTGCCCCAAATACAGTGTGTTTGTGTGAGTGTGCTCAACGATAGATTAGAGATCCACCCTTGATGAATGAATGAATCTGTTTGAGCAAAGAATCAACTCAATGTATTGCCAAAGTTGAATCACTTGAACAGTCCACATTAAAACAGAGCATCTTAATTGATATTTTTTTAAAGGTGTAAAAGACAAAAACTTCTTGCCAAGTGCTAATGTAAGGAGATTATTATGCCAGTGGTCATAATTTTAAGGTTAACAAGACTATTTTAAAATGTTTCACACTATACATATATATGTATATGTTCATAGTCTGTACATGTTCACAGCTTGTATATTTCATATTTATATCTGCTCATAGTATGTACATGTTCATAGTCTGTTCATAGCTTGTATATTTCTTATTTATATCTGCTCAAAGTCTGTACATGCTCATAGCTGTATATTTCATATTTATAATGTTTATAGTCTGTGGATGGATGCAAACTGCATTTCATTGTTTATAATAAGCAAAGACAATAAAGTTGAATTCTATTCTATACTTTGCCTTAAAATTAATTATGATTTTTAAAAAAAATTAATTAAAACATTTCGTGTATATATTAAAATTAAAAGCAACTTTGCTGAACCAATACTAACAATAATACATACAGTAAGGTGTCATATTTATTTTAAATGTACTTGACATGTGTTGTATTGTCTTTATTTTTTGCCCAGGGATTTGTGTTCTCATGGGCATCCACTTTAGTTTAAAAAAAAGTGTTTTGGTTTGAATTTAAGATTCTGTGGCCAAATGATGTCCATCGTCAGTAAAATGTTATTTCAAAATATATTTAATAGATTCAAGAATAATGACCCTGAAAGTAAAATGGCAAACCGTGTCAGGAAATAGGGCATGTTTCAACTTATCCATCCATCAATTATCTTCCAATTTATCCTCTACTAGGGTCGCGGTTGGTTCATCTGGGGAGAAAGTTTCGGACGCTGGGCAGCTACACCCAGGTGACAATCTATCGCTGAACACACACTCACTCAAACAAACACACTATATATGGGGCAATTTGGAGAATTCAATTGACCTTGATCCTTGTTTTGGGACTGTAAATTGAAACCGGAGAACCCAGAGGAAACCCACGCGGACACGGGGGGAACATGGAAATTCCACCCAGATTAGGATTCGAACCCAAGCGAACGTGCTAACTTTTTCAACTTATAAACTCTTTATTCATACAAATGACATAATGCAACACCACATGATCTATAGCTCAGCGAGCCTAACCCCGTTGAGCGAATCTGAACTAACAAAAAGAAATTTGTCGCCCTCTTGCGTTCACTTTTAGCAGTTTAAAATAAATACTTGACAGTTAATGTCAATGTAGCATAAAAAGTCTGTAATTTACAGTAAATAAAATACACTGAACTTAAACATAAACGTAGATGGCTGTAATAAGTTTGCTTAACCAAAGTAGCATAATAAAAAACACTCATGTTTATGACTTAAAATCCAAAAAAATTATGTTTTTCAACAATTTTTGGACTAAACAGTGTCGTTCTGGAACTCCAGTAAAAAAAAAAGCCCAAAATAAATGAAGAAGAAACCAAAAACAGAACATTTCAAATTGTAATTTAACTCAGTAAGCCTATATAACAGCAAAGGAGAACACAGTGATGTGTAATATGTGCCAGGAAAACTAGCCCATGGAACATGCTGATGAGAAGAAAAAAACTGACAAAGATGGTGGTTTTCTGTTGATGAAATGAACCATTGTGTCTGCAATGCTGGGGCATACAGAGTTCAAGAAACAACCTAAGATCTACATGAACTTGTTGAAAAAAAAACCAGGGTGCAGAGATATAGATATAACAGTCAGATATATCAAACTGAAATGGTTGTTGCAAACACCCAAGTATTATTAAGATTAAAAGAGGGTATATATATATATATATATATATATATATATATATATATATATATATATATATATATATATATAGTTCTTACATACACCTCTTGGTGCTACTTGGACACATCATCAGTGATGAACCCGAGGTCATGGGGTGTTTCGGGTCTTTGATCATCAAACACCCTACCTCGGGCGACCCAGTCGTGGGTGATCAGCCCCCGACTTGTGTCCAAGTGGCCCACTACTCCACAGATCCCCCCTCCGGATCCATAGCCATCTTGAGGCTTTCTCCGCAGCCTCTATGATGTTCCTGATGGCTCGTTTGCACAGCTGACCTTTTACTCCAAGGACTTTTAGGGTGCGGGGTAGTGACTGGCCAACAAAACCCCGACACCCTACCTCAACTGGTTCACATCGGGCTTTCCAGCCTTTACTCCTACACTCCGTCACCAGCTCAGCATACTTAGCTCTCTTTCGTTCATTTGCCTCCTCTATTCGGTCTTCCCAGGGGACAGTAAGTTCGACCAGCACCACTTGCTTTGTAGACTCTGATATTAGTAACATGTCTGGTCGAAGTGCAGAGGCTACGATGTACTCTGGGAACTTGAGCTGTCTTCCCAGGTCGACTTGGAGCTTCCAGTCCCGGGCAGTGGTGAGAAGCCCTCCAGAGGAACCTGACTGATGTTGTGCCTTCTCTCCCGCTCTGACAAACGTGATGGTGTGTTTGGGAGTATGTTGGTACCTGCAGTTAGAGATTGCTGAGCTGAGCGTATCTGCCAGCGCCCTGAGGACCTGGTCATGACGCCAGCGATACCGCCCCTCCCCCAAGGCCTTTGGGCAGCAACTGAGGATGTGCTCGAGGGTGGCTCTTTTCTGGCACAGCTGACATGCCGCAGTGTCTGCTAAGCCCCAGCACTTCAAGTTGGTTGGACTAGGGAGCACGTCATACACGGACTGAATAAGGAACTTAATGTGCAGGGGTTCGAGTCTCCAGAGCTCTGGCCAGGTGACTTTACGCTGCTCAGCGTGCTCCCACCTTGTCCAGGCACCTTGCTGGTGCATAGCTACCATCTTGACTCGCCGATCTTCCTCTACCTCTGCCCTTATCTCGTCCTGTACCATTTGCCGCTTCTCCCTTCCTCTAACTTTGTCATAACGGGGCTTAGAAAAGCAGCCAAGACCTGCGCGGCCCACTGCAATATTGCCTACCAAGATGTTGTGCTGTAGCCTTGCCTCTGCTCTGTCAACAGCTTCCTGAGCCTTCCACTTCCTCCCAGTTTTCACTCGAATTCCTGCTGTAGCAACTTTTCTGTCTGAGGAATCCCGGTACATCATGAGCTCCCTAGTGCGTGTAACCTTGAATTCCTCTGATAGGCCACTAAATGGAAGCTGCAGCATGGTGGAATGGCCGTACAGAGCGATGCTGCTAAGGGATCGAGGAAGCCCAAGCCACCTACGGAGAAACTGGCTGATGTTGCGTTCTAGCATCTCCACCGTTGATATGGGCACCTCGTAGACAAGCAGGGGCCAAAGGAGTCTTGGCAGAACTCCGTGCTGGTACATCCAGGCTTTGAATTTTCCTGGTAGCCCCGACTTATCTATTACTGTGAGCCAAGATGTCAGTTCTACCTTGGTTTTCTGGAGTACCTCTGAGTCCCTCATGGAGCTGTTGAAAACCTTGCCCAGGCTCTTGACCGGTTTTTCTGTCACCGTTGGAATTGGGGTCTCTCCTATGGCGAAGTGGTACCGGTCGGCCACTCTGCCTTTCTTCAGGACCAGAGACCTAGACTTGGCGGGCTTGAAGCTCATTCTCGCCCATGAGATGAACCGCTCCAGCCCCTGAAGTAGCCATCTGCAGCCAGGAACAGAGGTTGCCGTCACCGTTAGGTCGTCCATAAATGCTCTTATGGGGGGCTGCCGAGTGCCAGATCTTGACAAAGGGCCCCTACATTCCACCTCAGCTGACTTAACAATCATGTTCATCGCCAGGGAGAAGAGTGGCACTGATATAGTGCAGCCTGTTATAATACCCTTCTCTAGGCGTTGCCAGGCAGATGTAAGTGATCCTGATGTTACTCTCAGCTGGAAGTTGTTATAATAGTCCAGGATGAGGTTGGTGATCGACACTGGGACATGATGTTTTGTCAGTGCTGTTTCAACGAGCTTGTGGGGAATGGATCCATTAGCATTTGTGAGGTCCAGCCAGAGCGTTGCCAAATCCCCTCTGCTCTCCCTTGCGTCGCGGATCAGCTGCGATACCACACCTGTGTGCTCTAGGCATCCCGAAACACCTGGGACTCCTCCCTTCTGAACTGACGTGTCTATGTAGCCATTCTTCAAGAGGAAGTCTGTGAGCCGTTGGGACACTATCTTGAAGAAGATCTTCCCTTCGACACATAGCAGTGAGATGATGCGAAACTGCTCGATGTTACTTATGTATATATATACCTTCATTCAGGAACTGATTAAAGCTACAGGAATTATTATTTTTTGCAAAAGGAGGATCTACTAAATATTAACGTGACTTTGCTGCCCATACTTTTGCACCTGTCAAATTTTGGTTTAATGCATATTGCACATTTTCTGTTAGTACAATAAACCTCATTTCAATCCTAAAATATTACTGTGTCCATCAGTTATTCGACATATCAAACTGAAATGGCTGTTGCAAACACCCAAATATTTAGACAAAATTGTTGGTACCCCTTGGTTAATGACAGAAAAACCCACAATGGTGACAGAAATTTTGGGTTTTTCTGTCATTAACCAAGGGGTACCAACAATTTTGTATATATACACAAGCGGGGGGGTTCCCCATGTCCATCCAGGGGAGAACGTTTTGGGCGCTGGGCAGATAGACCCAGGACAGGGTGCCAATCCATCGCTGGGCACACACTCACCCACACAGACACATACACACTCCATATGGGGGCAATTTGGAGAACTCAATTGACTTGATCCATGTTTTTGGACTGTGGGAGGAAACCGGAGAACCCGGAGGAAACCCACATGGACACGGGGAGAACATGGAAACTCAACCCAGATGGGGATTTGAACCTGGAATCCCTAGCGCTGAGAGGCGAATGTGCTAACCACTAAGCCACCGTGCCGCCCTGATACAGATCACTGTACACCAAAACAACCAGACACTCAAACAGTTTTTATGTATATATAAATATATTATTTTTATATATATATATATATATATATATATATATATATATATATATATATATATATATATATATATATATATATATATATATATATATATATATACAGTGGGTTGCAAAAGTATTCATAGCCCTTGAACTTTTCCATATTTTGTCACATTACAACCACAAACATAAATATATTTCACTGGAATTTAATGTGAAAGACCAACACAAAGTGGTATACAATTGTGAAGTGGAAGGAAAATTATACATGAATCAACATTTTTTTTACAAATAAAAAACTGAAAAGTGCGACGTGCAAAAGTATTCAGCCCCCTTTTCCCTGAGTGCAACCAATTGCATTCAGAAGTTGCCTGATGAGTGCTAATGACTCAAAAGGGTCCACCTGTGTGTAATCTAATCTCAGTACAAATACAGCTGCTCCGTGACGGCCTCAGATGTTGGTTAAGAGAATATTGGGGAGCAAACAGCATCATGAAGTCCAAAGAACACACCAGACAGGTTAGGAATATGGTTTTGGAGAAGTTTAAAGCAGGCTTAGGTTATAAAAAGATTTCCAAAGCTTTGAACATCTCACGGAGCACTGTTCAATCCATCATCCGGAAATGGAAAGAGTATGGCACCACAGTAAACCTGCCAAGACAAGGCCGTCCACCTAAACTTACAGGCCGAACAAGGAGATCACTGATCAGAGAGGCAGCCAAGAGGCCCATGGTGACTCTGGATGAAATGCAGAGAGCCACAGCTCAGGTGGGGGAAACTGTCCACAGGACAACAATTAGTCGTGCACTACACAAATGTGGTCTTTATGGAAGAGTGGCAAGGAGAAAGCCATTGTTAAAAGAAAACCATAAGAAGTCCCGTTTGCAGTTTGCCAGAAGCCATGTTGAGGACACAGCAAACATGTGGAAGAAGGTGCTTTGGTCAGACGAGACCAAAATTGAACTTTTTGGCCACAATGCAAAACGCTATGTGTGGCGGAGAAATAACACTGTACATCACTCTGAAAACACCATCCCCACTGTCAAATATGGTGGTGGCAGCATCATGCTCTGGGGGTGCTTCTCTTCAGCAGGGACCGGGAAGTTGGTCAAAGTTGATGGGAAGATGGATGGAGCCAAATACAGGGCAATCTTGGAAGAAAACCTGTTGGAGTCAGCAAAAGATTTGAGACTGGGGCGGAGGTTCACCTTCCAGCAGGACAACGACCCTAAACATAAAGCCAGAGCTACAATGGAGTGGTTTAAAAAAAAGAATATTCATGTGTTAGAATGGCCCAGTCAAAGTCCAGACCTAAACCCAATTGAGAATTTGTGGCAAGATCTCAAAACTGCTGTTCACAAACGCTCTCCATCCAATCTGACTGAGCTTGAGCTGTTTTGCAAGGAGGAATGGGCAAGAATTTCAGTCACTAGATGTGCAAAGCTGGTGGAGACATACCCTAAAAGACTTGCAGCTGTAATTGCAGCAAAAGGTGGCTCCACAAAGTATTGACTCAGGGGGGCTGAATACTTTTGCACGTCGCACTTTTCAGTTTTTTATTTTTAAAAAAAATGTTGATTCATGTATAATTTTCCTTCCACTTCACAATTGTATACCACTTTGTGTTGGTCTTTCACATTAAATTCCAGTGAAATATATTTATGTTTGTGGTTGTAATGTGACAAAATATGGAAAAGTTCAAGGGGTATGAATACTTTTGCAACCCACTGTATATATATATATATATATATGTATGTATGTATGTATAGGGCGGCAGGGGGCCTTGGTGGTTGGCACGTTTGCCTCTCAGTGCTAGGGATTCCCGGTTCGAATCCCCATCTGGGTGGAGTATCTATGTTCTCCCCGTGTCCACGTGGGTTTCCTCCGGGTTCTCCGGTTTCCTCCCACAGTCCAAAAACATGGATCAAGTTAATTGAGTTCTCTAAATTGCCCCATATATAGAGTGTGTTTGAGTGTGTGAGTGTGTACCCAGCGATGGATTGGCGCCCTGTCCTGGGTGTATCTGCCCAGCGCCCGAGATGCTCTCCCCTGGATGGGCATGGGGAACCCCACCGCGACCCTAATAGAGGATAAAGCGGGAGATAATGAATGAATGAATATATATATATATATATATATATATATATATATATATATATATATATATATATATATATATATATATATATATATATGAATCCCATGGGTGGAGTTTCCATGTTCTTCCTATGTCCACCTATGTTTCCTCCGGGTTCTACAGTTTCCTCCCACAGACCAAAAACATGGATCAAGGTCAATTGAACCCTCAAAATTGCAGCATATAGAGTGTGTTAGGGATTCCCGGTTCGAATCCCAATCTGGGTGGAGTTTCCATGTTCTCCCCGTGTCCAAGTAGGTTTCCTCCGGGTTCTCCGGTTTCCTCCGACAGTCCAAAAACATGGATCAAGTCAATTGAGTTCTTCAAATTGCCCCATATAGAGTGTGTCTGTGTGCGTGTCTGTGTGACTGAGTGTGCCCAGCGATAGATTGGCGCCCTGTCCTGGGTGAATCTGCCCTGCGCCTGAAACGTTCTCCCCTGGATGGGCACGGGGAAACGCCCCCACCACCCCTCCCCCCCCCGAGCGACCCTAGAAGAGGATAAAGCGAAAGATAATGGATTGGTATTTAGTAAAGGAAATGAAGTAAAACACTCATCCGCAAGTGTTTTTTTTTAAAGTTAGCGTTCACGCTCTCCAGTCCAGTAGGTGGCATACACGATCCACTTTTGTATTGCTATCCGTGTAACCAAGAACAAGAAGAAGCCGCGAGCTGAGGCGGAGTGAGAGGTTCTAACTTTAAAGATGGAGTTGTTATCGGAAAGAGAACGTGACGGCTGCAGAAAGCTGTTACAACTGCTGCCAGATAACGAGTTACTTACACTTAGTGATACAGTGACTAATCGCTTGATACGGGTAAAGAGTGTGACAGGTGAGGATCGTTTATTGTCATGCAGCTGAATCTAACAGGAGTGAACCTGACTCGTCTCTGTTAATGGCTGGATTCTGTCCTGTTTCTGTCTGACAGAGGCCACCGATGCCGTCTTGGCGTATTCACAAAGTGCAGAAGAGCTGCTGAAAAGAAAGAAGGTTTACCGGGAGGTGATCTTCAAATACCTCGCTGCTGAAGGTATTACTGTACCTGTAAACACTGAGAAAAATCAGCTGGTGAAGAGGACGCTTCAGTACTGGCAAACTTTAAATGTAAGTACAAGTAAAGTAATTAGATAATCATCCATCCATCCATTACCTTCCACTTTATCCTCTACTAGGGTCGTGGGGGGGTTCCCCATGCCCATCCAGGGGAGAACGTTTTGGGCGCTGGGCAGATACACCCAGGACAGGGTGCCAATCTATTGCCGGGCAAACACTCACTCACACAGACACAGTGGGAGGAAACCGGAGAACCCGGAGGAAACCCATGCAGACACGGGGAGAACATGGAAACTCCACCCAGATTGGGATTAGAACAGGAATCCCTAGTGCTGAGAGGTGAACGTGCTAACCACTAAGCCACCGTGCCGCCATTGGACAATCAGTAGGATATATGTTACTTACACACCTGCGTATATTACTTACACACTGCAAAACAAAAATGCAGTGTACTTCCGCAGCGCAACTCACCACCAAATTAAGTTATAAAGTTCATTCATTCATTCTTTATCCTCTATTAGGGTTGCGGAGGGTTTCACCATGCCCATCCAGGGGAGAAAATCTCGGGCGCTGGGCAGATAGACCCAGGACAGGGCGCCAATCCATCGCTGGGCACACACTCACTTACACAGACACACTCTATATGGGGCAATTTTTGAGAATTCAATTGACTTGATACATGTTTTTGGAATTTGGGAGGAAAGCAGAGAACCCGAAGGAAATCCACGCAGACACGGGGAGAACATGGAAACTCCACCCAGATGGGGATTCGATCCGGGAATCCCTAGTGCTGAGAGGCGAACGTGCTAACCACTAAGCCACCGTGCCGCCCAGTTATAAAGTTAAAGTGATCTATTTTGCCTACTGTACTTACACACAGCAATTTGTTTTCCACATTTAACCCCTCCTTCAGTGAAACACACACATATACACACACCCTGTATAAGGCACTGGGAGCAGTTTGGGTTAGATCGGGTTCGATCTGGAATTGAACTGGGGATCTTAAGGTCACAGGACTAGCTCCTCATTCACAAGCCTGGACTGCCCCATGTTACACTGAACACCACACATTTAATTCTTCTCTCCTGCATGTAGATTTGTAAATTGAAAAATAACATTTCCAACAACTAAGATGTATTAAATAAATATTAACAGACATTTAGAAATGCACACATGCAACAAAATGTTTTTGCCTTGTAGGTCTCCCCATCACAGACATCAGTACAGACGTATAATGCAGCTTGTTCAAAAGAAGATGGTTTGTCAGATTTACCAGCTTTGGGTAAACAGTTTTGTCAGTGGTTTTATCAGTTGTTAAACTCCCAGAATCCTACGGCAGGGCTGCCGGTTCAGGATTGGGGACCGCAGCACTTTTGGAAGGATGCCAAACTGATGATTTTATCTTTTGCTGGAAGTCATCAGACAGAGCAGTTCCATGGAGCAGAAATGGTAAGCAAACGGTTGTATGCTCTAACGGGGTCAGAGAGTTTACTCTTCTGCCCTAATCTGGAAACCCCAGGCCTTAAGTGTGTATCTTCACCGTATGGATTGGTGCTAGTGGCCTGCGCTGGTACCGTTCATCGGGAAAGTGTTTGTCTTGGAATTTTCGAGCAAGTCTTCGGTTTGATCCGTGATCCGATGGATAACAACCGCTGGAAGGTGAAACATGTGCATTTGAAAGTTACTGGACAAGAAACTCTAGGGAAGGGAATGGTACCAGCAGTTACATATGACTCTAACGAGCTGTTTCAACTTGTCACGTGAGATCATGTATTCTTGTCTGTCAATAAACTTTTTTTTTTCAGTAAGGAATCACTGATACTAATACACAATTAGGTACCTGGCCAACAATATGCTTGTCCTCATAGAACTATTCTAAAAACTTTCACATTACCACTTTATGGCTTAATTCCAGCTGATTTGTTACAGTTGTACTAAAATAAGGAGGAAAATCAGAAAATAGGTATTTAAGTCACTGTTGCAATTGTAATGTTGGTGTTAAGTCATATTTATATTTAGGCAAAATTGAAGCAAGATTTAATCTCTTGTAACAGTTTAGCAAATAGGCATTAGTGCTGTACACACTTAAAATTCAGACAGACAAACATACATTGGTATTGGTGTATTCTTATTTTGTCTTTAAAAATGCACTTTAAGTTATGCAAATTACATGTACCTTTTTATTCACTTTGTAAATATTAAGCAACTATTAAAATGTTTTTATCATTTATTTATTTTAACTGTATTTGTTATTATACCAAATACATAAAGATGCAGGTCTTTTCTTACTGATGTAAGTAAATTCATTACTTCAGTGCTTGAGATGATATTATAATTCACCTTTCACACTTAATATTAAATATTTACATTTTTCTGTCAAATTAATTATTATACAAATTACTTGAACCTTGGTGATGGGCAGAAATAGGGGTTAAGTAAAATAGTTTTTCAGTAAAAGTTTGAGACTTTCTGGATTTTAATTTCTCATCTTTATAGCTACTTTTTATTACATGGTATAAGTAAAATTCATGGGATAGTGACATGCCATATGTTCTTTTAAAAATCCAGCTAGTAGAAAATTAACTATTTATTAGATTAATATAACTTAATGAACAATACAGATTTAGGGTTGAGAAAAGTAGTTCTGTCATATTTTGTACCAGTGACGAAAATTTCTCTAATTTAGTTATGTTCAATCTTTGATATTTTTCTCTTTTATTTTTGCATTTCTCTCATTCAAAATTGTTAAAATTGTCCAGATGTGGTGTCACTCCACAGTAATTCAATCACAGTGTAATATGTAGTGAAATATGGATGACCGATTGACTTCTATTTGCATTTTGATAATTAAAATGGACATTCAATTTGAACAAGCTTTAGTGCTATGTAATTAATAAACCATCCAAACTAGCAATTTAGCATTAAACATTGATGTATCGTTGTTTGATTTTATCCAAATCAGTTTTTATAGCTTAAAAGTCTAAAAGATCTTAGAATTTTAGGAACTTTAGGCTAATACCTGTTAAAATTATGGTGACAGTGAAGGATCTGTAGACTTTAGTTCTTCCACTAAAAATAATTGAAACTGAAACTGTTTATTTTTATTTTTTGCCCTTTGTCAGCACTACAGGTGGGAATTAAAAAATAGTACAGCAAATGTAATTTACAATATGTTATAATTCTAGATGAAAAATGAATTATGTGTTCTTTGTGGCACAATCTTTGTTGAAAAATAAAAAATATTTTTCTGTGACAGTTCTATAATATTTATTATGTAATGTCATTGAACAAAGGTTTAAGGAGTGTTTTTTATTATTATAAATAAGGAGCTATTCAAACTTTTATTTTCTATAACTTGCTGTTTACACATACATCCATTATCTTCCGCTTTTTCCTCTACTAAGGTCGCGAGGGGGTTCCCCATGCCCATCCAGGGGAGAACGTTTCGGGCGCTGGGCAGATACACCCAGGACAGGGCACCAATCTATCGCTGGGCACATAAACACTCTATATGGGGTAATTTGGAGAATTCAATTGACCTTGGTCCATATTTTTGGACTGTGGGAGGAAACAAGAAGAACCCGGAGGAAACCCACGTGGACACAGGGAGAACATGGAAACTCCACCCAGATTGAGATTCGAACCGGGAATCTCTAGGGCTGAGAGGCGAATGTGCTAACCACTAAGCCACCGTGCCGCCCGCTATTTATACATGTGGACAAAAATGTTGGTACCCCTCGATTAATTAAATACCCACAATAGTCACAGAAATAACTTATATCTGATGAAAGTAATAATAAATAAAATTACCGAAATTGGTTTTGAACCATTCTTAAACAGAATTATTAAAAAAAAAAGTAAACTCATTAAACAGGCCTGGACAAAAATGATGGTACCTCGAGAATGATGTGACCAAAGAGAGTGTATCCACTAATTAGCATCACAGTTGTCTACAATCTTGTAATCAGTCAGGGCTACAGGTAACGAGAGGGATAATACAAATGTATATTTCTTTTATGAACTGAGGTGTACCAACAATTTTGTCCACATGTGTAATAGTTTTTTTTTAGTCTCATTTGAATTAGTCACTTATTCTTCAGTCACGTATTCCTGTGTTAATACTTCAGTATATTTATGTTGGCATGCAGTGTAACTGGTTAAATATACACGTAATAATGAACTCAGCTGTAACAATGCTGTAAAAAGGGTGGACCAAAATTCTTCCAGAACAATGTGGGAGCCTAAGGTCATTCAGAAAATATTTACTTTAAATTGTCATTGTTGCTGATATTGATTCTACAAACTTTTTATTTCTTTGAGGCTTTCTTACAAGACATCTCCATTTGCCTTTATTATTCATTCATTCATTCATTCATTCATTCTCTCCCACTTTATCCTCTATTAGGGTCGCGGTGGGGTTCCCCATGCCCATCCAGGGGAGAACATCTCAGGCGCTGGGTAGATAGACCCAGGACAGGGTGCCAATCCATCGCTGGGTGCACACTCACTCACACAGACACACTCTATATGGGGCAATTTTGAGAATTCAATTGACTTGATCCATGTTTTTGGACTGTGGGAGGAAACCGGAGAACCTGGAGGAAACCCACGCAGACACGGGGAGAACATGGAAACTCCACCCAGATGGGGATTTGAACCGGTAATCCCTAGCGCTGAGAGGCAAACGTGCTAACCACTAAGCCACCGTGCCGCCGCCTTTATTATTGTTAAATAAATAGTAATACTAAGTAAAATAAGTAGCTCCCTCCGATTTAATGATGACAGCACAACTGTTCTTAACAACACTGAGTTTATTCTCAAACTTATACCTAAATGTGAGAACTCATTGCTGCATTAAATAACAAAGAGAGTATATGACTTCATGCTTCAAGTTCCTTGACACTTGAGCATTCATTGTATGAATAACTAGAATAGTCATCTTCTGTGTCATCAGAGACAAAACTATTAAACTCCACAAGCCTGGAAAGGGCTATGGGGCAATTGCCAAGCAGCATGGTGAAAAAGATCAACTGTTGGAGCAATTATCAGAAAAT
This sequence comes from Corydoras sp. C115, assembly GCA_019802505.1. Lineage (NCBI taxonomy): Eukaryota > Metazoa > Chordata > Actinopteri > Siluriformes > Callichthyidae > Corydoras > Corydoras sp. C115. The sequence continues at coordinate 1,065,833 of JAFMOC010000076.1, read as the reverse complement.
GGAAGAAGCTAAACCTGAATGTCATTCTCCCTCGGACTGGGCATCTCACCTCGTGGCGTATCAATGATCCTAAGAAAGGTAAGGAATCAGCCCAGAACTACACGGGACGAACTGGTCAATGCCTTGAAGAGAGCTGACACCACTGTTTCCAAGGTTACTGTGTGTAATACACTTAAGACGTCATAGTTGAAAGTCCTGCATGGCACGGAAGGTTCCGCTGCTTAAATCAGCACTCATCCAGGCCCGTTTTAAGTTTGCCCATGATCAGTTGGGTGATCCAAAGGAGTCATGGGAGAAAGTTTGGTCATTTTGGTCTTAATTCCACTCGCTGTGCTTGGAGGATGAAGAATGATGAGTATAAGGATGTGTGGCCTAGCCAGTCTCCAGACCTAAACCCTATAGAAAATCTTTGGAGGAAGTCGAACTCCCTTTTCTCAGCGACAGTTCAGAAACCTGGCTGATATAGAGAAGATCTGTGTGGAGGAATGGGCCTTCTGCAGTGTGTGCAAATCTGGTAAAAAAAAACAGGAAACCTCTGTTTGACCTCTGCAATTGCAAACAAAGACTACCATACCAAATATTAAAAATGATTTTCACAGGTGGCTTAGTGGTTAGCACGTTCGCCTCTCAGCGCTAGGGATTCCCAGATCGAATCCCCATCTGGGTGGAGTTTCCATGTTCTCCCCGTGTCCGCATGCGTTTCCTCCGGGTTCTCCGGTTTCCTCCCACAGTCCAAAAACATGGATCAAGTCAATTAAATTCTCCAAATTGCCCCATATAGAGTGTGTCTGTGTGCGTGTCTGAGTGAGTGTGTGCCCAGCGATAGATTGGCGCCCTGTCATGTGTGTATCTGCCCAGTGCCTGAAACGTTGTCCCCTGGATGGGCATGGGGAACCCCCCCCCGCCACCCTAATATAGGATAAAGCGGAATAGATGGATGGATTTTCACAGGTGTTTAAATATTTATTTGCAGCAGTAACACACAAATAAATTATTATAAATTGTGATTTCCGGATTTTTTTTAGAATATGTCTCTCACAGTGGACATGCACCTAAGATTAAAAAAATTTCAGACCCCTTCATGATTTCTAAGTGGGAGAACTTGCAGTCACAGAGTGTTGAAATTTTAATAAGCAAAAAAATAAATTTCCTTACTAATATATATATATATATATAGAGAGAGAGAGAGAGAGAGAGAGAGAGAGAGAGAGAGAGAGAGAGAGAGAGGCGTACAACATAACGAGATTTGCGATAACGACTCAAATAACGAAAAAATAATACATGTCCTCTCTGGGCTTATGTACAAAACACTGTAAAATTCTTTAAGAGAATTCATCAAGTGCCATTTGACTAGCACATGGGGGAAAACAGTTTTATGGCCCCCTTCTTTTCTTTTATTATACAAGTTTATTATATTTTACATTTAGAAAGCAGCTATGCTATTTTTTTTAATCTTGAGGAAAAAACCCAGTCATAGAACATGTAGGTTCCATACTATTTTTAACTGTTCTTTTACTGAATTTGGATCTGTGTTGTAATGAAGGAGCTGTGGTAACATAACATTTTTTAAATATATATTTAGAGAAGCGATTCAGTGCCATCTGGTTTATTGATAGATGGCATCGCTTTCCTCTTCCATGCTAAAATGTGTGTGCTAGTGCTAATGGGAGAAGGATTGTTGGGAACTTCAGTGCTAAGTGGTTTTGGTGGGAAATGTGACATTTGGGAAATTATTGTTGGCACTGGCTTCAAAGGCCGAAAAGTCTGCAATATCTTCTCTGGAGCTAGTTTTAATGCCTGCAAATGCCATAGTTGTGGTATAAATTGCACCACAGCCATTGATCTTTTTCCTGTTCACCTCTCAGAAAGAAAAATAACAAGCTGCCTGACTTTAGTCTTTATGGCATTTGGCCTACCCAGTTTTAATAAGTGGTTTGGCCAGTTATGACGCACACGTTCAAAAATACAGTTCACTCTGCGTCTGCAGATCACTGTGACTTTGGGGTTTCTTTAATGGAGATGTGTGTTTCTCGTAAAGATTATATTACCCCCTTGACAGCAGGAGCTTTGAATTATGGTCCAGGGTTGAACTGCTGTTAAAGATTTAATTAGCTGGCACGTTGATTTTTCTTATTAAAAATACTAACACCACCAGATAAGTACAAAATAATGAGACGTCCTTTAGTTACCATCATCATTCTTTCTCAAGACACCAATGGTTTTTTTTTCCTTTAACCGCCTTGCTGGATGGAACAGATTTTCACATTAATAACACATTGTCAGAATGGAAAATTGTCTGAAGAAAATTGTTTCCATGATCATAAAGCTCATAAAACATCCTGTGACCACTTTTGTCATTTGATTTTTCAAAGGACGGCCATCCACTCAATGTAAGCTGTTTTTCGCTACCATATTCACACTCTTTCCATTCTTTTGCAATCATGAGCAATCCACAAGTATCCACATGGAGGCGCAATAGCTTTATTATTGATAGGAGATAAACTTGGCCCATTATCCAAAGCAAAAGCTTTTAAAGCAATTGTTTGGAGGCTAATACGATTATGTGCTTTCAAGCAACGGACTATAAAAATATTTCTTTTCAAAGTTATGATGACAAGGCAAATTAAAAGTGTAATATTTATTTGCTCCTTGACAATGTCATGAGAAACGTGGATCAGTAAAGCATTCAATCTGTCACATGTAGGTAGTTACTTAGCCTTATTTTAATTTTGATATTTTTAGTGTTATGAGGAATGGTTTGTTAAGGTGATAACTTTTAATAGTGAAGTGCTGTTAGAGAAGACGGTGCCAACTTTTATCATCTCTCTTTCAACTGTTTGATGGTCATTTGTTTAAAAAGACATTACAAATTTAAACCTTTAAAACACATTATATAAAAATATCAAGCTACCCCATGAGGAGTAGTTATTGATGCAGGTTCCAGTGAAGGGCAAAGTACATGCTACATGATACAGCTGTATTTTAGACAATTATATGCCTCTTACTTTTAAAGGCTTTATCCTGTTTTAACATGTCTGTACTTCAGTATACAATACAAGGTTCAAAGTGGCATTGTTGAATAAGTTTGTTGTAATAAATGATTGTGGCTTGCACATTGTTTTTTTTTATTTCCAACCGCACTGAATTCTTCTGGAATTAAATAAAGTGGTTAAATCTGGGTTCAATCACAGCGTATGCCCTTTAAAAAAAAAAAAAAAAAAAGGTTACAAATATTGTTTGTCTGATAGACTACATCCAAATAACACAATATAACACTATCACATGATAAGAGTTAGTTGCTGTGTGAGGCATTCTTCAACATTTCCTTATTTTATGTCATGTACCTATTTAACTTCTGGAGATAGTGTATCGTCTTGTGCTAGAGTTCACTATTGTAATGACTCAGCTGGAGGAGGAAAAGGGTTGTACGCTTCAGCACTCATTAAGCATAATAAGCGTAAAGACCTTTCTTATGTTTTATTAGGCTGGCCAGCACAAATCAAGACCAATTTATAATCTTGTTTGTTTTTGTTTTTGGCATGTAAAAATCTGTCCTATTACGATGTCAATCTGTTTCCACACATCTGAGATGAACTGTATTGTGCAAATCTGTCAGTCTGGCCATAGCCTTCTACATCAGGCTCACAATTTTGAGGCTGTAATAAATATGAAATTTTAGTCACAGTACAATCATCTCTAAAGTAAAATCCACATAATTACACAGTCTTTAAAGCTACTTATGTAAGATATATTATTTATGCTTTGATGCAGTTTAGGATGCAGGCAATAAACAATTTACAATTTACTCATGACATTTTTTTTTTGTTTTGTTTTATTTTGTTTGTTACTTTTTTTTACTTTGTCAAGTAAGACCTAAAAATAATTGAGGAATACAATAACACATGCTCAGTTGTTAAAAGAAAGTGACTATTTTCATTCTAATGCTCAAAAACAGACGTGATCTCATTTGGGTCATTTGTTAGTGTGAGGACGTGATGTAAGTGGAGGATGTTAATGAGGTTTTAGTGAGACTGCTGATGAAAAAATGATGACATTATCAGAGCATGCCAGCAGCTTGTCAGGTTGGTTTTGGCCTGTTGTCTCTGCTGGCAACCACTTGCTCCACTAGGACATCTGCTGTGCTGTGTGGTCATTCTGCATCTTAATACTGATCTGCAGCCCACTGGTAGCCTGTTTATATTAATTGCCCTTGCCTCCTTTGCTGTTTGCCACTGATTACACTCATTAATTTCAATTACCCATGAGCTTCCCTCCCCATGACATCAGTGCAAAGACATTTGGAGGCCATTAGAAGCTGCTAATAGTGATGGGTATCATAGTATTTTTAATTTTTTGAGAGCCTTAAATTATAATTTTTTAGCCATTTCATTTTCTGTTTTAGCTTGTTACAGTGCTTTAGCATGTTCGCCACTTATCTAATTTCTGTTACATCTGCCATGACAATGATTACCTATCGTAGTTATTATGGCATTTATAGGTACAACCAGGTATCAGGCTTAATTTTCATCAACAAAACTGATACAATTTTCTGTATTTTGCAGAGCATTACAAAGACTGTATATGAGGACAAACTTAAAGCAGACATTCTATTTAGGGGTCTAAAATGCAATAATATATTTTTCTTTACTGAGTCCCAGTCCTTTAATGACCTATCTGAGCAGTTCTCATGGTTCCTATACTTCTTATTAAATATGGAGCATCAATGGGAATGTGACTCTGCACAAGTAATTCCTCTAGCAGCAGTACCTTTACTGTCCTCACGAGGGTGACAATTAAGAGATTGATTTATTAAGTGCAAGAAATGCCCTCCTCCTCAAGTCCTAATCCAATTGCATAGTGCGATTCCCCCCCAAACATTCATTCATTCATTCATTATCTCCCGCTTTATCCTCTATTAGGATCGCGGGGGGGTTCCCCATGCCCATCCAGGGGAGAGCGTCTCGGGCGCTGGGCAGATACACCCAGGACAGGGCGCCAATCCATCGCTGGGTACACACTCACTCACTGATACACACTCTATATGGGGCAATTTAGAGAACTCAATTAACTTGATCCATGTTTTTGGACTGTGGGAGGAAACCGGAGAACCCGGAGGAAACCCACGCGGACACGGGGAGAACATGGAAACTCCACCCAGATGGGGATTCGAACCGGGAATCCCTAGCGCTGAGAGGCGAACGTGCTAACCACTAAGCCACCGTGCCGCCCTCCCCCCCAAACAATGAAACGGAAATAGGAACATCAGCGTTGTGCTGCAGAACTGTAGTTTTTTTTTCCCCAAAATGAAAATTTGAAGATTTGAATTAGGCGTTTGGAACACTTTGCTGCTGGTACTGGAAATGAATTCTGTAAGTAAGCTGAATTAGTTTCAATGCAATGATCCTGCAGATACACACTTCCTATCCAATTCCACCCTGGGGACAGGCCCCTGTGTTAGAGGAGAAAAGTAGTACAAAGTCATATTAATTGATCAGGTGTCCGATGCTGATGTACATACTATCTTTCTAAAGACTCCAGCTGGTTGTTTGTGTATTGGTAATGAACAGACTGGTGCCAGGGGCCTTTGATAATTTGAAGCAGAAAAGAGAGAATCAATAATCACAGGGCTGAGCTGCGTGTTCCAGCCAGAGCAGATTGAGGTTGCTCCTGCTTTTAAGAACATATTTAACCATAACTTATCAGGACCTTTGTACTACCATCAACTTGTATACCAATTGTATACAAATATAGCAATTCTCTTCTAGGCCTGATTTTGTGCACTCCGCAGTTTTGCACTATTATTGAGTTCAAAGTCAATCCTAAGATAATGCTACTGTAAATAATTCAGCAATTCCTTTATTAAGAGCATGTGGAACATACAGAGGTGGCTTTTCTTGTAAAAAAAAACATTTGCTGTTACAAACTCAGGATTTAAAGCATATGGCACCTTACAAGTAAGATTTGTAACTCTCACTGTTCACTAACATGAATTATCAAAATAGTATTTAGAACTACTTGTTTATACATTCCTGTTCTGTATTTTGGTGTATAATATATTTGAATATATGATTTGGCTATGGTTCCAATAGGAATATATAGTTGGTTTAGATAATCATATCCATGGAATGGCTTGGTTTTATGTAATGCCACACAGTGTACTTCTAAATTTTCTTCCTTGTTATTTGTATAGAAAACTTTCAGATGGCTCTAATTGTGCTCCTAACAGCTCAGGCTTTCAGTCCCATTTCGGTCTCTCATGCTGTGAAGATTCGCACTCAGACTGCTCTATCAGCAGATAAACTGCAGAACAGAACAAACAGAAGCAAAACCTGCTCTACTTCATTCGCTGTACAATAAAAAAAAAACCTCAAGTTAACCTATTCCTTTTTTGCTTTCATAAAATTGGCTGCAAAAAAAGGAAATCATGAACAAAAATGACTTTAGGTTAAATAATGTTCAACTAAATTGTCCTTAGCAAATTACCTGACAAGAAATGTATGCTAATATTTTTTAAATTACCTTTTATCATAATTGGACTGTGTTTTGAGACAAACAAGCAATTTGTCAATGATGATGATGGTTTGGATAATTTAAACAAGCATTTCTACTCAGCCTTCTTATCGTCACACTCCAAAGTTTAGGAATTTCCATCATTCTAACTGTTCTTAGTGCTTCTTTGAAGCTGGATTGGCTAAACAAAAATGAAATGGGTTTTATTTCTTGGCCACAGTGTCGATGTCCTTACTGTACTTGCCTTGTCAGTGGTTTAAATGTTTGCAGTTGCGCCCAATTATAAATAAGTGATGGAAATGTAAATCAGTAACACCTGATTCAGAAGTCAAATGTATAATATGTACATGCAATAAAAAAGTACTAATATTTAAGTATTTTAATATTTTAGTGTTAAGCTCCTGCATATAACTTTTTAATCGACACTGAAATCATAATACAGTAAGACCAGAGGGAAGAACATGAGTAATATTTGGCTAGGCATTGACACTAAGTAACCTTAAGAATATTCTTTATTAATACTTAAAAAAATTAACATTTGATTGGTGTCTTCTAAAAGTACCTTAAACAAAGCCTGATATTTAATAAAATATATTTGAAATCATTTGAAATTATATTTGAAACCTAATTATTGTCTTAGGTTTATTTAACATACCCGTCAGACTTATATGGATTGCACTAGGTAAAGTGACAGGCAGCTGACAATACATAATTAAAAATATAAGTAATTAATGTATGCTTTTTTGTATCTGTGTGAAGTACACTGTGACCCAACTGTCCCTCTAATTAGCTCTTTCGTTCCATGACTTCTTTCTTTAGATTAAGGTCATTTATCTTCATTTTTCTTCATCTCAGCAGGTTGAGTAGTTCAAGCTGTTTAGGTAACTTTATGAACCTGTATAATCACAGCAAACTGTCTAAAATGATGTCTATCCATCATACATGGCTGTTTGGGTTCTGGGTGCTGTTCCAACATTACTGTACAAAAACAATTAAATAACTACTTTCCAGGCAAGGAAGATGTGAAAAGAGCTCTGCTTATGTAAGAAATAATACCCATTCTGCCCATTCATTAAAAGTGACAAAAGGCAGAAAAAGCCATTGCAAGGAACTTCAAGGTGGAAACCTTAAAGGAATGCAGGCTTGGTGTTTTTGGTTGATGTTCTGAAATAAATCTTAGATGTGGCACCAGTTCACTAGGCACATAATTTATGGTTGCTTTAAATCTCTCAGTGAAATAAAATCATCTGCTCTCAGTGGACTCATAACTCTTAAGACATTAATGTTGCGAGTGTAATCAAAATATACCAACTTTATGTTTGATGGTAAATAAAGATTGCCAGGGCAGAAAGCTGGAACATTTAAAAATATTGAGACATTTTTTTGATAGTACCAAGTTCACTAAACTAAACTGCTGTGTTGGACAGAAAAGATGTGTCAGAGATTCATAATTTGCTTTAGTTTTTATTAGAAAAAAAGAAAATTGTACCAAGACATTTATTTATTACCACTAATTCAGGGCTCATTTAAAATCAGCTTAAGTACTGCAGCTCTTATAGGAGTGATGAATTTGTCTATATTTTACTTGCGTCTCTCTATAGCAATGGAAATGTCAAGTGAGGAAGCTCTAAAACAAGCACTGTTAAAGCCCTTTGACTGATCTGGACAAATGTGACTGGCCTGAGGTAAGAGTGGTTTTATATTGAGATACTTGACTTACAATTTATCATTGTCATCGTTACTGGAAATCTCTTATCTTTATTGTATTAGATTTCTGCATTGAGGGCCAATATCATTCTGTGAACAGCTACTCTGATGTAGGCACCAATGTAAGAAGAATGTCCCAGTAAAATGTACTGCACAGATTGATTTACGACTTTGCTGTTTCATAAAGTGCAATGCAGTCCCATAGGCTCTTTTTTGTATTTAACTATCCTTGTTTATGTTTTGCTCCTAACAAATAAATATACTGATTGGATTTTTAATCAAGTACACTTAATCTTTTACGTATGTGTCAATAATAGCAGTTTCCCCTGTCGCTGTTTAATATAGCTTTGTTTAACTGAAATATATCAGGTCTTTAATAGTATTCCAAAAGTCATTTGACTCTCAGAAAGCATATACCAAGTTCTACACAGCTTCAAACAAACAGAGGAACACATACAGTATTTCTGCATTGTTTTTTATTTAGGCCAACTTACTATTATATTTGTATATTCTTACATTTTTTTTAGCTGTTGTTTAGAAAAATAATTACATTTGTTATTATACTACTGAATGCCCAGCGATAGATTGGCGCCCTGTCCTGGGTGTATCTGCCCAGCACCTGAAACGTTCTCCCATGGATGGGCATGGGGAACCCCACTGCGACCCTAATATAGGATAAAGCGGAAGATAATGAATGAATGAAAGGATTATACAACTGAATGTACTTGTGCTTTATTTTTGAATTACCATTTGCTATTTCATTCTTGCACTACATTTCAGATGCAAATATTGTACTTTCTGCTCAACTACATGGATTTAGAAGCTTTATTTACTAGTTGCTTTTAGATTTATATTTTATACAAAACTTTTTGCATGTGCATTTTTGACTAACGAACCTTATAGAATTCTGAGTTGTGTATGCTTTTTTTTTATTTAAACGACTAATGTTTTTTGCAAATAATTAATTATGTCAGAAACAAATAAATAAATACATAAATTTATAAAATATTAAAGGGGAACCTGATAAGTTAATAAGTGATTTGTGTCACAATTTACTTTTGTTTAAACTTATGGTAGTAACTTGCTCCTTCACTAATGCTGCAGTATTTGTCATAGATCAATCAAACTCAAAGTCCTACTTTCATATGTTAAAGTATTTTAAAAAAAAAAAATCTTCTATTTTTATGCATCTATTGATATCTTTGCCCAAGTAAAGTATCAAAATACTTTCTTCTCAATTAAATATTATAACCAGATATTTTATGTTAAAGTAAGAGCAAGTAAGATCTTGCTTCCTATAATTGAGATGTAGGAGTTAGAAGCATTTAGTGCACTGGGTTAGCTCCCTTGGTTTCCACACTTGTTCTGCCACAGAAATGCAAAGGGGAAAGAAAGCTGTGAGCCTCTTAGTGCTATCCACTTGCCATGGGAAAAATTAAACACTGACAGCATTCTCTGTGTGGTTAATTGAGGTGATGGATATCCTCAATATTTATCTAAGCACTGCTGCTAAGATTAAGAATTTTTTTTGCTGGATTCATCCACATTAGAGAAGGTCAGTAACTGGGGTCCTTTTAATTTGCCTATGTAAATAATAATGCCTTAATTCTGACCCATATCATATTCTGACCCGTGTCTCTACTGCTTTTTCATCTCAAATAGTTGATAACACAAATACCTTGTGCATGATTTTCCTTAGAATTAGGCTAATCTCTTTTATATAGTGCCGGTGGGTGCAAAATTTTCTCTTTACATCTCATATGACCCACTTCAAAATAAGGACTAAAGAGGAGAAATAAAAAGGTTACCGAGCACATTATTTCATTTAAAGCTAGCTACCATTTAATTATTCATGCCACATCTACCTGATATTCTTTTGCTTATTTAAAAGCTGCAAAGGAATCGGTTGTAAAGCAGCTAGTTGTCAGCTTAAGTGGAGTTAAGTTGAATGAAATGTGACCTCTTTTGGTAACTGTGTTTTTAGCCAAAGTAAAGCTGAGTCATGTTTTTCCCAGTGGAATCTTAGGCCCATGCATATCCTTAGGGAAGAAAACCCAATTTTTAGTGCTGTCTTTTAAATGGCATGAGTCACCACCGAAAACGCTGTCCCTTTTCATCTTTGTGCGACCTCCTCTGTGTGCTGCTGAAGCAAAGTAGTGTTTCCTCATCTCCACATATTGTTTTGATTCACTTTAACACCGGCCAATCACAACTCGTTTGGAGCTTTCAGTCATCTTGGCATCATGGCACCATCAAGTAATTAGGTTTCTTCTTAGGGATTGGGACGGAATAGTGGAGCAGGAGTTGTGTTTTTGTTCCCACTGTGATACACTCACGTTAGATAAAAAAGCTCTTTTGCCCCTAAATGTGTTTGTGTTGTTGTGGTGGTCTATTGTTCAGTTGGGGTGGACTGCACCCCCCCCCCCCCCAGCAGCACTACAGCATAAAGGGCCCTATCTTACAACTCTGTGCAAGCTACCTTGTGATGCTTATTTCTTTTCTACACACCGTCAACAGTTTATTTACATGCTTTCTGCCTGTTTTGTTTAAGTAGCAATGTTGCTTGCAAATATATTTACGCAAATGGTCATGATCTCCAAATGCTGAGGTAAATTTTTTGCGTATTGCTATATTGGCAACAGACGAAACGTACACCACTGACTGAAAACAACCTAGGCAGTAGTCAACAGTCAGACATTCATTACTATCTTGGCTGTGAATTGTCAACAGAATGCATGATGCATTTCTTTTACGATGTTTTATTAACAATTCAGTTTGAAATAAAAATTACAGGACCAGCCGGATTTTAATTGGTGGTCTTCTCCCTCCCTGGGTTCGCAGGCAGGGAAGAAAAATTGTTCCATTAAAATAGCAATCTGCTAAAGTCAGTCCACACCTAGATCTTAAAGGGAATGGCAAATGACACACCCATGATTAATTACAAGAATTATTACATGCCTAATGCATGTTGTGAGTCACAAACAGTGTACATTTCCTGTAGTTACAATATACACTGACACATGCTAAATCAAGCTGTGCCATATGTGGTTGATGGCTCGAAAAGATCCTTATAATAAGGCCCAAAGAATGAATAGATGATTAAGGGTCATCTTTTGTTGAACTGAACGCTGAACCACCACAGGCTTTACAGGTCATGATGTGTGCAGTGATGAATTCTTTATTAGACAACACATAGTGAGAGCCGGTGCACAGCTTATAAAAGACAGGATAGTCATCCAGAGAGCATGAAGCTGTGGATAAATATATTGGGAAATGTAGAATGGATTACTGACTTGTGTTTGTCTTGTAAAAAATGTTAACCATTGTAAGTCAGGCAAGACATGCTGCATCTACATTCATTGAATTAGTCATTAATGTAATTCATTGAATAATCCCAATTTATTCATTGTTATTTAGTCATTGCAGAAGCTTGGAGATGGTGCCCCAGATAATTACTTTTTATCCAAATATAAAAATAAACTAATGACAATAAACAGCAAACACACAGATAGCAAAAATATTTAAAAATCCCTTTTCTGATGAGCATAATTAGTCATGTCATTTCCAGACTTTATCCTGGCTGCCAGTACAACAGGTAATGTGCTTCTTTTACATTTAATTTCTCTGTAACTGGCAAATTTTGATCCTTCATGTGCAATTATTGAAAAGTTTTTCTACAAAACTCTAAAGCTAATACAGTTTTTGTTTGCTGGAAATTAAACTTAATTTAAAATATATTTTAAACCATGTCTTGATGTGTTAAAGCATAATGTGTTTAAAATTTTACCCAGCAGTGACATTTATTTACACCATCAAGGTATTTAGAGATTGCAGTATTCATTCTGCCCTGCATTTGAATACTTTTTGGATATGTTTGGAATTCAAACATGTAATATGAACTTTACTGGTATGGCTTGGTCCAAAGATCAGTGAAAGACATAGTCCCTGTGATCCCTCAAGATTTAATTTCTACAATTTTTATATATTAATCTAACTGAAAGTATTTACTTAAGTATGTACTTAAGAATAAATAAAGACATTAGCAGTAACAGAGCTTCCAGGCTTTGAAATTTTATCCATTCTAGCAAACTGTAAATGACTGAATTGTAAATTGCTTTTCTGCTACAAGATTTTAAAAAATCATGTTTAGTATAAGTGGATGCTGCTGCTGCTTTTGGTATTTATTTATTTTTATTAACTACACACAGGAGTAGTCTGCCTGTCAGGTGAGATGAATTTATGATATGCTCTTGTATAGGTTTACGATTCTTTTGAATTAAGGGGACTTTTTTCAGATGAGATCAGATCAGGATGTGAAGAGTAGAGTATAGGAGAGTACTGTATAGGCTGGAGTTATCAGTCATTGCTCCCTCTGTCTCTTTGCCTTTCAGTGCTTTATAGCTCATGCAGTTCACTTAGCTTAGGGACTCCAGTGATCTCAGATGTATTTCTGTCTGTTTTGTTGTTTTGCTGGTTTTGTGATCTGTACCAGTTTCTGCCAGCCTAAAAATAAATTTGTCATAACATTTGCCCCTGTGCAAAAGAATTGAAATAAATTAGCCATAACCACTTAGGGGTGTTTGTGACAGCATAGGAGAATGACAGTGGCAAAGTGTAATTAGTTGCCTTCGCACTTTTGTGCACATGGACAATTTCTTTCCCTGTAAAGATTTGACTGTGCAAAAGATGTAGCACTGCTAAGTACGTATTTGCACGCAATCTAGTGATATTTGATCTACCCCAGTGTCAAGTGCGCCCATAACTTTAAAAATTAAATAGGTGAAACTCTCCAGTGGCTTTCAGTGGGCAGTTTGATTCAGATTTTATTATCTGCAATGGTTCTATAATAAGCAGTAACTGTCTTTTCAGATTAGCCATGCTTGGCAGTACTGCATGCCTCCAGCCCTCACTTAGCTAAAAGAAATGGAAGCGCCCTTTGCCAGCTTTCCTTCTGGTGAACATTAGGTAGAAGGTGGAAGGCGGCCAGACAGTGTACCACAGTGTACAAATACAAATGAAAAGTGTCACTTAGAAACAGAATTATAAAAATTAACCAGTGCTGGGTATCTAATTTTAAATTGCAACATCTTCATGCAAAAACCTTAGTAGGAACACACGTTTTACATTTTTGTTTTGTGTTTTAAGTTTAATTCAATTTTAATTTCTGAAAATAGTTATTATTATTATTATTATTATTATTATTATTATTATTATTATTATTATTATTACCACCCCTATATTAGCTTCATCTGTTTGTCTGGTAAAAAGTTTGCAAATGCTATTTCACCTCCTATTATCCAATTAAGCCTTGTATAATTGTTCCTCCTAGATTAAAAAAATTACCAATTAATTAACCAATCAGTGATAATTAATTAATTGTATTTTTTATAGATAAATTGCCCATTTATAATTCACAAGCAGAATTAATTTAGGATAAAGTATGTAGGGTATAGGGGTGTTTTTTAAAAAAAGCAATTTTAAATATTTTTGAAATATTGTACTGTAATGATAATTAAATTCTTTATTCAGAAGTACTCTTTTGTAGAAGAAAAACTTAACTTGTTGAAGCCCAGTTAAGATCTGCACTCATCCACCTCTTCCTGTAGGCCACGACTAAATTCCCAGGGAGTAAATTGAATAGTAAACATGTAGTGGATGCAGCATTTACAAGGAGTGGCTTTAAGCAAACAGCTGCACTCATGAACATAGCTGCATTCACATTTGTTTGTCACATTTTAATTAATCAGATAAAATAACAGTTTATTCATTTGAAATATATAATTAAATTGTTTTTTATTTTTTGCACTGATTCATATTTTTGCTATTGAAACATAAACTAATTAAAATATTTTATATACATAGGTAAATGATTTAGAAATAAAGTCTACACTTCTAGCTATTTTAGCTAATATACTGTACACTGTTGCAGAAATAACACTTTAATATGAATAAATAAAATAACAGCAAATTTTAATCTTTGGATTAGACAGTTATGTCTAATATATTCTATTTAATACAAGACAGTACATTTGCTTAAAGGTCATTTGTGTTCTTTTATTTGATAAACTGTTAAGATTTTTATGTTCTTAGGTATCTGGATCCTGTGGTCCTGCAGAAATGTACAGACTAAGTTGCTGGTTTGATCGTGTGCTCTATGTATGGCCTAATTTGAACTTCTTTTCAACTTGTATAATGCTAATAAAGACATAAGCTACTCTACAGTCAAGGTAACGGCAACAGTAGGTTCATTTCTATATAGGATTTAGTTTTGTTCTTTTAGGTTAACCTTTTTTCTGCAAAGATGTGTGTGGTATGATTTCTGGAAGCTTACAGTACTGAATTAATTCAAACCAACCTAGCATTTTTCAGCTAAGTTGAAAAATAGCTGCAGGCAGATCAGGTGCTGACATACTGGCATATATAGATAATGAATTCTATTAGCTTGAGGTCTGAGCTAAAAAGCATTTCTAGCCTTCCTACAAAAATTGTACCCAGATAAAATGTATTTTACACAGTTTGAAAATTTTCTGAAGGTCAATTATTGAAACATGAAATGTTTATCACATGGAATTTAGACAACTTGTTATGAAAACTTAATCTTAAATACCTGCTATCAACTGTTTTTTACTGTGCAGGATTAATTCGTCATTTTGATAACTGATTAACATATTAGTTGTTAACAGCTTCATATTTTTACTTCCTTATACAGAATATTAAGAATGTTCTGAAAATGCATAGTTATGGCGGTCATTTAAAAGAATTTTGATACATGTAAAAAAGCATGACGCAACCAATCTTCATAACAAATGTTTTAACAGATTCTTATAATTATATAATAAATATATAATTCACTTCATCCATTTTACTAGGTTAGAAATGTACATACACCATGTTGGATGTTGTAGCACCATTTTACAATCTACCTTTAAGGTTTACTTGCCACTTTGCTTTACATGGGAAAATCAAATGAAATTAGCGAAGACATCAGAAAACATAATTGTGGACTTTTACAAGGCTTGTACATAATTTAAAGCATTTTCCAAACACCTTGAAGCTAGCATTAATTATAATTATAAATAGTAATTATAATTTGCATGCCAAAACACCTTTCTGGGAGGCGATGTCTTCTAGAGATGAACTGCTGCAATGATATAAATCAATCTGAGAACATCAGTAAACATAGATCATAAAAGATAAAAAATAAGTTACACAACAGTGAAATCTGTCCCCATGTCTTTGTTGTTTCAACACAAACAAGATGTGGTTTAAGCTTCACACCAAAAACAAAAATCTATTTCACTAAATTGTACTGCACATTTTCTACATACACTTAATTATGTAATTAATCAAGTTAATTAAAATGAGATATTGCTGTAACTTATTTTATGACATGCATATGTGAGGTCTCCAATTATAATTGACAATACAACTTATCACGTAATTTTTGTAGGATTTGATAATTAAGTAGTGCTTAAATAATTATAATGTTTTGAGGTTCTATGAGTGTTCCTGTTACAGCAGGCATACAGATTGTTTCCGTTTGCTAGTAACATCAGCATTTTTAAAAAGTGCTAGCAACAGTGAAAACAAAAATAGTTTTCTATATCTAATAAAACATTAATTACATCTTTGATGTGTATATTCACAATAAAACAGATACATTGGTTATAAATGTACAGTGGGTATGGAAAGTAAGACCCCTTTAAATTTTTCACTCTTTGTTTCATTGCAGCCATTTGCTAAAATCAATAATGTTAAATTTATTTCTTATTAATGGACACTTACCCCATCTTAACAGAAGAAAAAACAGAAATGTAGGAATGTTTGCAAATTTGTTAAAAAAATTAACTGAAATATCACATGGTCATAAGTACTCAGACCTTTTGCGGTGACACTATCAAATTTAACTCATATGTTGCCCATTTCTTCTGATCCTTCTTGAGATGGTTTTACTCCTTCATTGGAGTTCAGCTGTGTTTAATTAAACTGACTGGACACACCTGTCTGACACACCTATAAACAACCTCACTGTGCATATCAGAGCAGATGTGAATCATGAGTTTGAAGGAACTGCCCAAGGAGCTCAGAGACAGAATTGTGGCAAGGTAAAGATCTGGCCAAGGCTACAAAAGAATTTCTGCAGCACCAAAAGGTTCCAAAGAGCACAGTGACCTCCATAATCCTTAAATGGAAGAAGTTTGGGACGGCCAGAACATTTCCCAGACCTGGCCGTCTAGCTAAATTGAGCAATCGTGGGAGAAGAGCCTTGGTTAGAAAGGTAAAGAAGAACTCAAAGATCACTGTGGCTGAGCTCCAGAGATGCAGTATGGAAATGAGAGGAAGTCACATCATCCACAAAGTCTACAATCACTGCAGCCTGCGACCAGTTGGGGCTTTATGTCAGAGTGGTCTGATGAGATGAAAATTGAACTTTTTGGCATTTATTCTAAGTGGTATGTGTGAAGAAAACAAGGCACTGCTCGTTACCTGCACAGTACTATACCAACAGTGAAACACAGTGGTGGCAGCATCATGCTATGGGTTTTTTTTCAGCTGTAGGGACAGGACGACTGGTTGTCTACCAATGTTTACCATTCAACCTGATAAGGCGAGGATCTGCAAGGAAGAATGGCATAAAAAAATGTGCCTTTCATCATTCCCAAGAAGACTCACCCTGGAGTAATGAGGGTTAAGGGTCTTGCTCAAGGACACTCAACTCAACTCAACTCCACAACCTTCAGATTGTAGCCCAACACCCAAACCACTGAGCCATACCCATCCACATCACACCTCAAATTTATTACTTTATAAATTAACAGATGAGTGTCCTTTTACTGATTTTACTATATTATTTGTCACAAGTACGTAATACAAAAACAGAGCCATGTGTTTGTGTGTTGTTTCAGTGCAATATATATATATATATATATATATATATATATATATATATATATATATATATATATATATATATATATATATATATATATATATATATTTATATATATATATATATATATATATATATATATATATATATATATATTTATATTATATATATATATATATATATATATATATATTTTTTTTTTTTATAAATATTTATTTTTATTTTTTATTTTTATTTTTTTTACTGCATATTACTTTGGAGATTTAGAGCTGCTGTCTTTGGAGTATGTGCCAAATCTGCCTACTGCTGCTTTACGAATTTATTCGTCAACTAAACACAGCCATTCTCCAGCCTGGCTTCTATCACTTGCTGCTTATACTCAAGTGCTTTTTATGTGACAATCCAAGCTGTGCACTGACAAGACTGCAGACTGTAACAAATATACCAACATGATCCAACAGCTTATTATAAATACACAGGCTTTGTTGCTTTATTTTGCCTGGGTATGAAATATATTTCTTTCATGGCTTCAAGCTGGGATTAAGCTTATGACTCTGGTGCATGCCTAGTGGGCCTGTGAACTTTGTTTTACCTTGTAATTTTTAAGAACCATAACTGTGATAGTTGAAATTCCTTTAAACATAGCAATAACAGTTCTGGAAAAGTTAAACATCGTAACAGAATTGCACATTCTGTGTGAAATACTCACATTCTTGACTCTGAGGGTTATATATTTTGAGTTAGCCTGCAAATTGTTGTTTAAACTTTGTTGTACAGTGCGATAAGCCCACCATGGACCAATTTTAGGTCTAGTTACTTCTTTTTTCATTATTGAATGACCCATAGAGTTTATACAGTTTTACAGTGTATATGAAAATATGCGGTCCAAAAACATAGATCATGATAAATTGAATTCTCCAAATTGCCCCATATAGAGTGAGTGTGTGCCCAGCGATAGATTGGCGCCTTTTTCAGGGTGTATCTGCCCATCGCCCGTAACGTTCTCCCCTGAATGGGCATAGGAAACCCCCCTCCGTGACCCCAATAGAGGATTAAGTGGAAGATAATTGATGGATGGACTTAAATAAATCTAAAAATTCAGGTGTTAATATTAAAATGAACATGGGGCAGGGGTGTGAGGTTTACACCAAGAAAAAAAATTGGGAACAATTGAACTAAATACTTTTTAATTATGTTGTTGTTTATTAGCATAAACAAGTTAATATAAAAATATAATAAAAAAAAATATATCCTTATAGTTCACTATGACAATTATTTGCACTTTTTGTATGCTGAACAAAACAGGTCTACAATGTAATGCTTTTACTCAAAATATAAAATAAGCTACCATTCTTTAAATTTATATTTGATCATTTAACAGAAACTTTTTATCCAAAGAGCTTACAAATATCCCATCTTGTTTGAGGTCATCCCAACACAGGGTTGATACAGCACCCCTTTTCTAGTACTTCTCTTAAAATTATTTCTTTCTTAAACCTGTGTGCCCCTTTATATCCTGCACCAACAAATTTATATGTCATAATTACACATTAATTCAATATATCATTTTTTGAAGTTTATGTAAAGGTAAATATATCTTGATCTGAGAATTTAGGAACCTATAAATTGTCAAATATAACTTATTTAAATTAATTAATTAATTCCTCTTAGAGCCAATGCTTTTGTGCATTACATTGTTGGAATTTCAAATGCCAAACTTACCAATAGTTTGGTTTCTCAAAAACTTCTAATTAATACAGCCCAATGTGTTTTAATCTGTTAAAATTTTTACTTTAAACTGGCATCTAGATGATTGTTTTTGCTTTTTATCTGAAATGCCAGGAGAACTCTTATTGTGTACCATTCACTTACACTGAACATGCATGTGCTGTTAAAAAAAAGAAGCATATGCTTACTCCACAGTTGATTGCTTAGTTACAGGACATAAGGCAAACAAAGAACAGACCAGATATTTTTAATACACTGTATAGCATATAGGGCGGCACGGTGGCTTAGTGGTTAGCACGTTCGCCTCTCAGCACTAGGGATTCCCGGTTCGAATGCCCATCTGGGTGGAGTTTCCATGTTCTCCCCGTGTCTGCGTGGGTTTCCTCCGGGTTCTCCGGTTTCCTCCCACAGTCCAAAAACATGGATCAATTCAATAGAATTCTCCAAATTGCCCCATATAGAGTGCGTATGCATGCGTGTCTGTGTGAGTGAGTGTGTGCCCAGCGATGGATTGGCGCCCTGTCCTGGGTGTATCTGCCTGGACCCGGAACGTTCTCCCCTGGATGGGTATGGGGACCCCACCGTGACCCTAATAGAGGATAAAGTGGAAGATAATGAATTAATGTATAGCATATAGTTGCTGGTACTATTTCAACTGTCCCTAACCGTTAAACTGCCTTTAGCCGTTAAATTACCTGCATTTTTTGAAATATGCACGAGAAATCCTAATATCATACTAAAAATGCAAATGTAATATAAACTGAATAAAACCTGTGCAAAATTATGATTTTATCTAACCAATCACCAAATCATGTCAGCTTATTTTACCCCAGCATTTTATATTAAAGCAAATTTCTTCTACTCTAAACTCTTTCTAGGACTTTAAGAATAAAAGGAATGTGTGTTTTTGTGCTTACTGAAGTGTTTGGTGTGGATATGGGTGTCTTTATTTCGATGTTGGATAGTTTTCGATGTTCAGATAGTTACTTGGTTGTCAATTGTGTCTTGGTCTATATTTAAGTTTCTACTGTAATATATAGATCTTTTATCTGTATTACTGGTGAATAAATATTAAGTGCTGCCTAAAAGTTTGCGTGCGTAACCTATTAATGTAAACAAAGGCCACAAATTGAGATCTGAATCTTATGTAGTTTTTAAAAAGCTTTTAATCATTAACATGTCCAGCAATATATGTTTATATCTGTTTCATTTCATAATATATATATATATATATATATATATATATATATATATAATTTAAAATGATTAAATCATAAATAAAAGTTAATATAATTAGTAATCTGTATTTTACTAATAAGTTAATGACTTTTAACATTTATTTATTCATTTATTTTTGGTTCCTGGTAGATGATTTATTAAGTTTATATAAGAAAACCAACAGATATTCATGCCCGTTTGGAGATGAAATTTAACACACAAACCACATGTTATGCAAATTAAAGACCTTTATGATAAATGATTATAAAAGAATGGTTTTGTAATTTTAATTTTGTTCTCCAGCTCCTGGTTTATCTTTTTGAAGTCAAATCTTCTTGGTCCATGATTTAAACATCTGCCTCACTTGCCTTTGCGTGCGTGTGGCTCCTGCATTTTTAAAGGCTGGGTAGTGAGGGATTTTATGTCGTGCTGACTTGCTTTGTCCTGATCATGCAATGTACTGCTCTCCCACTTTCGGGAATGAAGCTCACAAGACCCACCATCAGCTCACAGCTGTCTGCTAGGACACAATAGTTCTTCCTCTGCATGTATGTTGTCAAACGCATGAGTGCTGTCAGAAGATCACAAAGAATTATTAAATGATTTAGTTTTTATTAAAAAATAATGAATAAAAATTTCCATAAATATTTTTTATCTTATTCACTCATGTTGAGGTTTTTCTTTTCTAAATGTTATTATTTATCTATAATTTTGTTAATAAACAACTTCATAATTTGTTACTGGGATAAACTCGATACTCAATTAATATATAAAATATACATTAGATTACAAATAGTATCTTTAATATAGAAGAATAACTCTTCTAAAACTAAAACCTTTATAATTTATAACTTTAAATAACTAATAACTTTTCAACATTAATTCATTACTGGCATTAGGGTTAAGATAATAAGAAACATTAATTATACATTAAAGTTAATAAAAAAATGTTTTTAATAACAATATTTGTTTGTAACTATGTTTATCATAACTTACTTATTTAATAAATACATTTTTGACATGCTATAAAGACCAGTCTTGGGTTTAATAATAATAATAATAATAAAGTAAACACAATCTATAATATTATATATTTTATATATTTTAAAATAAATATATATATATATGTATGTATGTATTATAGATTTTAACATCTTTGCAAAAGGCTAATCTGTAAGCTTTTTTTTATGTAGCTTGTTTTTTATGTAGTCAATTTTTTTTTTTTAACTTTTTTAATATTATTAAAATTAATTATAATTTATAATGTATTTTATTAATAATATTTTATAATGTGTTTTAGTAAAGTTTTGGTCATTTTAAACTCTTGTTATACTCTTGTTAATAAATGATCTAGTGAAATATATATCTCAGGCTATGTGATTTGACATTAGTAATAATGTATTCATATTGAAACAAATATATTTCTAGAGGTTACATGTAAATCGATTTATACATTGCTTATGTTTAGCTCCTTCCATTTTGCCATTGCGTAGGCCTGAGTCTCTCATTTTGCGCTGTCATTTACATTCCTTCCCACTGTGTAAATTTAGGTCAGGCCACAATTTCCTTAATCCCCTCACCCACTCACAGACGTGGCAGCAACATCTAGAACTGTGTTTTGCCCCATTTCGTTTTCTTGGAGTGCAGAAAACAGACACAGTGGGGAAAAAAATGTTGGGAAAACAGATTTTTCAAATACAAACTTTTGGCCTGAGCTGTGAGTCTGCTTGTCACATTTCCACTGTGTGTTTTCCACTGCATGTTTCAGCAGAGACGCCATATGGTTTCATTTCAGCACAGTCACAGTACATGTAGATACGTATTGGTCTTATTTTCTTAGCCAGACTAAGGTGAAGACATTGCAGGGAGCATCATGATTGTAGCTGTAAGGTCCAAACTGCCACTGTTACAAAGATTTATGGTCACATCAGTAATATTTAAAATCAATAACTCATGCATCTCACAGTGACTTTGCTCCCAACCATGATGGAAACAATATACCCATCAATAACTTTCATAATCCAATAATTACCAGGGGCATCTACATCTACTCTGACATTATCTTTGTTGTTAATGTTGTAGCACACTGTTTGTTTAAACCGAATATGTTGTCAAATTTATGAATTGCGATAAATTGTATTGGTTACATTTCTTTTTTTTCTACACTGTCTAACTGTCCATTTTATCGGTTCCACTTACTTAGATGCACTTTGCAGTTCTATATTTACAGGTTTTTCTGCATTTATATTCAATTTTCCCTCTGGGACTATTAAAGGGATCCTGATCTTTGACATTAGTCCACTTTATTTTGTTTTTTAATGATCAGAACACTCATGAACACAGAGGAGGTGTTATTTGGATGGTGGATAATTCTGAGCACTTCATCGATGTTGGTGTGTTAATGTGTTGCACCAGTAAGTTGATCATCTCAGTGACACTGCTGGATTGGATGTCCACCAACCAAAAATGTTCAACCACTAGCGATGATGAAGGCTTGTGGGATAACAGATTAAAAATTGCTGAGAATCATCCACCACAAATAATACTTGCTGTGTTTGGTTCTTAAGCTTTACAGAACAGAGTAAATGGAAACCAACAATGTATGCAAAAAACAGATGGATTAGAGTCCTGAATTGTAGTACTATAAAGTACATATAGGGTGAAGCTGATAAAATGGACTTTGAATGTGAAAGTAAGGAGGTGTATGTAATAAAGTGGCTAGTGAGTGTATGTAGATCTAGATCAGCTGTTTGGGTAAATGGAAGCAGGTCCTGCTTAGTTGTGGTAAACACTTGTACCCACATCGACTCTTGGGGAAACTTTGATTAGGTGTGTACGACATGTACTGAATTCAGTAAAGTAATAGCAACTCATTTCAGTATAATGGTACAATATTATATTTCTAACTAATAATAAAGTGTATCAGGCACATGACTTTTTGTAATTGAGTTATAGTGAAAGACAATAATACTTTAATGAGATTTTGATGAGCTGCCAGTGGGATGGAGGCTTTAACCCCCTTATTCCTACATTCAGCTGCATACCAGGAAGAGAAGTCTAATGTCTTTGGTAAAATGGTGTTTGCAAACTGAGAGATGCTAGTTTCATGTTAGTGAGTGAGATAAAATCGCAGCATGGCACAGCATGTGGAACTTTGGCATAAGCAGGACTCTGCTTTGCTGCACCTGAGTGCATGGGTCAAGCTATGTGATGCTGGCGATTAGGCCACTAAACTTGTCACCCATCCTATTAACTGATTACACCAAATCACATCTAAATCACAGCAGGTCTACGCCAGCCTGGCGCCCTAACGATGTGGTATTGCTCACTCAGGTGGTCCTTCGTTACAACAATAAATCCCTAACTGACCTGACAAGCCAGAGGTGGATAAAGGTCTAGCTATTGTTTGGCCTAATCACATGATGCTGCTGGGTTTAAAATGCAATCCTACAACTTATGTGTGAGACTGATTGATCTTAGTTGATCTTAAAGAAAGAAACAAATATAATTTCTACTTAAATTATTAACATCCATAGCCATTTTAATTTACTGACATAAATAAAATGTATATTTTTAAAAAGTTAAAATGTGTAAAATGTGTCTTTGATTGAACATGAAAGGATGTGAATAAAATAATTGAGTATATGTATAAAGACAGACCATATTTTATTATTTTAATAACATTATTATTACACCGTTTATTCTAGTGTACATCTATAGAATTAATTTAGTAAAATGGAATAAAAGTTAATATAAGATCACTGAACTTAAAAAATGTAATATGTAATGAAAAATGTAATGAAAAAGTCACCATTTATTCACATTGCATTAGCATTGTTTGTAAAAAAAAAAAAAAAAAAAAAAAAAAATATATATATATATATATATATATATATATATATATATATATATATATATATATATATATATATATGCCCAGCGATAGATTGGCGCCATGTCCTGGGTGTATCTGCCCAGCGCCCGAAATGTTCTCCCCTGGATGGGCATGGGGAACCCCCTCACGACCCTAATATAGGATAAAAGTGAATATATATATATATATATATATATATATATATATATATATATATATATATATATATATATATATATATATATATATATATATATATATATATATATATATATATATATATATTTATATTTGTACTTTCTTTTAGTTGTATTTTTAAACTGATTCTTAATTTGTTGTTATTAAAAAAACTTTTTGTTCTTTATTTCAAAATTGGTGTTTATCTTAGTGTTGTTTTCTATTTTTAAAAAAGCCTATATATTTAATCTATTATAAATATATTAATTATTGATTTATCTTGTGTTTTGCACATAAAACTACTATGTGTATGATGGTATCAGAATACCTCTTTAAAATCTAATCAGACTCATTGAGCTGTGTTTCAATTGGGTCAGAGGGAGTTCAGAGGACCATAAAAGTCATTAATCTAACAAGCAGACCTTAAACACCCATAGCCATGCGTTTAGATTAGAATGTTTGGCAGTTTTGAATTAAGAACAGCACCACAATTTACCAGTTTTTACTAATTGTAACACTTTTTAAATACTAAATCCATACGTTATCATTAAAGAAAGAAAAAAACGTCATTTTTGTACACTTATTAGTATATCACTTATTAACATATCAATTCGTCCTGGATTACAGAAATTAAAACATAATTAACATCTCTTAAAATTTATAGTGTTTAGTTATATTTTATATAACTCTTAATGTGACTATATACAAAAATATATTTAAAGGCTTTTACCTATCCAATAGTAATTAAAAATTAAAACACCAAAGATGTGATTATTTTTCATATACAGTGAAATTGTTTCTTGGAAACGTATTGTTTCACTTAATTTTTATACTTTTAAACATATTTGATTCACAAATAAAGTAAGCATGTTGTCTATTTAAGTTCCTAATCGATGATGTTCTAAAAAAAAGTGAAAATGTGTAAATTCTAAAAACCGTCTTTAGAAGGCAGTGACAAAGCATATACAGATATAATTTCCCCTCATTTTGGGTCATGCTGTTTTTGTTGCCCAACAAAGTTGAACTCAGCCACCCCCTAGATTCCCTTCTGACCGGAACAGTCAAACCTAATCAATCCATTGATGCAGGCCTTTTATCCACCATGCTGGGAGATTACTGATGCATGAAGTTAACTGAAATTGCATTATAATAATAATTATTGTAGTTTTTTTTTTAATCATTATTATTTGTAGTAGTAGTAATTATCTTGACGTATGTCTTGAAAGAAAAAAATGAAGAACAAAAAAAGCTGCTTTTGTAACATTAAAAGTTAATGATAAAAGTCATTTTAAAATGATTTGCAGTACAAAATGTCCATTGAATTCAATGAAAAAGAGAAAAGAAATGATGAATTACATTTTTAAAATTCTTATGATTCTATCTACAATACTTAACTATATGTTTTTTTCTATTATGTATTTATTTTCCTTTTATGCCACAGAACTCAGATAAGATTAATAGATCATGTAGACAAAGTGCTATTTGGACTTGTTAAACCTCTTGTTTGTTTTCATTTTATCTGGATTTTGGGTCAGAAAAAGATGTACTATGCAAAAGTAAAATTACTCCTCTGATAACGCATCTAATTTATTAGAGGGAGTTGCCTCTAAATGAATGTCAGCATGTTCTTACAAATGCAGCTCTGTTTGTTATTCCAACCAGCCCTCGTTTCACTAGGATAAAAGAGAGTAACATTATGGTTCGGACATTTTCCCTTCCCGTGGCTATCGTTGAACTACTGCCACCAACACACAGTTTGGGAGAGGGGGGGGGGTCTTGGGTTGGGGACTATATTAAGTCAAGCCACATAGCCACTGGTCTTCTCCCCACTTTAAGAACACCATGCTTGGCCCAGCTTCAAGCACAGCTGCCACTTCAATTGCAGTTTTAAAACAGACAGCTACTTTTTACTTATCCCTTCAATTATACTTTTGAATATTTTAATTATGTTTGTGTTTACACTTAAGTAAACTGGGTATTTTGTAAATAGTTTTCTGTCCTAATGCCCAGATTGTGGTTAAAAAGGAGAAGTGGTCTGTTAACAATTTGTCCCATGCAAAAGAAAAGCATGGCAACATTTGCCTTAATACATTTTCTTTGAACTTTGCATTCAGATTTTGTTTTTATTTAATAGAATGACTCAAAGACGAAACGTCTCTAAGATATTTCACTGTCCAGATAAAGTGTCTTGTCTGTTTTCGTAGGTAGTCAGGATTAGAAAAAAGGTTTAGAAGACGATGCTAAAAATAAATATATACTTTTAAAGTTCATGATGTTTTCAAAATAGGTCACAGTAAATATTTATTTAGAAAATAAACAAAAATAATGTGATAACTGTAATATGGTGGTTTCGACTTTGGTGTCTAAAAGTGTAGAAATCAGTTTTGATCCTTAAATCAGAAAGTATTTAAATTTTAATGCATATTGTCGCACAGTGGTTGCTCCCTATGATTTTATTTTATCCCGACAAAAAATTATTTTTTACAGGTCTCTTTTCAGTGTACGTTTACATTTCCACTTTTCTGGCCTGCATAAAACCTTATTGTTCAAAGTGGCAGCCTTAGAGTGATTTTTCATGTGATATTGGGATTAGCTGTATATTCATCATACACATGGTTTAGCAAGGAATCAAATGTATCCTTGTCAGTTTTATTACAACAGCCCAGTGATTTTTACAAGTCACGCATATTTATAAACGCAGGACCAATGCAGATCAAGCAATAGATCTCCAAAGGGCTGTGCCCCGTCCATCAAGCCAGAATGTCCCCCTCATGTGGGAAAGTCATACTCTCTCACTCCAGCACTGTGACAGATGAGAATCCTGTCTCTATGTGGGCATAGCCCAGACATCCATCACATCATGCTGCCTTCTAAGCTTCTGATTTACACTTTAATGTGAGTCAGAAACTGGGAGCTTCATCAGCACTTGGGGAGCCACATGCTTCTTGATATGCAGGAACACTGGGTTTTTTTTTCATTCTTTCTCTCTTTCTCCTTGACACACTCTGGGTCATGCTCTCTCTTCAGTCTGTGCTCTGCTCATGAGCACAGAGTATTTTGCTTCAAACAGTTTACAAATCACCACAACTTTGAAGTGAACTAATCCACCCTTGTATCTCATATAACTGACAGAGATTATTTTTCCCTGTACTGTGCATGGCTATAAGAACATTTGTGTTCTTTCATGCTGTTTGTGACTGCTGACCTCTCTGTATTCCACATCTGGTAAACAGGGGCAGCGAATTAGCCTTCCATCATCTTTTTGTTGGAGTGCTCTGGTTTATTATAAAGACAAATCTGATGGATATAAATTTTCAATATGGAATCACGTACACTAGATCAAAGTTTATTTTCCTGCTGTCTTTCCTCTCTTGAGGTTGAAGAGTCTTTGATGACTTTTCAAGGGAATTGGTTTAGGAATTTAGACTTGATTATAATAGGCTGAGTGCTTAATCATCTTTGATTTGAAACAGGTTTCTGTATTGTCAGCATGAAATTTAGCTGGAAAAATTAATGATGTGGAATTCTGAACAATGTGTAGTCACAGGTTACCCATAATTTCAGAACAATCAGCATGTCTAAACTTGCATTTAAAATACAAATGTTTATACAATTAAATAAGGGGTAAAAAAAAGTTTTAAGATGTGCTTTACTTTTGAGATACCACACAATGGCAAGCAGAAATCTACTTTTGGTGAAATGGCTAGGTATTAAAGTATCATTTTTTTTTACCATGTCTTCTCCACTCATCCCTTACCAGATAAGGTCACTGCAGCACTATGGCTTAGTGAATTTGATAGAAGTGACCTAATGGAAGTGTCTAGCTGAGCTTTTAATCAGGTGCTTAGCCAGGTGATTTTTGTTACTATCAAAGTATTTAGTAAATTGGTTTGCTATTCCCCTCCCCCCTTAACTTACAGTATTATAACCAAAAATTAAGAAACTTTATGCATGCATTTATCTAAGACAGCTTATATTCTTTAAATGGCTAGAAGAAGGTGTGTCACTATAAGGCAGCTAAATCTAATTTCCAGGTTTATTATCTTTCTGACTTCAATCAACAAAGGCACATTTTAGAAAAATAAAAGCAACACCTTGCCATCTAAAAAGCATGAATAGGGAGTACAAATTGCCCTTTGGGCAATGTCAGCTATGGACGATGAAAAGTATAATATCAAAATATTAGCATATAAAATACAAAATATCAGCGATTAAGCAAATTTAAATGTTTAAAGACAGAATCTAGTTTTTAGCCAGTTTAGCCACTATCACCCAGCAAAATAAAATAAATGTCAATGTCAATATTTTAAGCATTATATTACATTAAATCTCACAGCCTTATATAAAATATGACTGACATTTGTATCTATATATATGTATATGTATGTGTGCGTGTGTGTGTATATATATATATATATATATATATATATATATATATATATATATATATATATATATATACATACACACATTTTTTTAACAAGACATTGCTATCACACTGATGCCAAGTGAACACAATATAAATTTAAGGATTATGGAGCTTCAATGGCAAAAATATTGCCAAGATATTGTCAGTACAGTCAGTACTTCAAAATTTAAATTTTCAATATTTAAACTCATAACTATAGTTATATAAACATGTGCATCCCTTAAATGAATGTTCAATTTTGTTTTTTCTATCAGATGGATATGTGAAGTAATTTAAGTTGACCTTATTTATTTTAACATCTTCTCAGCATGGCCATATGTGGTTTTTTTTATATATTTTAGCTACTATTAATAACATTTAAATATATATATATATATATATATATATATATATATATATATATATATATATATATATATATATATATATATATATATATATATTTTTTTTTTTTTTTTTTTTTTTTTTTTTCTACAATGCTAACATTACTATTAATATTGCAATTGTTGGTTTGCATAGCTGGAACAGCTGACTGTTTTTAGAAATGAACAATCAATGTTATGTTTATTTTTAGCGCATTTTCATAACAATTTGATTACACAAGGCAAAGCACATGCAACAGACAGCCTGGAATGTTCTCATGTGAGCTTTCTTCTCTGACTAAATAATGCAGTGCACTCTGCATTGTTCAAAATGCACTTCAGCAATCACAAAGCTAGATATGAAAGAAATTGGAACAAACCAACCAACACCAATAAAACATTTCAGTGTGAACTTGAGGGAGCTAAATCTTTGCAGAGATGACTAAAATTACATGTTCAAAAAGCACAATCCACAACAAGGGATATAAACACTTTCATTCATTTAAACAACTGGCAGGGTTATAACTCTGTCCCTACCATGAGTTATACCAAAGCATGGTTGTGTTCTGTTAGATGTTCAGCACAGAAGCGGCTTTAAATGTTTTTGTTACATAGTTTCTATTCTTTTAGTGCTACATCAAAAGCCACAGCCTGGTTGATACAGATACAACACAGACACGCTTTTCTAAAGGGCTGGCTTTCATCCAATGGCTGAGAAAAGAGCACTGAAGGGGGTCACCTAGAGTCTGTCATGGTCTGTGTTAGAAAGAGATAGAGGAAGAGACATTGAGACAAGTGAGCAATTGTGTTACTATTGTAATGAGTAGAGCAATCTTTTCTAAAATTGGGTTTATTGCTGTGAAGCTGAATCCATTAATTTTAACACTTAACACTCAGTTTCAACTAATTTGTTCAACTAATTATCATTACTGTTATAAAGTAATAAAAAAGATTTAAGATTTAAGTACTTTATGTTTACATTTATTTGCTTTATTTATTTCAAAAATATATTTATCAGGCAAAATTAATCTTTGAAGAAAATTGTAACATCAAGTGTATCATCGTTTATTACATAAAGTACTCGTGTTCAAGATTTACAATACAATACCGATCTAGAAAAATACTGGGAATGGAACATATTTAGTGAAAATGTTTCCTTCATCTTTAATTGAGATGATGGCACCTAGACAGGAATGTCTGTGAGTTAAATGGCACAACATAATTATCAGATCTTCCAAGTATAGCCTCTATCACACATCATTTTCACACTTTTTACAGCAAGCCATCTGCTTGTGCCAACCTTTACAGTGAGATGACATATCACCGCTAGTTTATCAGAGAGAAAAATCGAAGCTAGCCATCACCTCTTTACTTCTCTGTTATGCTATGCTCTCCAAAAATGTAGCTGGTAACCTGGCATGTGTTTGAGCTGAAAACATCGAAGCCCTCATCAGCTTTAATCTGGGGATCATTTTGAGGACTGACATGCTTGATTACAGATTTTTTTTAATGAGTCAGTTCAATGCTTTGAGTGTTATGTCTTGGAAACACCTTAGGAAAGCACACTTCCCCAAGGCTAGTCCAGAAATCAGAAAGATGCTCTTCATGTTGGCTTGACTGAAACAACTTGGCTATTTTTATGGAGTCTGGCACAGGAAGGTACTCCCTAGAATGGAAATTCAGATGGTTTTGGCCAGGCCTTGGATAACAAACCCTGAAATTCTCTTAGCACTAGGTGCAGAACTGCCAAAATTCCTACACTGGATAATCAATATCTGTTCTTTCCCTTGGCACGTTGATATTACTGATGGCTTGTCCAGACAGTCTAAGCAAAATAAAGCTGAAAATTAACAAAAGCAACAAAAAAACAATGTAGCAAAAATTCAGGCATTTTAACTTGCATCAATTTGTTACAATTGATATTTTCGATATAAAGTAATTACTTAAGTTATAAACTAATACCTAGTAATTTATATCAGTCTGTCACTGCACAGTTATATTTGGCTATATGATGTAAACGGGAGTCTTTAGCAGTTATAAGTATTAAAATTATGAAATATAACCTACAGTACAACTGTATGAAATATGTTTTTATTTTACTGACAAACTTGAGCAAAGCTTCTGTAAATTATAGATAGCAATACTAAGAATTTTAGAATTAAGGAGCCTGAAAAAAACTTTTCAAATAGTTCTTTTTATATGCTCAGATTTTTATGACTTGCAAGTAATAAAGTCCTTTGTTGTTTATTGAAAGTAATAAATAGTGGTATTTAATTATTTTAACTCATTTAGAAAGATGCACATACTGAGGAAATTTCCCACCCCATTCACAAATGATAGATGCATTCAAGTTTTAAACAGGACACATTTGAAAGTGCATGTTCCAAAGTTCATTTTGTCATTTTATAAAACAGTTGTTTTGAAACATATTGTTCACCTGTGTTGTTGATATTATCTGATAGTATTTTTTTTCTTGAGAAGCCAAAAAACTGATTGTAAAGTAAAAGAAGTAAATATGACTGTACAGTTTGAGTTCTCTTGTACTTGCCACCATTATGCTCATAATGTTGTTACAAAAATAGACAAAATGTTTTGTTTTTCCAAATTTTTGCTAAATATGACTAAACTTATTTAGGAATTAGCTACTTCTCATTGTCTACACAGCTTTTGCTTTTATCATCAACAATGGATTAAATTATTTTAATGTAAAATTTGGCCTTTAAAATATAAGTCAGTGTGATTTTTTTTTTTATTAATCCTAAAATACTTAACTATTCTGTTTAGAAAATATCATCATTGCAGTTTTCCAGACAAAATAAACATTAATGTTGGCTCTACTTTTCTCCTCTCAGTTTGATGTTAATACAGAGGTCACTGTTTAATAGAGTGCACGACTGATGAGCCAGCAGCACTTGTGTTCTCTGCCTGGTGTAAAGGAGACAGATCAGACGGGCCCTCTGAACTCTGGCCACAAGGCCAGCCTTTATCTGTCTGAGACTGACAGAGCACTGAATCATCTGACTCCTGTCAACCCCACCAGGAATGCAAACCACAACTTATCACACACAGAATATATCACAG
The DNA here is from genome assembly GCA_019802505.1 of Corydoras sp. C115. NCBI lineage: Eukaryota > Metazoa > Chordata > Actinopteri > Siluriformes > Callichthyidae > Corydoras > Corydoras sp. C115. Next base: position 1,033,857 of record JAFMOC010000076.1, on the reverse strand, counting down.
CATTGCCAAATGATTCTGATCTGACCATACATTAATATATATTTATGTATATTAAGATATATTAATTCCATTTGCTCTGAAATTAAATTCATTCTATGCATCTTTAATTATAACGGAGTGTATGCAGTTTATATTTATTTAGTATTAGCAGATTCTTTAGAACACCTAAATGAGGTGGCCAGTGTATAATCTGCTTTTAGTAGACTGAAATTGTTGAGCTTTATGGCTCCGCTCATAAAGTTGTAATGGATTAATTAAAACTATATAAAAACATCACGTAATAAAAAGGCACCATAATTACATTTTCTCTTCCTCATTAATGATTAATCTCAAAGCTCTGTATTACATTAAATATTGTTTAACATGTTATTTAATTTTATTTTTTAGTTATTTTGAATGAATTCATAGTAAGCTAGGCATTTAAGCGCTAGGCAAATGCACCCAGAACAATCCACTAAACAATCAAATCCATCACTGGGCACACACTCACTCACACAGACAAACATAATATATAGGGGCATTTCTTTTAGCAATTTAGAGCAGCCAATTCTCCTTAAATTCAAGTTTTTGAACCGTGGGAGGAAACTGGAAAAACCAGATGGAGAACACACGTGGAGTTGGGGAGAACATGGAAAATCTACCCAGATTGGAATTCGAACCCTAGCGCTGAAAGGCGAACATGTTAACCACTGAGGCACCACGCCTTCCTATTTACAATATCAAGAATCCAAATAAAAATTTATTGATATTTGTCATTTATTTAAGAGAATAGAAAAACATCTTTGAACTTTCTAAATATACTTTTTTTAAATTTACTTGGTGGTTTGTATTTGTGCATACACCTTTAAAAAAAAATAAGCAAAGAGAGCCACTGTGCCAAGAAAGGCACAATGATCACAGCAAAGAGAGAACTCATAGTAAGGCTTGTGGGTGGGCCGGTATCTCAGAGCTCTGCACCCCAATTATAAATAAGGCAAAATAACAGAGACGTATATAAGTCAGATCTTAACTCAAGCACGCATACCACATGTGTGAATCTAAACAGTCAAACCACAAACCTTACACCACACAAGAACTTAAATTTAAACAATGTAGTTTATTACTGCACAAAGCACTAGTACTTTAAGCAATAATGCTCATTTAAAAAGGTAAACAGGAAACAAATCAGAATCATATGAAAACAATTGTAATAAATCAGACAATAATACAAGCTGAGGGAAGTTTCTTGTAAATTCTTCATATGGCACCAGAGAAACCAATCTGCAGACCAAATTAAAGAAGCTTTAGTAGGGAGAAACCAACAGTCTCACCACAGGCAGCAAAATCAGACATTAAATTAAAATGAAACAGATCTCATTCCCCTAATACATACTTTAATGCAATTATAGAATTTAAACACTTGTAACTGATAAATAAACTTAATATACTTAATCTGTTACTACCAGTAGAATAAAAAAAGACCTTCAGTTTATTAATAAAATATGGTATAAAAGAAGCTCAAAACTATTCATGTTTTTTTCTCAGCTGCTTATCCTGAATAGAATTGTAGAGGGCGGTGGAAGTCCATCCATTATCTTCCACTTTATCCTATATTAGGGTCGCGGGGGGGTTCCCCATGCCCATCCAGAGGACAATGTTTCGGGCGCTGGGCAGAAACACCCAGGACAGGGCGCCAATATATTGCTGGGCACACACTCACTCACACACACACTATATGGCGCAATTTTGGAAAACTCAATTGACTTAATCCATGTTTTTGGACTGTGGGAGAAAACCGGAGAACCCGGAGGAAACCCACGTGGACACGGGGAGAACATGGAAACTCCACCCAGATGGAGATTCGAACCTGGAATCCCTAGCGCTGAGAGGCGAACGTGCTAACCACTAAGTCGTGGTGGAGGTTATAATGCATAAAGCAAGGATAACACATAGACAAGTCATAGGTCCATCACAGTCAGACACATGTACTCTACACACACATTTTTGTATTTGTACAATCAATGTAAACAATGTAATCAAACAATGTAAATCAGGATTTAATCAGGATTTTTTGTGAGCATTATGTTCATAAATAATTATGCAATTTAATTAGGTTATTTTTGTTATGTGTGGCAACACAAGTGAGAAAAATTATTTTTATATCAATTACATTTTACTTTTTAAAGTACTTCTTGTAATAGATAGATGTATCCCAATTACTGCCACTTCAGCTGCTGAGAAATGTGAATTTCCCACATTGTTGGACAAATGAAGGATTATCTTTTCTTATCTTATCTTAAGTATAATGGGTGGATATGAATGAGGATCAAAAAGAGGATTCCACAGGCTCTGGAAAGCGCCTTATGTACACGTTATTTTAAATTCATTATAACACTTATGTTGACCGACAATATTTGCCATGCACTCGTGTTCCAGCAGCTTGTGGTCGATCTCTGTAGCTAATATAGGGTGCACACATTTATCAGGCAGAGCTTCATCAGGTGAAATAATTATCAATACTCAAAAGTCCATTGCCAATGGCCCTGCTTTCTTCCCCAGTACCATCTTTCTGTGAATCATCTGCTCTTTATTCTGCATTTCTGCATAATATGATGTTTTATTGCCATGAAATAATTATTGACACGTGGATTATTTCAGACAGATCAATACTGAAGTCCCAGGTGTGAAATGCATAGGCCGCCAGTAGTGATGTATCATGCATGGAATCAAAGAGGTGATGATAAATTAACAGCTCTATGGGACCCGAATGGCTCTTCATTGAGAGCCATGCCACAAGTGCCAGCTTTCTGAGTAGAGCTGAACTTTCCATCGCTAGTTTTTTACCTATTAACAGAAAAACACCTGTAATATTTGTTCTGTTTTAGATGATTTTAAGGCATTTTGTGTACATTTTGTGTCACAGTAGGAATAAATGCCTTGTCACTAAAGAAGTAGCCCGACTCCAGGCACTGCTGCTGTAAAAGTACTTTTCTGCAGCAGGATGCTAGGGAGTATTATGTGCTAATTAGTTGCAGAACTAAGCAGAGGCCACCAGCAGAGTGCAGGGAGAGATGCCCAGGGCATGGTTCATCTTCACCTTTTAGATCATTTGCACTTGTCTCCTGCATGTTTCAGTTTTTGCTCTCACTAATGGGTCATTCCTTTGATAATGGGCTTGGTGAAGTTTCTCTTAATTTAAAGATGCTTAAAGGAGCCTACATTCAGCAATTTTTTTATAAAGCTCGAAAACCCCTGACATTCATCTCAATCACATTAGAAATATCAATAATATTTTTGCCCTGTTACTGTAAGTACTCCAATTAGACCAGTATGATTCTTAGTCATATTGACACTAGTAAGTGAATGCCAGCCCCATTTCAGTTTCCAATTTCCTCAATTACAGGTTAGCTTTGTTAGTCTCGAGGCCGTCCATCTCAGATGCACTAGATCAACAGGTCCTGTGTTTGTTCAGTTGCATGACCTTATTCTGTATAAACTGGTGGCGTATAGGCTGCAAACACTTTTTAGCTCTTGTTCACCCTGGGTCAATTAGAAATTATTAAGAATTATTTCAAAGTTTGCTAGTCAGTGAGCGGTCAGAACACTAGATAACATTTTGATTATAAGGTTGTATGTAATATGGAAACATCACATTTCTACAAATTCTGTCAACTAAGGCGTCTCATGTGTGGCAATAACACTATAGTTAAAAAGATTTAATTTTATTTTTGATTTTCTATTTTTAGCGATATACTGTAAAACACAAGACACTGAATGCAGGGCATCATTTTAACAGTGCAAAATAAATGATTAATGATACTTATAGTAATAACTTCTTTTTCAGATCACTTTTTGAGCACTTTTTTGTTAACGAGGGTCCGTGATACAGATCTTGGGATCTCTGAAAGATCGGGTCATGGTGAAAGTATGAACCTGACAAGAGCTGCTTAGGCCTCTTACAGCTAAATGAAGAGAAAATTTCAGGTCCCACTGGAGGGTGGGGGAAAAATATTACTTCATCATGAAGTTCGTTTATCTTTTCCTTTCCCAAAGGCAGCCAGAGTGGGCCTCAGGACAAACAGCTTCTATATTGCTACTTAATGAAGATTTCTACCCAAGACCTACTTGGCTGTGTTCTTTATCCAGTCAGGTTATGAAAAATTATTTATAACTTGCTTTTTTCTTTAGTCTGAATTGGCTCCACCTACATTTTGTCACTTATATGATCTAAAGTCAATATAGAAGGAGATTAGCTTGCTACACTAGCTACATTATGTAATACTACATAATGTTTTTATGATCTCAGTTTACCATTTCTATATGGATGTTCTGTTCTCCTAAATATTATAAAGGAGGAGGCTGCATTTTTAACTCAAGTGAGAGATCAAACAGAAGTGTCGCCATCTCTGCCTGCAGTCTGATCCTTCCATTGCACAGCCGCCTGCTGCCAACAAGGAGCAAATCTGCCGTTACAAACCCAAATTAGCACGCCGCTGCCTCCCCAGCTTATCTCAGTACAATGCATGGCTCATGGGTTATGCATGTTATGATTAGCAATGACATCTTCATTGGGTATGAATAATAATAAGCCTGGATTTCTAGTGCTCCAAAATTACTCTTTCTTTTAGCAAAAGGACACAGAGTTCACAGATCACTCACAAACCACCCACATCATACTCAAATTAAAAGCTATTCATGTTTTATTCTTGCATATCTGTTGTTTTCTCTGTTTTTTATGTCTTTTCCAGACATCTGTATTGTCCGTATGGACCAAAACAAGGTCATTTTGTTGGATAATGTAGATTGAAATAAATTTGTTGGCATCACTGATCTAAAATATGAAACATTTTGTTTTCATGGCATGTTTTTTTAATGCGGAGGTTCAGCTCCCACCTATAAAGTAACTTTATCACAGGATTCACCAAACCAGCTTACCACTTCTTAAGCTGCTACTCATGCAATGTCAAGAGTGATTTTTTTAGTTTAGATCACAGATGCCAATAGCTGGCTGGTGTTGCTGTGAGTGATAGAAGAAACAGTGTACATCATCCTTTACTTAAAAGAGCATGGCCAGTTTTATTTTCCTAAGTCTCGGGGCTCAGATGGTTGAGGCATCATTGGGATTCTAACCAACCATTTCCGGATGATTGGGTGAATACTTGCTTAATTTGAACTGTGATGCATGCTTTCTGCAAACAATTATTCTGCGGCTAGAGGATCAGCTTTAACCAGAACAATCTCACCATCTTTAAATTGAAATCCTATTTAGTTTGACATCCTCTAGGGCTTGGTGGCATGAACTGAAAGTTTTTCTGGCTACTGAGACAGAAGGACCATCGGTGTAGAACTTTTGCTTAATAATTGTACAGACCGTATAAATGCTTATTGTACATAAAGATAAACCCATTTGTTTTGAACAGTTTATTATATTACGAGTATAAGATGCGTATGAAAACAAATATCATGATCTAACGAATCGACTTTGGAATTATCTGAATACATTCACTAACTTGCGGACTAAATTAAAGGAATTAAGTTAAATGATCTTTTTTTCATGATAATCCTAAATTATAATTTTTTATTTGATAATTGATGTGTTTATGAAATTAATTTATTTCAATTAATTAATTCCCTTACTGAGCTGTGGTATTCCACAAACGTATCTCACAGGGGTCTTTTTGAATCAGTAATTGATTAAAAAATGATATTGTCTTTACTTTATTCCAGCAGAGATCACGTTATACCATATGAAGGTGTGGTGGAGTGTTGTGTGGCTTATCACTCCTGAAGGTGTTGGGTTTGATTTCTTTCTGTGTGGAGTATCTCTTCAGTTCAGAATGGGTTTTCTCTGTGGGTTTTGGTTTCATGTAAGCCAGGTGTATTTGAAGTACTAACTTACAGTTGTGAATGTGTTTGTGAGTCTGCCTTATAGTAGCCTGGTGACCTGTCTGAATTATGCAGGAAACATAAAAGCATGGATTTGTGTTGTAGAATTTTAAAAAGATTCTCCTTCAAATTCCACGTACTGTATTCACATCAATAGAACTACTCTGTAGATTTCATTAAGAGGGCGTTTTGCTCATTTTTAGTCATAGCATTATGTCTTTTAAACTGACCCTTTATGTGTTTTAATTCTGTCAACTCAATACGTTCAAATGTGAAAACAAGAGCATGAATATAAGGTACCATATTACAGTGTTATTGAAAGGCATAGCTTTCAAATAAAGTCTTTCATTACAGCTTTAAAATGGCTCATTACTCATTTGTCACTCAGAGGTCTCCACATATGGCTGTGATTTTTCTTACTGTTTCATCGGCTTTTAATGAAACATTAACTGAGGGTAAACCTTGAAGAAACAGCTAAGCAGGATGGACTTGATTCTTACAGCTGTAAATAACCTTTTGACTTTGTTGGATCTCCTACAAAATACAATTGTTAAAAGTTTCATTTAGAGGGAAAGATTACACCAGCCACTATTACTTTTGCATAATTGCTCTTTAACACAGAGCCCTTCAGATTTTTTTTTAGCAGGTTATGTATGGCATTGGCATTCGGCAGGACATTTAAATTATGCAGTGGCACACATTGCAAATATCTTCTGATGTGTGTGAACGTGCCTTACATGAATTTTTGACAAAAAATGCACGTCTTCCAGTAAAAATGATGTTAACTATGTCCATAACATTTTTAAATCATGAAAATGATTACATTTACTATACAATGAATCTATGAATTAGAAGACATATTACATGTTTACCAGTTTAACTATCTAACTAACTAATTGGTAAAGGACGGGGTAGCTCAGTGGTTAGGGCGTTGGGCTATCAATCTGAAGGTTGGGGGTTCAAATACTTACACTGAAGTTACCAATGTGGGTCCTTGAGCAAGGCCCTTAACCCTCATTGCTCCAGGGATGCTGTGATTAACCCTGTGCTCACCCTGTGCTTTGGATAAAAGCATCTGCTAAATGACCAAATGTATGTATGTATGTAATGTAAAGTAAAGGATGATTTATAAATGAAATAAAAAAAAAAGGGGCCTGGTTATTTCTGCATAATAGCTAGCAGATACTGCTGTGCAATGCAGATGAAACATGTCAAATTTATGAAAAACAATTGATTTAGACAATTTATTTAGCAATACTTATTGTATCCTCTTTGAAAAAAAATCAGTCTATAGTTGTTTGAGCAATGAAGAAATAGTGTTAGTCGTTCGCCTCACCTCACCACTTAAAGCAGAATCAACAGCTTTGGACGTTAATATGAGGTACTTATTGCATCTGCCAGGAACACCACTAACGGAGGTGTAGGCAGCAAGGAGAGAGTTCATGATGCTACAGGAGCACAGTGTTTGCCAGCTACACCAGTCAGCAGCTGTGTTTTAACATGCATTTCTTGCAATCTGTTAAATAAAGCCTGTTCCTGTCCTGAGCAAATCTTGTCTCCAGTCCATTGTTCTCACCTTGCAAACAGCAAAAAAACAAAAAAACAAAACAAAGTTTCCAGAATATTTAACATTACAAATTCATCTGGTGTTTCTGCATTATCTGAAAATACTACTGTAATTAATGTGGAATTATATATATTCCAAATGTGCATCTTTGTGCTTTCTAAAACTTCCAGAATTCAGTTTTTAAAAAATGTGTGTTGTAAATTTACTGATTTAATTAGGACTAAATCCTAGAGAAGTTTATGAATAATTAACAAGCCTTCCTGTTGCCATCAGTTTTTTGTTGCCTCATGTTAGTCCTTGTACTTACTCTAATTGCCTCCGATACCTTTATTAAATAGAACAATACTTGTTTGACTAAACCTTACACAAAACAATATTATGGCACAAAAGTGTGAACAGATTTGTAAATAGATGCAAATCAGTTCAGGTGGAGGATGCACCTACATATTGTCTGTCTGGCAAATAGTCTGTTTCTTCTGTTTGGAAAAAAGAGGGGAGACAAAAGGGAGTGAAATGCTAAGAATCGAATATTTCCACAAGACTAAAATGTTTGAATTGTGTTTGAGCACATGTACACTGTAAAGTATTCTATAAAAGATTATTTTCAGCCCAAACAGACACGAATGTGGACATTTATATCACAAAACACAAAACTTTCAGTCCATCTCAAATAACTTTGGGCTTAGAAAACTTGCCAGTGTTTTTAGTTTAATTTGGATATTGTTGACCTCATTTTTAAACGCAGTTGTAAACTGTGGTAAGTCACAATAATATTCCAAAGTATTTCCAAGCACATGTGGCTATGTCCCTTACATTCACATGACAATTTTCCAATCCATACTACTTAAGTACTTAATTGTCACCATCCGGCAGTGGTTTCCACCCATTTCAGACTGGGATTTACCTTAATTTTAGTTTGTTGTAGGTTAATTGTAGATGGTAAATGACTATTTCCTCTCATACTGAAAATCATCTGAATGTGGAAAACATGAACGAACAAAAACCTTTACTGAAGTCTAGTATAAAAAAATGAATCATGGTTCATCCTTACTTGCAAAGATTAAGCCTTTGTTGGATGCACTATTTATTCTCAATCTTGATGACTTTTTTTTGCTAATTGTGGAAACATAAACATATTTTTCCTCTGTCACAATTTTGTGTTGCAGGTACCGTGTCTTACTGTCATAAGAATGCAGTGATAAACAAACTTTGCAGCAGAAATTAAGTACTTAAAGCAGGAAAAATCTTTAATATAATTTAGATTTTAATTGCATTAAACATGAATCAATAGGCAAAGCAGAAAAACTAATTCTCAGTATAAATAAAACTAAATAACTAAGAGGCAAAACATGGGTAAATGTAGTATATGAAAAAAAAAACAAAGACAAAATGTAATTACTTAAATGTTTGGGAGTGAAACTAAGCATTAAATCAGGTGTCATAGATGGATGGATAGATGGATGGATGGATGCAGAAATCAAGAAACTCAACAAAATTGAGACAAATTCACAAATCTAAACTTATAATAAAACAGCGGAGGACAAACAGAGATCAGAAGGTGGCAACAAGAATAAGTACAAATTCAAACCGATATAATAGTGAAACTATACTTCTCTATAAACAAAACAGAAATTCTGTCACCCAACTACAGTCTGGGGTCCAAGGGTCCACAATGAAGCCATTCTGGAGAAACCAGAGTTGCTTGCCAAGTCCGCTGGGGTCTCATGATATGACAGACTTGCCAGCAGGAACAGGAACGTCTTTTGGAAAGCTGTCAGGAAAACCCTCTTGGCAGCATACTTGTTCAGGAATGCATCCTGGCGTGCAATGCCACTTGACATGCCATCAGAAATGCTCTTTTGGCATCAGACTGGTTCAGGAATGCCTACTAGAGTGTCATCAGTGCCCTGTCAACCGCCATCAGAAATGTCCACTCTACTGTTGTTAGGTTCGGCTAGGCCCTTTATTTACTTTATTTATTTACTTATAACAAGGTGAAGCTAATAGATTAAGACTTGCATTCAATTACCATATCAACGAGAACAGCAATGCACTCTGCGCCAACAGAATCTAATCTACCTACGAGATTGGAACACAGAATTGGTGGCAATGATTTTACTAGTAACCTTACTAGTTAGAATAAGAAAGCTTTATGTGCTGACAGATTTATCAATGCTCTCAGAGATTTGGACTGCAACCAGGGAATTACATTCCTAGGTTTTGGGTTTAATGATTTTAATGTTGGGAAATCATCAATAACTATTTCCTGACAGGAAGGGCTACAAATGATAACCATGGGGCAATTTCAGTTTTTCCAATCTACCTTTTGCCATGTCAGTGGAGTAAACCCAAGCAGGCCCAGACAAGATATGCAGACTGCAGACAAAAAACATTTTTTTCCCCAACTAAAAACCAAACCCAGGACCTATTTGTTGTAAGGCGAAGGCATTATCTGCTGTATCACCCTCGCCACAGTCCTAAGAATCTTCTTAAAACAGGTAAAGAATATTCTAGCCATAATTGCAGTCTTAAAATCTAAAAAATAAAGTGATGCAGAGAAGCTGGAAAGAGATGATATCTTTGGCCCAATAAATGAAACAGGTGAACATTACAGCATAATGACACTTCAGTATCCAAATAACTTTATGTCTAACAAACAAAATTAATTAATTAATTAATTAATTAATTCATTCATTCATTCATTCATTCATTGTCTTCTGCTTAATCCTCTACTAGGGTTGCAGGAATGTTCCCCATGCCCATCCAGGGGAGAACATTTTGGGCACTGGGTAGATACACCCAGGACAGGGTGCCAATCTATCGCTGGGCATACACACATTCACACAAAGACACACACAAGCGCACTCTATATGGGGCAATTTAGAGCTTTCAATTTACCTTGAATCCATGTTTTTGGATTGCGGGTGGAATCTTTGTGATTTCTTTGTGCTGAGATCTTTGTGCTGTTGTCTCTTAAATTAATGTCCAACTGAATTAATAGATTTAAGTTTTATTACATTTTGGTTAAGGGTCGCAACTTTTAAATGTCTTGAATTATCGGAGACAATGTGGCTCTTGATTAAATTTAAACAGAATAATCATAGGTTATTATGTTACTGAGTTCTGAATTCATTTTTATTACTTTTTAATATACATTTTTTTGTGATGTTCATAATGTCTATTATTTTGAATAGCAGTTTTCAGCATGATTTAAAGCCCTGCCACTGTAGAATTTCCTTCCATTCATGCCAACTCATTGCCATTTTTAAATGTAATGTGTCTTTTTAAAATCCTGAAGAATAATGTTTTTTTCATGTCTAGTGCTTGGATCTAATAAAACTTAGCAATATTTTTATAGCTATTGGTAAGCATATTATAAGCATATTATAATTTGTTTTTACCACAATATCTGGCCTGGAATTAGGCGTGGCCAAAATAAGTCACTACTAAATTTCATATTTCTCCTCTTTAGCTTTGCAAAAGGAATATTGCCAAAGTATAAGTTGTGCTTAAGATGTTTGATTATCTGAAATAGCAGCACACTGAACTGTAACACATAGGAACTATTATGTTTGAGTCAGTAATTTATACCTTAATAATTCCCTGAAGTCAACCTGTCACTAAGATTAAAAGGAAATTATGAGGAAAATGTCAATCAGTTGGGAATTCATTTTTAACCTCATATTTTAAATAGAGAATCTATTACAATATAATTATGTACATTTACAATGGATCTGACAATTTATGAGCAGTTTAAATTTTTTGTAGAACTTTGACATGGATCAGCAATTGGCTCTGTGTTCTGGCACTGAGCAGAGTAATATGTCATTTTTCTTTTCTGCTTTCTTAACCCAGTACACTCAGTGTCTAAGCTGAATTTGTGAGTAAAATATGAAACCATTTAAAATCTACCTATTTATTATTAAATTCTGAAGCATTTTGATAAAACAAGTGGAATAATATTGGTGGCTTATTTGGCTTTATTACCAATCAAGGTACTATTTGAAGAAAGTAACTATATTATGTTACTTATCCTGATTAAGGAAAGGGGAGTAATAGGCAGGAGAGTGGTTAGATTTTACATCAAGTAGGTTCTGGTTTTGATTCTTGGGCAGAAGGTATGGAGTTTGCATGTTCTCCCCATGTCTTTCTGGATTTCGTCCTAAACCTTAAAACTTGTAATTAGGTACTGTACCTTCACACAACCACTACTACCCTCTCCTCTTATAAAAAACTATGTAGTGGAGAAATTAAAATCCAGTTTCATTTAAACTTCTACTCCCAGGGTGTCTTCAAGAATGCTGGCATTGGTTAGAGTGCCATCACTACACAAAGTACATTTAGGGGACTAATTTAACTTCAATTAAATCTCAAGCATGCCAGATGGGTATTTTAAAATCCATATTACATTTGTCTATGATTTTGTTTATCGAAATATTCAAGTGTATACCCATTTACATTGTTGGGAGGCATCATTGACAGTTTAAGTAGGAGTCGCATTTATACCCTCTGGAGAAGGAAGGGTTCCCGCAATGATGCCACAGGTCTGTAACCTAAAAGGCATCATTGCCACATTAACAGCAAGTATACACCCCAGAAACCATGATCGTACATGGACATTGATTTCACTACTTTTCATGGTTACACCACCACTATGCTGATAGTGGATTGTTTTGTTTAAAGGAGTTTTAACCGAGAGCTTTCAAAATGGCTGGAAAGTAATTTCAGTAAGTTTGCATTGTATTGCATCCCAGTGGTTATTGTCTCATACAGAGTTCCTTATTTTAAATTTTTGGGGCAAATTTACAAGGTGATTAAGATTCCGGGAACCCTTCCTTCTCCAAAGAGCATAGATGCGACTCCTGCTTAAACTGTCAATGAGACTATGAACTCTAGGTGACAAAGGGGAGCTGTTCCAGGGACTGGTTGATTGAGAGGGTTTTGGACACAAGAAAGAGTGCCAAGAGAGAGTATAATTACCTTTAAAGTAACAAGAAGCTATTGGAGGTGATCATTATGAAGGCAGTTCTGTGATGGGAGGCGATGCTAGTGGAGCAAACCAAGAGAAGGATCAGTAAAAAAATCCCATCCATATAACTTAAGGAAAAACAAAATGAATGAAGAATTAATGTGTAAAAATAATTGTACATGTATTGAAAGTGTAAGTAGCAGTCAGAAGTAAATGTACAGAAGTAAAAAAAAAAATTAAAGTATCTGTACTTTATTGTATTTCTGTCACTTAATACTTTTTACTTCTACTCACTACATTTCAAAAGAAATACCTGTACATTTCCAAAACAAGTTTGTTACTTGTTTTTACTTATAAGTTGAATATATTGCTTTATTCCTTTCATGTAGCAAACAAAGTTCAATCATATTGGATGTTAAACGGGGAAGGCGGGAGGAGGTGAGCTGAGTGACCTCGTGACAGGCAAAGACCAATCATAATTTGACCTTGCTGGCTCAACAAACAAGTCTTGGGAAATTTTGTGTGAAGCAAGCACTCATGTCATTTATATATTTACCATCAAAATTAAAAAAGCACAAGTAAGTGAGTGGTAATGTATTTTAGGTCCATTTCATAATTAATACCTTTTATTTGCGAGTTTTTTTTTTAGAAGGTGTCCTGACAAGTTATGTTCTGACAAGTGCTACATGTTTCAACGTGCTGCCATAGTGTACTTTATACTTTTATACGGACGGTTGCGTAAATAAATCAGTAGCTCTTAGTAGTAGTAATATTCCTTCTAAACAAACGTTAAAAACCAACCTCACCTAGTTAAAATGTAAGGCTTACAAAAGGGAACTTTAAACAAATTATGCATTTTATATTAATTAGCTGACTTTTGATTTAACTAATCATTGTTAAATTAAATAGTGTCCCCCACTATAAATCATTATACTGAAAGACTGAGGACATCTAGTCCTAATATGTAGTTTACGCAAACCATACATGAATTCAGTATTGTGTTGTTCAATATTCATAATTGGTACGCTAACAATGTTATTATTCACCCACTGCTTTGGTTAATTGTTTTGCACATTATTCATTCATTCATTATCTTCCGCTTTATCCTATATTAGGTCGCGGGGGGGGGTTCCCCCATGCCATCCAGGGCGCTGGGCGCTGGGCAGATAAACCCAGGACAGGGCGCCAATCTATCGCTGGGGACACACTCACATGCACAGACACACACATAAACACACTCTATATGGGGCAATTTGGAGAACTCAATTGACTTGATCCATGTTTTTGGACTGTGGGAGGAAACCAGAGAACCCGGAGGAAACCCACGCGGACACGGGGAGAACATGGAAACTCCACCCAGATGGGGATTCAAACCGGGAATCCCTAGTGCTGAGAGGCGAACGTGCTAACCACACATTAGAACATTTAATTCACATGTCAGGGTCTATTAATGTACAGATATGTCTGATATTCATGTGGTTTTGGATAGAATTGTTGAAAAATAAACAATATTAAACTAATGCATGTGACTGATTTAAATAACTTTAGTTACTTACTTACAGTAAGTAATTTTATGATTTTATATTACCATTAGTACAATATACTAGTACTTTTACTTAAGTGAGAGACTTCAGTATTTCTGCCACCTTTGGTAGCAGTTATGCACTGCCCTTAATTTATACAAGTCTGATCACCTCTATAAAAGTTTTTATAAACAACTGAAGAGCAGCATCTTGGACTATACAGGCCTGGTAAATGGTAAAAATTGTTTTTTTTTTTTTTAGTGCTAGGTCCTGGGCAACTTGCACTCACTAAGTTGACCAACCGCTTCTCTGTAAACTATAATATTCCAAAGAGAAATATGAGATCATCTATTAAAAATGTCACCAAAGCTACAAAGCAATGATTGGAAAAGTAAAGACTGATAGTTTTACAATATCCCGGTCAAAGTCCATACTTAAGCCTAATAAAAATTTGTATTTGCCTGTAATTTACAAGCTGAAGCTTCTAGCACCATGCTATTTAATTAAATATATATAAAATATATAATTTTTAAAAATCGAGGATGACTCATCCAGGCAGTAGTTTGACCATCATACGCACATTGCTTGATCCTTGTTGACATGTAATGTCATGTTAATTACTTTTACTTTAACTTTAAATAATCCTTTTTATTTGTCCTTACAGCTTCCAAAGGGCTTCACGTGACACTGGTTTAGGGTGTACTGACCTCGACAGCCAAGGTTCGCCCCAACTCATTTGACACAGCATGTTTAATTTCTTTAAACTTGCAAGGTTTTACCAGGTCATCTGTCATTCGGTTGACAGTGGATCCTGCCTGCTACAAGTTTGGTGGCAAAGGTTCTTGTGTTATCCACCCTTCATCTGTCACTGGTCAGCCCCTTAGTTGTTTATTGCTGACTCTCAATATTGACATGCCTGGTGTATTTTCTTTACAAACTACCAGCAGGCAATCTGCAAATCTGATGGTTATTTAGTAACTGTCTGTTGTACAGCAGCTTTCGAGCAGCTATCTTCAGGCATGGCTGAGCACTTGTTCTTTGATCTGTGAGGGGCATACAATGAACACCGAGCACTCCTATGATAGCATCGACCAGTACTATTAAATTGAACAGTGGCACATACTGCCATATTTTGAGTGTGGGAACATTACAAGCTGTACTTTCTCTGCAAACTGTAAGTATACTTGTCACATGAGTGTGCTGTGCTCTGCCCCAGAACACTTTACGCCTCCACCCCTTTCTCTTTTAGCATGATCCAAGGTTTTTGCATTGATGTCAGTTTGCTGAACCACCCTTTATTGCTTCCAGCTGCTCATGAGACATACAGAAGGATCTGAAGTGCTGCTGTTTACTGCACTAGGGCGAGCTGTAATAACATTTCCTCTGCCGTTCACTTCAAATGTCCAGCTATGCCTCATAGCACTCCCATGCTGCAATACTGTCAAAAAGCAGGAGATGCATGGCCATTGCTGTTCACTTCACAAGCTTGATTCCTCCTGCTGCAAGTGGTGCGGTGTCACTGCACCAGCCCCTTCCTAAACTTGGCTGACGTAGACAGATGTGGCCGACACCACTCTTCCTCCAATGTTCGCTCCAGTTTTTCCAGGGTTTACTTGAGCTTCTTGCTCTGCAGGTGCTCCTGACAATCCCACTTCTGACACTATTTCACTGGGTCAATAAATCAGAGGTAAGGGAATTGTTTTACTAACAAATCATCTACACAATACAAGTAAGCATTTAACGTTGCAAGAACTATGAGTTTCACTAAACCTCTCAAATCGCCACAGACCCCAGCATTATGCCTGCAATCCATAAAGATTGTGATATCTACATGAAAGCTTGTCCTTGCTCAATGCAATGTGGAGTATCCTCTGTTCCAACAAATTTCCCAAAAAAAAGTGACGCTTGAAACTATCATCCTGCAGATAATTCAGATTAACATTTCACAATTTATTCATGCAGATATCAAAGTAGTTCAGATCTTCAGAATGATGCAGAGTCATTCAATATTGTATATTAGTCATTTGCAAGTGGAAAAACAAAGCACTTTCAGCTTCAGCAGACATATTGTTGCAGTTGTAATCTTGTCTTAATGATCTTTTTAATGAACAAACAAAATGTCTCTTTTGAACTAGAATATTATCACACAGTTAAATAGCGCAAACCAAACTAAATTTCTGAGGGTTAAATGAGACAATTTTCTTGCTTTTCCACAACAGAACCATTAAGCAGCAAAAGCACCTAGTTTCAATTTTAAATAGTGGTATTTAGAAGTAGTGTATGTGGGAATTTAGAGTTTCTGTATAAAATATTATATTGTTTAATTATTTATGGTAAATAAAAATTTTATTTTAGCTGTCACCTAATATCACCTTTATCTATTTACATTGTTTAATACAGACAAGATATCTGGCAGCCAACACTAAAATATTCACTCATTCATTTGTTGTCTTCCTCTTCATCGAGGAGGTTCCCCATGCCCATCCAGAGGAAACAGTTACACACTCGCTCAAACACACACACACACACAGACAGATTATAAAGGGGTAATTTAGAGCATTCAATTTATCTTGAATCCATGTTTTTGGACTGAGGGAGGAAACCGGAGAATCCCGAGGAAACCCATGGGGTAAACATGGAAACCCCACCCAGATTGTGATTTAAACCCGGATCCCCAGCTCTGAAAGGCAAACGTTTAAAATAGTTTAAACTGTTGTCAGACTTCTGTACATGACTACATACAAAAAATTGTATTCACATATTTTTACATGACTTTGGCATACTTTCTGTTTTAAATGCATATTGTATAATACCTTATTTAAGTACAAAAGAATAGGAAAAATGCATGTGGAGTCAGTCACCCGAGGACCTGTTTTCAGTTTTAAATTACAATGTTCTATATTTGTTTGGACAACTAGTCTTTAAGGTGTGATATATAACAATTTCACTATCAACTAAATGTCAGTGTACTAGTAATCACACAACCTAAGTATGTACAAAATCACTATCAACTGACGTTTTAAAATGTCAGTGTATAAAATACCATGCAACCTAAAGAGAGGAATTTCCTTGCTTCATTGACCAGGATAATGAGTTTCAGCTGTGCTAACTCAATTAAAAAGATTTTAAAAGCAATAAAAGTTTAGCATTGCAATTAACCCTGCAAAGTAATGGCTGCTGAAAAGTTGTTTCTTTCAGTTATGATGTTCAGGATTAATAAATTTAATTAAATTTAATAAGTAAGCAGTAATATATGTATGTAAGAAAATGCACAGTGTTATGGTATTTTATTTAAGCAGGTTAAACCTAATTTTTAAACTAAAATAGCTCCTCTCCTATTTGTTACATTCATAAATTCATTTATTATCTTCCACTTTATCCTATATTAGGGTCGCGGGGGGGTTCCCCATGCCCATCCAGGGGAGAACGTTTCGGGCGCTGGGCACCCAGGACAGGGTGGCAATTTATCGCTGGGCACACACTCACTCACACAGACACGCACACATACACACTCTATATGGGGCAATTTGGAGAATTCAATTCACCTTGATCCATGTTTTTGGACTGTGGGAGGAAACCGGAGAACCCGGAGGAAACCCACGCGGACACGGGGAGAACATGGAAACTCCACCCATGGGGATTCGAACCGGGAATCTCTAGTGCTGAGAGGCGAACGTGCTAACCACTAAGCCACCGTGCCGCCCTATTTATTACAATATCATATATATAATGATCAAATGTGGCCTAACATGTATGATCAAAAAGTTTATATATGCAATAAAGTATAAACATATGCTAAAAAAAATCATATCAACATTAGTTTTTGAAGCAAGATATGAGAGAGAAAATAATGAAAATAATTTTCCTATAATAAAATAACGTTCCTTGCAATATGTCTGAGTGGCTTAAACAAAAAGGCTTACTATCTAAATTCTCCTAATTTAGTCAGATTTATTTGCTATGTTGGCAATTTTTTATTTTGATAAAATCTGTTAATAAGATGTAAGCAAAGGGTTGATCTGCCAAACAACATCTCATCTCATTAACATGACTGCTTATTCCTTCACTAGGATGAGGGGTTCCCATGTCTTTACTGAGGAGAAGGCGTGGGACGATTACACCCAGGACAGGACACTAATCCATCACTGGGCACATACTCACTCACTCACACAATATATAGTAGAGGCAATTTAGAGCATCCAATTCACCTTGAATCCTTTTTTTTGGACTGTGGTATAAAACTGGAGAACCCGGTGAAAACTTAAGGCAGACACTGAAGAAACATGTAAACTTCATCCACACCGGGATTCTAACTTAGATTCCCAGTGCTGAGAGGCAAACATGTTAAACATTATGCCTCCGCCAACATCCACAAGCACCTTGCAAATTGACTCACCATTGCAAATGTACACGGTACCAACTAAGGTTCTGTCCAGTAAATACAATGGTACTGAGGCAACATTCAAAATTCAATATCGCATGTAATAGCTCACTGTTTCTAATGAAACTGATATGAACCTCTTTTTATAGAAGCAAGCTTTGGAATATCTTCCTTCATTACTTTATGTACTTCACTACAATTGTTCTTCTATTTT
Source organism: Corydoras sp. C115 (assembly GCA_019802505.1). NCBI lineage: Eukaryota > Metazoa > Chordata > Actinopteri > Siluriformes > Callichthyidae > Corydoras > Corydoras sp. C115. The sequence goes on along the minus strand of JAFMOC010000076.1, from coordinate 1,015,338 downwards.
CATTTAATTAACTTCATTCATTCATTATCTCCCGCTTTATCCTCTATTAGGGTTGCGGTGGGGTTCCCCATGCCCATCCAGGGGAGAACGTCTCGGGCGCTGGGCAGATAGACCCAGGACAGGGCGCCAATCCATCGCTGGGTACACACTCACTCACTCAAACACACTCTATATGGGGCAATTTAGAGAACTCAATTAACTTGATCCATGTTTTTGGACTGTGGGAGGAAACCGGAGAACCCGGAGGAAACCCACGCAGACACGGGGAGAACATGGAAACTCCACCCAGATGGGGATTCGAACCGGGAATCCCTAGCGCTGAGAGGCGAACGTGCTAACCACTAAGCCACCGTGCCGCCTAATTAACTTCATTATTATAAAAAATATAGAGGGGGCAATACCAACCCATGTTTTTAAATGTATTTCATTACATATTGTTATATCTCATTGGCATTTTTTATTAGGGACATTTACTATGGATGTCTCAATGTTATATATTAAATATAGTGTACAACTACTACACTTACTAAATAATAAGCAAGTATAACAATTTAAAATGTAGTAAGGTACTGTGAATGTGGACTGTAAATATACTGCATAACAGCAAAACTGTGTGAGGCCTGACAAGGACATAAACGACAGTGACCAATAATTGTTATTTGTGTTAAGATGATACTCTTTTGAATTATTACCTAATGTAGCTGTCATTTTAAAGTGTGCAATTAAAAAAAAACAATGATCTTAATCAAAATCTTAACATGTAAATCAGATCATTTTGGATTACAACACATGCAATGGTGTTGGGGCCGTTTATCCGAAAAGTCACTAAGCCAGGTCAGGCTTTTAATTAATTGGCTCATTATCTTTCAATCTAATCTTCTACCCAAATCCAGGGCTTTTAAAGGGATATGTCTATGTGACGAATGCAGCCCTTGGACTGTTAGCAATGGCTCAATGATGCTTTGAAATTGATGTCATTGTAATAGTGCATATTTACAGCCTTGTCCTTTTCCAGCCAATCACATCAGGACAGAAAAAGGACATTATCTCACAATCTTTACAACCCAAGTGTTGTCTGGTCCTACTAATGAGATGCAAGTCAATCTAGATCATTAGCATAAGGGAAATTGCATGTCTGTGATGATCGCCATAGACAGAGGGCTGAAGTAATTGGGGTGGGAAATGGTGAACCCTTTTTACAAATATTGTTAGAGAGATTTTTTTAACTCTTATGCATACCTTAGAAAGATATAATTATGTCTTTGATTAAATAAAATAATTGTTATTTAATGCCTGTTTTAGCCATTTGTGAGAGTGCACCAGATGTTCCCTTTATCAAAGTGGGATTAAGCAGTTATGCTTATATTAATCAGAATCAAAACAATATAAATGGACAGGAAATAATTATTCTTTAAAAGTAAGTAATTCTATTATAATAATATTTTGTACCAACAACAACAATAATAATACTAAAATCATCACACAACTTTATGAGTTTTTAGCTTACTCAAATTCAACCTCACTACTTTAGAAATTCTAAAAAAAATTATACATCTTGTTTTGTTAGGGCCACCCAGCCATCGCCTAAGAGATCAGAATATTTAAAGTTACCAGTGGATAAAAGGCAGATGTTTATTTGTGTTTTTCCCACCAAGATGTTTTACTGAGGGCATGTTTTCAGGGCTATCGTCTCTCTTTAGTATACACAGTAGAGTATTTGTCCTAATTCAGGCTGCATTATGTTTGCTCATGCGTAAACACATCCAACTTGACTTACTTTGAACAGTCAACAAAAGGCATGATCATTCACATTCATTAGGCTTGACCTCTGCTTGAATACATTAATTTTCTATCTGCTGAGACTTAGACCAGGGAAAACTAAATTAACTCTGATTTAAAAATCTCAGGAACTGAGGCTGAGATAACTAGTAACAATGTTAACAAGAGGATTAAACCATAAATGTCATGTTGAATGTGCCATATTGTTTCCAAAATATATACTGTATATATGTTTTAAACATTACATCGTTCAGTAATTTTATTAAATATAATACATTTAATTACATGTTTGTAAATATTTATTTTATAAATGCTTCACCCCTCAGTTAAGTGCTTCAATCAATCAATTAATTAAATGGTCAATCAATGAAACAAATAATACTATAAATAAAATTCACAAAATGTTTGGTTAGTGCTTAATTTTATTAAATCCTAAACATTTTCTAAAAAGTCATACCACAGCTTGTATTTTTAACCTCCTTAAGCAAGAAACTGAAACATAATCACTTAATTCTGGATCCAATTACAGGCCAAAAACTTTCACCTTCGACACTGACCTAAAATCAATTGACCACAATTATTTCAGGCTTTTCTTCATTTTTACCTTATAAAGTTTTATGCAAAATGCAGAAAATGGATAGATAAAATTTTGTGGATATATTTTCTCAGAGATGATTATTTAAAACATCATATACTCAAAAAGGTTATTTTAACTTATATTCTTTCAACTTACAAGAACGATCAACAAACCATAAAATTTCAAGAGGGTTCAAATTTTTGTTAGAATGTAATAAATACAGAATTATTAAATTCTTTATCGTCAGGCAAAGCATGAATACATTCTTTATGCACAAAATTTCACATACGTCTCTGAAATGTTATTCTCACTTTACCAGCAGGATCATTTTAGAGGTTAATCTAGGGTTCAGTAGTATGTCACAGAAGAACTAAAATGCACTGGGCTTTTATGACTACATCCACACTAATACGATTTGTGTTCAACAAATTTTAACTTCCGATCTGAAACTCTGAAATTCCGATTTTATGATTATATATGTCTAACAGGTCTACATGTTTCAGTTGGTTGACTGATTTATTGGTTCTGCAATTGGTTGCGAAAATATTACAAAAGAGAATATTCAGAAGGATTTATCAAAGAAAGCTAATTCTTACAACAAAAAACCTGGACACCACACCAAACAACAAACAACAGAAAACCGAAACCTTTATAAAATGAAAATGTTATCATAATCATAAAGTCATAATAGATCTTGGTAAACCTATCTATAACTTAATTGGAAAAGGTAATTGTTCCTATCTTCTTAAACGGTTTATGTTGTGTGACAGTTAATTAGCACAGATGTGTGTGCATTAGAAGATTAGTAACATTGTCACTGCTATACCAGCTTTGGCTTATACGGTGTCTTCCAAAAGACTTTTCTGTTTAGGTTTTTATAGTTTCTTTTTATTGTCCTCTCAGAAGCCTTTCTTATCAAGTCTTATCAAATATGGACAATACATTTAATGTTTTACCACAGCTTTACTGTTTATAGTGGAATGTGGAGATGAATTTAAAATGTCATTTCATTCTTAAATGGAACTGTGACATGGCGGGTGGATCAGGGATGCCAGATTTTTCTCTTTAGCTTTCCGGAGGAGTGTTGAGCTTAATTCAACAAAACAAATAAAGGGATGTGCCTACATGCTGAGTTTTTGGTAAGGGGTAAAGTCCATTTTGTGTCACAGGATATTACAGTTTTGTAAAAGGGAATGGGCTGGAGTATTTGTAGCATACTATTCTGTGTACTTTTTTGATTACCTTTGTTATTACGGTTTGTTGTACAACTTTTTGACAATGAGGGTAACAGGGAAAAATAAGCAAACCTTAAGTAAATATCCAAGTAAAAAAGTTATTTCTGATGTATAAATCCCATAACGCTTTAGCCAAAATCTGGTGTGCATTTATTCTTGGGTTTACAGTACATAGTAAAACACCAAGCAGTAGGCTGTAAATGTAGAATAATGAGATAGGTGAATGATGACTTCCTCTCCAGCCACATCTGCAGCTAAGAGACTGTAGCACCTGGTGAACATATAGCACTCACTGTTGCTACTTTTAACACCTGTCTTGACAGTGAGTGGCTAACTCAGCAACTCAATTATGGCCTGGACCCTTCATTAGGACAGTGCGGCCTGTGCTTAGCTCCAGGCTATACGCTTTAGGGCCATTGTCCTTCTGCACCTGCTCGATGAGGCCTTTCGGGGATCGCTTGCCTGAATTTCTGTCGTCTTTCATTACTCAAATCCATTATATCCCAATCCCCACCCACAGCGGGAGATTGGAGAGCCAGATTGCAGTGATGATTTGTTTTCACTGGCAGCCTAGATTGGGGGCTGTGGTAAGATCTCCAGAGAGCCTGAGATGAAAACTTTACTTGTACATTGGGACGTTGTTGTGCATGCATCTGTCAATGCTGAAAAAGAATAGGGAAAATACTGTCTTGCTGTTCGTGTCAGCTCAAATCCCAAAGTCTTTTCCCATCATAATAATGTTTATGTGTATTTTCTAGGAATTAGCTAGTGGATTATCCTGAATAATTTCAAAAGTGTAGAACATGTTATTGCAATGTGCATGAAAAGAACAAATATTTATTATTTTGCTGTGGCGAATCACTATAGCAATCGTATATTAGACGTACTTCATTGAATCCCTATGATCCATTGAATGATCTATTTCACTCATTGCAGTCTTAATGTGCTCTCAAGGCCAGGAAGTGTATATAAAGGACATACAAGGTTTTTCTTCCCTCTAAATAATAAATAGGCATGAAAATCTGGAGAGAATTTAGTTCAATCATCAAACCTTTTCACACACTGGTAGGTTTAGGCAAGCTTTGAGTTGAAGAGGGCTTCCTATTGTTCTAATAATGGCAAAGTATATTGTGTGAGCATTTTTGTGTGGGGGAGCATACAAATATAAAGAACTAATATAGAGGACGTGAGAAAAAGTAAAAACTTTAAATTCTATTGTTTTGCATATCTAAACATGCTGACGGTGATGATGATAAAGGCAGATTGTTGTAAGGTTTTAAAATTAGGTGCAAAAATTAACAATAATAATAATAATAATAATAATAATAATAATAATAATAATAATTTTTATTTATAATGCACTTATAAACCTCAAAAGTGCTACATCATGATTAACATTAAAAATAATTACAAAATTGAATAAAAACAGGAACACTGAGAAAAAATAAATAGCAGTAACAGGAAAAATACAAATCCATTTAAACTTTTTTTTAAGTAATTTTAAGTTTTAAGTAATTTTTAAGTTTTAAATTTTAAATTTTAAGTTCGAGATTTTTTTACTACTTAAAATTGTACATTCAAGGAAAATCACCCAAAGGTCAGAGTGTACAATACTAAGTCAAATTTAAAAAAATCAAAAGAGCTATATTTCAAATGTTTCAGTCCTCAGTTTACTCAATTAATTTTCAAATTCGAAAAGCTAAAACCGGGTTAAGCCCTAAAAATATTCCTAAGAGGAATCTTTTTCTACAAAGCATGACTAATTAAACCAAAAATGATCATATTGGGGCTAAATTCAGTATGCTACATTTGGCAAAAAAATAAAACAGCATATGAGCAAAACACTACATGCTGTTTATTATAGTAGCAGGTGGGTGTGACCATTCTCATGACTGTATATATTATTAAAGCCAGTATAAATAGACCTTCATAGGACTTTACTGTTTTAGTGTGAACACTAAATCAAGTACTTATATGTAGGGTTAATTATGTATTATTTGTAAGGGAGTGTGTTCAAATTTGCAAACTTGGAACTGACAACAGCTAGGGTACAAAATGGCTAGTGGGTTCTGTGGAAATCATCTGAACAACTTTCAAAATTTACTCCAAATAATAGAACTATATTAAATACTTTCATTCAACATCAAACATTTGAGGGTGTATTAAATGATTATATAATAATAAGTGTGAGCGAGGGACTAAGAAAAATACCAATCATATAAAATGTCTTAATTAATCAAATCCCAAAAGCAAATTAGCAATTGCCATGTATGTCTGAAAGTATGCCTGAGTTTATAAAAATTGTCAGGAAATTAATTAAGGTCTCAGTCTGTCACTCAAGCACCCACAGTCTGCTTAATGCCTAAGCAAATATTGTGATTGGATTATGTTGCTGGGAAAGAAAAACATTGTAGGGTGGATTCATTCATAAGAAAAAAAATATAAATGACTTTCAAACCACTGGGACCTACCATCAGCACCAGAGCATCCAGGAATTTAATAATGCTTCCCTGACTTATACAGATTAGTTAATTTAGGTGGGAAAGAGCGATTGTACTTTATACACATTCCGAAACATACAAAATGCAACTGTAAAAAATGTTTTAAACTGTTTATTGTAGGATGGGTATATTTATAAAGCAATATTTTCCTTAATACTGAACTATATCTTGAGTCAAATCTGTTGGCTGAGGTTTTTAAACACCTTCTTCATCTTCTTCTTCTTCTTTTTCTTCTTCTTCTTATTATATAATAATAATAATAATAATAATAATAATAATAATAATAGGGCGGCACGATGGCTTAGTGGTTAACACATTCTGTGTAAGTAAGTGTGTGCACACTGTCCTGGGTGTATCTTCCCAACGCCCGAAATTTTCTCCCCTGGATGGGCATGGGGAACTCCCTCCGCGAACCTATTAGAGGATTAAGTGGAAGATAGTGAATGAATAAATTAATAATAATAATATTTTTAAACTAAAAGTTTGTCAATTTATGTGCCAAAATGTATCAGATTAAAAGAATGTTTTGATAAATTATTTAATTAATTGAAACAAAAACACAGAGTATTTGCAAATACACATGCTGTAGAATTCAAAGATATTTACATAAAGGTATAATGCATGACTGATCCTGCAGAAAAGAACCTTGAAGTCTGTTTGCAGAATTCTGTTGCTTTATAGGCTATTAAACTGAAGTTAAACATTCAGATACCAGTCGTATATACAAACTGTTCCCAAGTTGCTGCTGTCAGAACATTGTTATGGTTTAAAAAACTGAAAAAAATGCCCTTTGCAATGCTGTTTTTTATAACAGGCATGCTGAAGAAAACAGGCAGCAAACAACCCATCACTAAAAGGATTTTCCAAAAATTGTTCAACTAAACAAAAGTATATTTTAACATGCAATACAAGACAATGAAATATTGTCTCTGGAAAGAAACTATAGCCTACATTATATTAAAGAATATGGTCAACCTAGACCCAAAGGGTTTGCTAATGCTCCTTTAACATACAATGCAATGCAATCTGTGCAAATCCCTGTGCATATGACAGCTGATTTGTTCACAATGCAGCAAGGAGGGGGGCTAAGAATACATCTCTGTGTGAAAAACCACAATGCTTACACCAGTTCACTCCAGGCACTCTTCTGGGGCAAACCCTGTTTTGTATTTGAAGAAAAGAGGGAAACACTAGGCTGTGTATTGTATAAATTAGGTACTTGAGAATCCCAAAAGAAGCTCCTGGACTTTAGTGATGGAGAAGAAAAGTCTAGCATTGTGATATAAAAAGCATCTAATAATTAAAGTTTTTATTCATAAGTTAGATAAGAACAAAAGCCTTATGGTGACAGTTCAGTAACCTCAATGTGTGTCCAAGAACAAACATTAAAGCTGTTAACTGGCTTGGCCAACCTACCCACACAGCTTAAAAACAGAAGCTCCATACATCTAAAGCCACAGGGAGACCTTGCGTCTTTGAAAACCTTAATCAAACAAAACAGCAATGTACACTGGTTGAATACTTATGTAGTGTTAGAACACAGCAATTGAAGCCATTTGGATCTCTAATTAGCCTGACTTCTTCGTTTTTAAGAAGGTATGCTACAAAAAGCACTGGAATAACTTTTGTGTTATTTTGTCTGTTATTTTGTCATGCAGTATTTAAAGCAAATTAGAATATCAATTTAGTGCTTTTGATTTATTTTTATTTGATTTTATATAATTTTATTCACTTTACTTTGATGTTTTCAAATGCAGCAGAAACTGAGTTAATAGGCTTTGATGGCTCATTTCTTGCGGAGTGTAGTGGTGACCTGTTTGGACTGCAGATCTACAGGCCACTGGCCAGATCATAGCCTATGAGCTGAACCATGCATCTGAATAGAGACATGTCCAAGAACAACTACCTTAGCCTCTGACTAGTGAGCCCATTGAACTCTTCACCCTTTTAAAAGCCCTCCTCTCCTTTCATTACGGAAATAATAGCCTGTCTTGACACCGTTTTGTAGGTCAGCTAGCTGGTTCTTTGTCTACATGCTAATTAACCACAGAAATGCCTTTCATTGAGCACGAAAGTACAAGAAAAATGCATGCCTTTTTAAAGATAAAATTGCAGCATCCGGTACATTAAGCTATTCACATGTTCGTGAACACCTGCATACAAGCAGGGGGAAAAATTGTGTTCCATCGTTTGGGTTTTAAGAATAGATTAGTGCAGGTATAATTAAGCTATAATAACAATAAAGTCATAACTATGACTCTGTTGTTTAAAACTGACAGAAAGTGAATTAAAAATAAGATGTCTAGACAATAGCTGCACTTTAAACGGGTTGCTGAAATTTGCTGAGGAAAAGACAAAGAAACCTATGAGCTCCCTTAAACCATTCCTTGAAAAGAGCTTGGATTTGCATCTATAATAGAGTTTGGGCTTCTGTCTGTGAAAGGCTTTGCTCAGGTCCAACCCTGTGGCATAGTCCCACATTAACACCCTGTGTGTCCTGTTTTACCACAGCCCACGGTGCTAGCATGGGAAAATTTATCAGGCTAAAGGAATGTTTGAGAACAGGGTTTTCAAAGAAAAAGCTCAAGGTGGCTGCTCTAGTTGGTGTTTAGTGGAGGAAATGACCTCGGACTACAATGAAACCTATTGCTGTTAATTACTGCTTACAAGGCCCTCCAAAAGTGGTGTGACACTCTGGCTGCTAGTATAAAAAAATAACAATGCGTATAATCCAACTTTGGTAGAGCTATCTAATTTCTCTGTTCACACAGCATGGGCTGGACTCGAACACGCATTTAATGTCTGTTACTGGAATAAGTGAAAATCAAGAGTAATTGCTATAGTTCCCATGTGAGAATGAAAATGTCCAACATCTCTGGGTGGCATTATTGGTGAAATGATTTCCAGTTAGTGAGTTGCGCAATTTTGTTAAGACCATGGGAAATATAAGCTAAGAATAAAATTTTCCATGTCATACTTTCTAAATGTGAAAAAACGTTGCACATGTTTATATTATATTTTGCCCTTCATTAGCTCTCACAGTTAGGTGCTTTTATTCATGCACATGGGCACAGTTTCATTCAATCTGATGATAAACAAACACTTGCATGGATGAACTATTTGTATTCCCAAATATTTATATGGAAAGCAATATTTTCCCATACTAACTCTCTCTCACACTCTGTCCCTCTCTCACACCTTGTCACTGTTGAAAAGAATATATCATATGTGTTATGAGGATTAATTGGTAAAAATTATATACTCCAGCAATGGATTGGCGCCCGGTCCTGGGTGTATCTGCCCAGCGCCCGAGACGTTCTCCCCTGGATGGGCATGAAGCGGAAGATAATGAATGAATGAATGAATGAAATTATATACTCAAAAGTATTACAAATAGTCCAGTAATTAAATGAGCACCACAGAACAGCTGACTGCATCAAACATAGGCACTGAAGTATGTGCATTTGCCAGAGAACATTCAATTACAGAGAGTGAATAGAACTGTGCTGCATGTGCAAGATAAATAACAGAGAGTTCAGGCAGTAAATGAAACAATTAAACTAATCTATAGATTTAATTAAAGAAACACATTTGGGAATGTCTGCCGTGTAGACAATGATTGTTAGTAATAGATGAGTGCCACACAAATCGAAGTACCTAACACAATAAGTTTTAAAAGCCATTTCATAAAGCATTCTGTTAGACAGATGAAACACTCCCTAAGCCTGACTGAGACATATTAGTTCTGAGGGAAGAAGTGCTATTATATAAGATTGGTGACTTCTGGCATTAAGCATCAGTTTGTCATGATTGAGATTTATTGTTATATATGCATAACATATTAATTCAAAACTCTTCCACATTGTGTTCTTTAAAACTATGCCCTGTTCGTGCACAGTACTGTATGAAGTAAATTTGTGAAGAAAACTCGAATAAATACATCTTATGCCGACATATACAGATATTACAATCTGTGGTCTGTATTAAAGTAATGAAACAGGACATCTAATTATTTTTAAATACAAAAAAGAAAACTTTTGTGGAACATTTGTGTCATTTTTAAATATGTTCTCTATAAAATACATGTTCACTATCTAATAAATGACTGAATGTAAATGTAATTTATATTGTCACAGCTATGTATGAAAACATAACATGGGTTAAAAGTTATGAGCATATCATATTTATGCAGTTTTAATTTATCACAATCTTCAGATACAGTTTAGAGGTGAAATTCTTGATAATATGCAATTCTTGTTGTTTTATAAACAACCATATAAACTACATAGCATCTAAAAAAATAAGGAATTCTTTAATTAATATTAAAAATCAAATAAAATATTAGATCTGCTATATGTCTAAAAATCTAATTTAAACACTGATACAGAGAAATTCCCCTAAATTGTCTTGTTGTACACAATAATAAAATCTAGAAAATATTTGCATGCTTTATATAAAAAAATCTTTTATATAAAAAATCTTTGTCAATAAATATTTAATATCAATATTTTATCATATGCGAGTTACTTATTCTGTATTCAAAAAAGACTTTACAACATTAATAAATTCAAAAGACATTTGCATTAAATTACTTGTTGTATTAAATGATCTCTGATCAGGCAGACGAGAACAGTCATTTAAAAAATGCCAAGATGATAAAATTGGTTTCATTTATCTAAAAAACAAATTAGAAGACAATATAATCTTAATTGATATGGAAAATATATTGCATTATAATACTAAAAAATCTCTTAATAATTTAACTCCTTCAAACTATACTTTTTTTTAACATTTTCAAATCTTTATATATTTCATTATATTTATATTTCATATCTTTCATATCTTTATATATATTTTTTTAACACTTTATAGGTCCCTCTAAATCTAACAAGATGGTTATGGCCAGACATGCAGGTTATGGAAATATGGTTAGCTCTCAAAACAGTTATTCGGAGTTGTGTAAAATCAGAATAATTGGAGGTGGTAATTTAAAAAACACAACGTACAAATATACATATCCGCAGATTCGTGTCAATCTTTTGTTATTCTATACTTCTGCCCCCTGCTCCAGTGTAGAATGAAAATTGCTAAACGTGTTCAACAGCCTGTTTAACTTTGAAAGAGTTTATACACATAATTACATGCAAAGTCTGTTAAATAAACACTGTGTTACTGCAAAGGTTAATACTGCTGTGCAAGTTAAGATTATGTCCCATATCACATTGTACACATATTACCTGCTCTATAGCCATGTAAATAATAAGGCTCACTGGCTCTATGCTGTTAAATAAAAATAATCTGTGAGGGATGTTATGTTAACCACCCAGTAGTTGATTCTGTTCCAAAACCTTCCAGTATGGTATTCTTTTGATACTATAACATAACCTGCCAGATACATGCAAATTGTGCTTACAGCATATCAAAACTTCGAGCCATTAAAATTTACATTTAATTAGGTTGACTATTCACAGCAGAAGCTTGTGATAACAACCTCTCACATTTATTTGTTTTTTTTTTAATTATCTACTCCCTTTATGCTTCAGGCACAATAATTCTTGTTGTCATATCATTATAGTTTTACTAGTTATATGTAATTTACTGCCCAATGTAATCACACGTATCTGCACAAAGATCAATTTAAGCTAAAACATCAGGCATCTATTAAAAACTGTGTGAACCTCATTGTTGACTGGGTCACATACAAATCAGAGAATCAGCTGTAACTGAAATTGAAAAATATATATTAAAAAAAGAATATTAACATATGATACTGATTTTGCCATGTGTTTTAAACTATAGTTTACTTTCTTACAATTCAGTTAATATTAAACAGCACCCATATGCAAGTGGATTTATTTCACACAGTGTGACAAGTACAAAAAAAAAACATCTTTTAGGTAAAGAACATTCATTCATTCATTCATTCATTATCTCCCGCTTTATCCTCTATTAGGGTCGCGGTGGGGTTCCCCATGCCCATCCAGGGGAGAACGTCTCGGGCGCTGGGCAGACACACCCAGGACAGGGCGCCAATCCATCGCTGGGCACACACTCACACACTCTATATGGAGCAATTTAGAGAACTCAATTAACTTGATCCATGTTTTTGGACTGTGGGAGGAAACCGGAGAACCCGGAGGAAACCCACGCGGACACAGAGAGAACATGGAAACTCCACCCAGATGGGAATTTGAACCGGGAATCCCGAGCGCTGAGAGGCGAACGTGCTAACCACTAAGCCACCGTGCCGCCCTGGTAAAGAACATATTTATTTTATTTTATGCTACTAAACAAGCCCATAGTAAGCTAAGTCAGTGTAGCAACATAATGTTCATTGAAAGAACAGGTTAAACTATCAACAGATTTAATTGTGACAACTTAAGAAATAATATTTTAATAAATATGATTGACAAGCAGTTTATGATCAATAAAAGTAGTTTTTACCTAATTTTAATTTAAAATGTTATTTGGCAGGTAAAGTATATATTATATAGTATTTTAATGGATTTTATGACTACCTGACCCATAAGCAATCACAACATTACGATAGTGGAATACAGTGTTCATGATCAATTTTTGCATGTTTAACATGGTCAAAAGCTTATTTTAAGTTAAATATTACCCCATACTTATCGAAGAAGCAGCTTTACAGTGTTCTGAGTCTATGTTGGTTTTTAAAGAAGAAACCTTGGTAGGACCAAATCTCAGTGGGGGACAGTGTCCAGGAGGCACAACTTGAATCTCATTCTTATCTGTCTTGTGGATGTGAACAGATTCTTCTAAAAATATTTGTTTCAAAAGTGATGGACTCCTCTGTTGCTTGTTCTCATAGTTAACATTGTTTTAAGGTTTTTCTAAAGTGGCTTTAGGCTCTTTGACTTTGGTCTGGTTAAAAATCTAATCCAATTAAATGTTTGCAATAGTGTTTAAAAAATACAGAATTACAAAATACCATTTGGCACATCTTTCAGCTTTACATTGATAATTGAAGGCAGCAAAGTTCGTTTCTGCATTTCCTTTCCTTGCCTGTGTGGGTATTTCAAAAAGTCAGTAAATAGTTCTTGTCAGTAAATAGTCACTGAGACTGTCCAGACAAACACTGTCAACAAGGTTTCCTATTCTCTACTTCTCTTTTTTCTTGCCTGTTCCAAATGGTAACCCCTCCACAGCTCCCTATCCTGGAGTATTTTACACTTCCCTCTGTGGTATTTTTTATTTATTTTGGGAATATAAACTATAACAGTAATATTTATATATTTATATAATAATTGAATTCAGATGTTTTAATCAGTCCCATTATTACAGGTGTATAATATCAAGCAGCTAGCCATGCAACTATGCTTCCAACTTTTTGTGAACAATTTGGGAAAACAAATTTCTTTATTTTAATCACAGATTTTTGTCATTAGCATTCTGTTTGAAGAAAAACAAACACAAGCTTGAAAAAAAAAATATCAATACAAATTCAAATGTATCCTTAATACTTATACTGTATATAAAATGTAATTTTAACTGTAAAACAAGTAGGCACCACTGGGTGATACAATCAAAGGTTTACAATGCCTTCTGTTTTAATGAACACTATGGAATATTATTGTTATTTTTATATCATGTCTATTTATTTATTTGTATCATATATTTAATTCAGTCCAGAAAACGCAAATCTTCCAAAATATTAGAATATAGTGAAATACTCTACACCTGTAGAGTCTTTATTGGCTCCATTTACAGAATATTGTGTAAACGATTCCACAGGACCGTCAGTGTTCTAAACCCCAGGGCCTAAGGTGAGTAGAGTTCCACACCATTAAGTGTCTGAGGGCAACCAAGGCCCTACAACTGTTATTGTAAGGCCTGACTCTGCCTGCTTTTTCTCATGGACCCAGTGTCCGAATGAAAGAACAATTTATGCTGTCTATATAGTACTGGACATGTGGTTCCTATTGAGCTGGTCTGTTTAGCCAGCTAGAGTTCAGATTAACATAAAAGAGTAGGTTGGACTGTTCTCACATTTAGGCTTGAGCCTGGGGGAATGGGCATAGTGGAAAAGCCTGCTTATGGGTGACCTAATTTATTATTATTTAAATTGTATTTACTTTCCTAAGTGTGCATCAGAATGAGGCAGTATCCAGCAGCTCATAGCTCCCTGTTAATCACATTCTGCTTCATTTCAACTGTGGGCAAGACTAAATGAACGGGCCTCAGTAGGAGCTTGGTCCAGCCTTTAGGCCATCACACATAGCTAAATGCACCAGACTGCAGTGTGTTGACCCTAATGGCTCAGTTCCACACACAGGTGGCTCTGGATTGCAGCCACAGGATGTAATTGAAATGGTTTTTGGTCTCAAATGCAGTAGATGTGTGGCCTTTTCTCCCTGTGGAGAAACTATTTAGACAAACGCTCTCTTATCCTTCTTCTCTGCCTGGCCCAGCATTTTCCACATGCTTTGGGCACTTCCCTATTAAGTGGTGTCAGCTGCAAAACCCAGCTTTTCTTTGGCTAATGCTCAGCTTCTGAATTGATAGTTGTTACAGGAGTTTATTAGTGATTATGATTTATAGCATCTTGTAGCAGAATGTTATTGGAGAACTTAAAACAACAGGGTTCTTCCAATTTGACATTTTTAAATGAAAATACAGCAGACACTGTAATCTACTGGAAAATCTGCTTTTTGAAGTGTTTAAACACATTCTCAAAGGCATATCATTTTCTTTGCTCCTTTCCCAATGAAATTAATGGACCAAAATTGTCACAGACCTTTTTTGTCATATTTACAGTCATTATTTAAAGGTCAACTCATCTTGGACTGGTACAACTGGTTTTTAAGAAACTGTTACTGTCATCTATGTATCTGATATGTTTTGCTGCAACAATCTTAGAATAAAGACTGGTTTGTATGCACAAAGCAGACTACCAGTCATTGCCCCCTCCTGGAAGGCCCATGGCTGATGGGCACCAAGCCACGAGGTTCGGAGCTGTGCCAACCCAAACAGAGACCCAGCTGCTTTAGTGTAAACATCCTTAACTTAGTGAAAACAGCCATTTAAGTAATCCGTTACCAATTTTTTAAAGATTCTTTATTCTTTTGTTATGATCATAGCTCTTCAAAAATTTGTACTGCTGAGGTGACACAAAGTAAACAAGAAATTTAATTAAACATTTGAAAGTAAAAGATAAGTTTAAGATAAAAGGCCTCACATAGTGACTGAGGAACAGTTTCTGCTTAATCACGTAATAATGAAAGCATCTAGTTTGCTAATTTTATCTCATTTATCTAAATTTCTATTAAAAATAGTTCGTTAAAAATTTGTTTTAAATTGTAAACAGTGAAAAATATTATATTTTTGTTCAATTGTTTAACTTAATTTTTTAAAGTTTTAAAATATGTCAAATGTTAGCTTCCTATTTTATATCTTTGTGAAATCTAAACATTTCACAAATAAGGACTATGTACATTCTGACCATGGTAGTTTGGTATGCAATGGAATGTGGAGCAAGAAATGATTTAATATTTATAAAATGTAGGGAAACAAATCTTGAACATGCTAAAATGTTTATGATCCTATTATTAGTAAATACGTTTGTCATAAACCTTACCAGTCTTTATATTATACACACACACACACACACACACACACACATATATATATGTAGTATATATATATATGTGTGTGTGTGTGTGTATATATATGTACAGTGTACAGTATATGTACAGTGTACTGTATACACTGTGTGTGCGTATATATATATATATATATATATATATATATATATATATAGGCGGCACGGTGGCTTAGTGGTTAGCATGTTAGCCTCTCAGCACCAGGGATTCCCGGTTCGAATCCCCATGTTCCATTTCATGGAGTTTCCATGTTCTCCCCGTGTCTGTGTGGGTTTCCTCCGGGTTCTCCGGTTTCCTCCCACAGGCCAAAAAAATGGATCAAGTCATTTGAGTTCTCCAAATTGCCCCATATAGAGTGTGTGTCTGTGTGAGTGTTTGAGTGTGTGCCCAGCGATAGATTGGCGCCCTGTACTGGGTGTATCTGCCCAGCGCCCGAAACGTTTTACCACGGATGGGCATGGGGAACCCCACCGCGACCCTAATAGAGGATAAAGCGGAAGATAATGAATGAATGAAATATATATATATAGTTTCACCTTCTTTCATCTGCTTTGTGAAAAGTTCTGCAGTCATCAGATCATCTCTCCTGAGGAAGTGCTTACACCCTGTG
Source organism: Corydoras sp. C115 (assembly GCA_019802505.1). Taxonomy (NCBI): domain Eukaryota; kingdom Metazoa; phylum Chordata; class Actinopteri; order Siluriformes; family Callichthyidae; genus Corydoras; species Corydoras sp. C115. The sequence goes on along the minus strand of JAFMOC010000076.1, from coordinate 999,013 downwards.
CCTGCCAGCCAACATGACAGCTAAAATGAATGAGTTTTTTGTCAGAGAATAATGAATATAATTTAGTGCAGTTTGATTAAATCATAATGTGTTTCATAATGAATCTTCCCCTCACTTTCATTACTCCATATGCGTTATCATTGCTAAATATAGCTGTGTAATGGATCCTGCCTGCTTCATTTTTGCAAGGTTCTTTTATACATGTGTCAGGTATATATTTAACTTCACTGAAATCCACCTCAATTAAACTACCTCAGTAATCCACACACATGAATCCATCATTTTTGAACTAAATACTTAAATTCACTAGATTATTAACATTTATGCATCCATTTACCTTTTTTAAGCAAAGTATCTGTATCTATGTGTGTCTATTACTATCTATGTTGTCTGACATATATATTTTGATTTAAGTTTTAAAAATGTCAGTGCTATTAGGCTATACAGTAAATTTGGTTTACTATAAGAATAAAAAAAAAAAATCAAAGTTGATTGTAAGATTGCAATATTTGTAATGGATTTAAAGCTGTTTACAAGTATTTATATGTAAAGAAAGACAGAGATAAATTTCACAATTTTAGAAAATAATTATATTACTTTACTTTAATAAGTTAATAACCTGATAAGTCTTAGATCATGTAAAGGATTTATTTTAAGTAAAGAAAGCTGCCAGATCATGTTTTTAATATTTTTGTAAACAGCTATATTGATTTAGTTCATGCTCCCTTTAACCAAAAAGGTGTTTAATAACCTTATGTGAGTCATTTATGAAATGCTTTGCACCAGTAGGACCACCAAGAGTGAGTTCCACTCATAATTACCATTTTCATGTTTGTATTGCAGTTCAGGCTGAATAGAGGGTGCCCTCTGGGTTCGGTGGACCTGTCCTGATGTCTCCACCACTGATACTGTCAGCACATTTGCATTTCACTCACGTCCTGCACTGCCATGTTCCACTAGACTCTCTAGAGACCCCTGGATCTCTAAACTGCCCCCTGCCTCCTCTCCTTGTTTTCACCCACTGTTTCCTTGGCAACCAAGCAGGTGCTTCCCTGGAGTGGTCAGGTCGTCTCCCCTGACATTTGGACGTGGCCCGAGATGCCAGCTTTGGGGGACAACAGCTTTAGTCTACTACACTAGCACTACAGTTCAATATTTAAATATGGCAACAAATAGCCAAAGTCACTTTCTCATATTTGTAGCACATTAGATGTTAGTGAAATGGCATTTTAAATAATGTTTCATAACTGTGTAGGTTTTGTTAACAGTTGTGTGAAATCTTTAGATTTCTATATTGCTTGGTTGTTAAAGTCCTACGAAAGTGTTACATAAGCTGGTCATTGGTAACCTATTAAGCTACCTATCTCCTTTCCATTCTCTTCACACCATATATAATAGACTTTTGCCATACTTTCGTAGCTACGTTGATTTAAAATTGCTGTAAGCGAGTATGGTGTGAAAAGAGCCATAAGTAAACGTAGCTAATACCGGAAGGCCCAATCTAATTTGAATGTCGGTGCACTGCAAGGTCATCTTGAGGTGATTACCCTGGTATCAAGATAGGACCATGCTACAATCATCCCAAACACAGTCCAAGGCTTAATGAGATCAGGATGACCTGGAGCCATCATCTTGTTTCTGTGTTATGATAGGCACTGCCTTTGTTTCTTCAGAAAACACTGAGACTTCTCTCAAGGGAACTCCTATCTGAGCCTAGATGGGGTTTGGGTCAAGCCCTCTGATAAGGCCATTGCTTTCGATCTCTGAGGTCAGAGGAAGCCTGCAAGTTCAGATAGCCTACTATGACCGGTCAAAGTCAGGTGCTGATTAGTTTTTTCCAATGCGCGTCCAAATCTTTATGCTTTGTATGACTTTGCCTTTAGCAAAACAGGTCTGTCAGAGATAAGTGTGTTTTTTGCATTTTTATCACAATTGCAGACATATGGGCTTAGCATAAATTGAAGTGTAAAAATTGACAATAATATAAAATACAGTTTTTCATTTCTCATGTTTTTTATATTTTGTAATTGTTTTCCTTCCAATAAGTTAAATTCTGATGAAATAGCGAAATTACTTAAATAAGTAATTGTTTAAAAAGTTTAAAAAGTTGGAAAAAAGAAGTGGAGGAATGTAGATTTATATCTACATGGTGGGTGGAGAAGAACCATACATACTGGAAATCTCTATGTAGACACTGGGATATTATACAGTATATATATTGTTACTGCATTTAACTGAGAACTGAATAACTTGACCCCCTTTTCCAGTCGGCACTTTGCATGATTATATATATAGTTCAGATCTAAAAATGCCCAACTGTCAATTAAATATCTTATTCATGTTTGAAAGCATTATGATTGTTGTTATAACTAACATTATGGTAATCCTCCAAGGAAGTCTACTCAGTTGTTTAATTAAAGTGTGAAAAATAAAAAGCAGCCGACAGATGAGAAAGTGAAAAATATTCAGCGTGATGGAGGCGGGAGAGTGTGAATAAGAGGTGAAGGTGTTGGAGAGTGAAAAAGGTAGGGGGAAAGGCACACAAGTTGAATTAGGCTGAAAAATAGATTAGTGTTTTGTCTTAAACAGGGCTTCAACTGTGACAGTTATAGAGCTTGCTTGTTTCAATAGAAAATGGTTTGCCTTTCCATTTCCATTCACCATCCTCACTTTCATCTGCTTCTCCACTATATCTCTCTCTTGGTTTCATTTTCCACCAGTCATTAACAGATCATTTCTGAAAAGGTCAATGTAAAGAGTTAAATAATTCACATGGAGAAATGAACTTCGCCCTTCGAATGAAATGATCAATTTAAATTGGGAACAAGTGTGACATTAACCAAAGCTGCACTTATAATTCTTTGTGACATGTGCTGTGACCCCAGCTAACATATATTCAGTGGCTGTCTGCTCTCATCTATCTATTTTCTTATCCTTTTTAGGTTTGTATCTTTTTATATGAAAGCATGATACCATAACAAATAATGTGAATCTTTTGGTTACAATGACACACCAGACTTTTTATGTGTTTTAAACATTGGCAGATAAATTGTTACTGAGAAAAAAATAATTTCTGATTAAGAATTTACCACTTTATTAATAAAACAGAATGCATTGTTTTATTTAAGATGCTTCTTTCATATAGACATTAATCGCATAGTAATCACTACACATTCTCCAAAAATTGTGAAACATTTTACCAAATGTTACAGTGCAGCTGCAAACACAATAGCAGAGATTTGCTCTTATGTGGCTTAATGTAATAGACATATTGGCAAAGATGTTTGTAGACACCAACAGTACGATCATGTATTTCAAAAGTAGTAAATGATTCTAATCAAGTAAAAAAAAGAGTAAGAGAAAATGGTAATTATGGCAAGATAAAAGCCAGAGGATTTCTATTACAAAGGTTGTACTGATGTTGTCAAACATGCCTTTCCTGCTTACTCAAATTGAGCTTAAAAGCAAAGAGGTCGGTGTGTGTGACTGCTGCTGTTTCATGGCTAACAGTGTGTGCCACAATTGGCTTGAAGGCATCTTCCATTCAGTGCACATATTGGACTAATTGCAATATTGGTAGCCCCAGTCATTTGACTTTATCTTAAAACACAGTTAATTGGTTAAACTGAGAGATTGAACTAATTATCTGTTCAATGTGTTTTCCCAGCAACAGTAAGTAATTTGGAAGCAATTGACCTCCTGCAGTTCACTGACAAACGAAAATATGTAGGGCAGTGTACTAATGACCCGAAGTTACATTCTGGCTAAAATCTCGTTTATCTAGTTTAGGAAGAGGGATTAATCTAGCACCTTTTTATTTGTGACAAAATTAACCAGCCATTAAATGCAGAGGAATCTTTTGAACATTGAGCAAATGTGCACAAAAAACCTAAAGCAGCTATTTACAATTGGTCATTTAGCAGACACTTTTATCCAAAGCGACTTACAAAGCAAGCACAGGATGGTTCAGCCCCCCTGGAGCAATTAGAGTTAAGGGTCTTGCTCAAGGACCCTTCAGTGGTAACTTCAGTGGACCCAGGATTTGAACCCACAACCTTCAGATTGATAGCCCAACACCCTTACCACTGGGCTACCATGCCAAGTGTTAGTAATGTACTGTTTATTTACTATAGGTTATTCTAACATTTGCTATATTACATTTATTTTTAATTATTTGTAATTCATTAATCATGAAAGTTTCTTTAATTAGGAATTGCCCAGGCAAATTTATTCGTAAATGGTTGGTTCTTGATGTTTTTTTATTTCATGGTTAAGTGAGCAATTTCCCTAAGCTCCTAAAGGGAATGCAGGTGACATGCGGATTGGTGAATCATATCTTCACAATAACATCAGGACAGGGCACCAATCCATCAGCACACACACACACACACACACACTATATATAGGGGCAATTTGGATGGGCAAGTTAGAGAAGCCAATTCAGCTCTCCACGCAGACATGGGGAGAACCCAGATTGGGATCCTGAAAACCAGCAGTTTTACTCTAAACAAATATTTTCTTGGTGTTTTATTAAACATATTTTTTGTACCACATTTGATGACTCAGAATTGAAATACAAAATTTGTGGCTGTCAGACACACTCACAGAGGTAATTTCCTGAAAGCTGTGTAATAGGTAATTACTCATATTTTCGTGACTAGACCTGTTGTTGACAAAAAGGCCAGAGAGACGTGTTCAGCTTTAGTTTTATTTGTACCCAATATCCATCACAGATGGACTGATCAGACTTAAGTGGACTTCTATGAATTGGGTCAGAGATTTTTGTTAAGGAACATTAAATCTGTTGTCTAAGAGATTTTTGGTGAACAGTCTCTTACACCTTGGCTTGTCTCCTGGGGATTTCTTTTTTTCAAAAAGAGACTTTTCCTCTAGCCTCTCAACAAGCCCAATATTTTAACCTGAAGCTTGTAAAGGGTATATTACACTCTGAAACACATAACTCAGCTCCCCTTATTCACTGCCATGGCATATGTCAACCAGTAAAGAAATATGAGGTGACAGCAGTATTTTAAAAAGATGTATGTTTACTGCTGGTGACTGAGCAACAGATCAGAACAGATGCATCGAAACATAAGCTGTTCATTCTCTTTGGTGCTATGTTATACAAAGAGACAGCAAAAACAAACATGAAACTCAGCTCAATTGATAAGTTGTTTCATGGCAAATATTTTGCAATTGTGGGGCTTCTTTAGTTGGGCAATGGCTTAAACATGTTGGAAATGTAAATAATGTTCGGGACAAAGCACAATTTGAGTTCATGCCATGTTGAGTGCGAGTGCTTGTGTGGGAAAAAGCTACTATAAATGCTGATTCATTTTGATAGACTGCTCTTGGTATGAAGTCAATTGAACCTGTTCTGCATCTGTTCATGAATCAGTCATGTGGCACACTGCCTGAAAACAACATAAACGGTAAACAGCTGCATTTTCATTTTGCTATTCAGGCTTGTAAGTTATGTAGATTATGTGCCTTATGGAGATTGGAAGTTCGATGTGATTTTTATTGATGGTGTTGAAGTACCCTTATTACAGACAGAACTTAATATACATCTCTGTTATAGAATTGATATTTGGAAAACATACTTTAGCATACCTTACATGGATTGTTTTTAATTTATTTTTATTTACCAGTATATTTTTCAGTCCTATGCACAAATGTAATTTGCTTGAGAGCATCGATGCTTCATAAGTGGCACTGTGAGCAGTGATTAGCGTTCTCTCATTACAGCAAAAAGTTCCTGATTTGAACTCCTAGGTAGGATGGACACTGTCCTTTTTGTATATATTTTGTGTTATTTTTGAACGATCAACTAGTATCTGCTTGGGTTTCCTCCAAAGAACTTTAGATATCTCCCATGATCAAAATACACAATAGTAAGTAGACTCAAGATACTAAACTGCCAGGTGTTTTGTGGCATGATAGCTCATGCTACCAGGTGTTGGGCTATCAATCTGAAGGTTGTGGGTTCAAATCCCAGGTTCACTGACATTTACCAAATTGGGTCCATGAGCAAGACCCTTAACCCTCATTGCTCAAGGAGTGCTGTATTAACCCTATGTTCGGATCCCAAATTGTAAGTCACTTTGGATAAAAGTGTCTGCTAAATGACCAAATTAATTAATTAAAGGTGATAATGTGGTTGAGTGTATTTGTCTGGAAAGACTTCAGCACCCGAGTTCCCCTGAGTAAGATAAGTGGATTAAACATTGAACGAAGAGTTTATATAATAGACCTTTTAGGGTACCCTAGTGCATTCTTCTTTATAAATATAAGAAATATTTTTGGTAAAGCATTCACAATGATTAAAATAATTTAAAAAAGGTAACAAAACTACAGGCATTTGATAAGAATTCAGGAAAATGTTTAAATATGATGAGATCTACAGAAATATGTTTAATATTAAACTTTATTAACGAGATATCGTGTAATGTCGTTCTTATGCTTTGAATTGACTACATGTATCCTTAACATGTTTAAACAAACAAAAAAAGTTCCGTTGGTCCATAGAATTTTTTTATGTGTGTAAGGTGAATACAAAGCACTTCTTTAGGTTGCTCTGGATATGGGTGTCTGTGAAATTCTTTGAAATAGAAGGGAAATGGGCATTGACTGCAAGCTGGCTAACATGCTCTCAAATTCATTTCTATCTAAAAACCTGGAAATTAATGCAAGTGAGTGTGCTAGCTGTCAGGAGCAGTCAAAAACACATATTAAAGCAAATTAAATCTGCCAAATCTGAAAAGCTGCAAGTGAAATATGTTAAAATGATTTATGATTAATGTATAATTTTGGAAAAGACTTGTTTCGTATTTGTTTACAGCCTACTAGCAGGAAAATGCCATGAGTGAAGTAAAAAATACTCATGAGCACATTATTTTAAAAAAAGGCCAACATTAAAGCCATTACAAATGCTCATGGACTTCTTCAAAATAAGGAGTGAGTTAAAAAAAATATATATATTAAGTATATATTGTACAGGGCAGTATGGTGGCTTTGTGGTTAGTACAGTCACCAAGGTGCAGTCCAAAAACATGGGTTCAAAGTAAATTGGCAGCTATCTGCCCATTTATGTGATATATCCATATGAAATATATATGACAAATAATGCAGCCTGAAAATTTTTGATGCAAGAAAATGGAAATGTGTGCTGTGTTCATATTGAGTCCTCATTTCGGCTTGGTTTTATACAAAAAAATCATTTTGTTCTATATGTGATTTATAGGTATGAAAGTCGATATCTGTCATGGAAAGGGGATGCATCAGTGACAAGCAATCGTGTAAAAATACCACTGGCATTCTGGGATTTTAATAGATATATCCTGCAATTAAGGTAAAAAAAAATTCTTAAAATATACATTGTTATTTAGCAGGACAATATTATAATATTATATCCTGGATATGCTGCAACATGATGGTTTTGTATAAATATTATTTATAGACCAACACCTGTATTAGGCATCATAATAGAGGTATAATAGAGTAAAATAAAGCAACCATGGTATGTTGAGCAGACAAGTTTTCAAATCAAGCAAAAGACAGGAGTAAACATTTCTTGTTTTAAAAAGATCATGCAGTCACTTGGTCACAACAAAGTTAACAAACTAATGTAAAATGAACATTTATTTAAATTAAGAGGGATTAATAAAAATAAAGTGAGCCTTTTAAGTTATTACAAACAAAACATGCTCCATTGCAGAGCTCAGATGAAGATAATTCTAAAAAAACACTGAAAGCATCTTTCTTTTACAATTTATAACATACAGGTGTCATGGTGAGATTTACTTGCCCTTGCCAGTCAGGATTTTGATTATGCATGCAGCACATCATGACTCAGTTCCTCTGTAAAATTGCTCTGAATCTGCTCTAACCTCAGGTTAACTGAAACTACAAATTCAATAAAAATAGGATTTTCAAACAAAATTTAAGTTATGTTGTTATTGTTTGCTGTATCTCTAATTGATCATTTATTAGACCACTCGAATAAACTTGAAGTTCTGAACCTTAAGTCACTTCTCTAAGATTCTCTTCTCTTGATTTCTGTGTTGTATTTAAACCTATGAAAGCAGTGACATCTCTAGGGCTTTGAGGGAAGAAATCAAGCAAATACGTAAATAAAGAAACATAAGTGATTCCTTCCCTATAGAAAATTATACCTATTAAGTGGTCAGAGACAAGCTGAAATAGTATAGTCTCTGCAAGAATTCAAATATTTAATGTGTGAAAAGCCATATTCTCAAACACTTGCATAAACAAACAGCACTATGTGTGTTCTTCAGTTATTGCAGTCTGTGTTTTCACTAGTTGACTTGGGAGCTAAAAAGTAAGTGATTTGTTTCTCAGGGTTACAATCGCTGTCTGTTTATAGTATCTGAGGTACTTCATGCTGATGACGAGACACGGAAAAGATAAACAAGTTTTGCAGTGATGTGCAAATCTGAGGATTTTGGCCTGTAATTATACCATCCAAGGTCTCATAAAAACCTTGTACAAAAGATTAAATGAACAAGAGTTTAAATAAACAATCCTGGGGACTGATGGGAATTGGTTTGTTGTGGTGAATCAAATGGAGAAGGGGGAGTAGGGCCAGAGCTAAGGTCCCGTTATCTTTAGGAATACTGTCACTGCTCTAAAGAGTTGGAGAGAAAAGTATAAGATAAAACCTGTCCTAACAACAAGAAAAGTGGAAGACAGTTGTAATTATGTTGTGTTCACTTAATTGCCTCCTAACAGGTTTCCTTGAATATGCAGACACTGCTCTGTTGTAATTAATTCTGCTTTGTAGGTTTTCAAGGGCTCTTCTTTCCTGAGCCTCTGATCGAGGAAAGCATGCTTATAGCTATATTTAGAGGAGTTTTTGAGGCTTCTGAAGACAAAAAAAACAAATATGCTGAGCTTTGCTGTCAGCAGTTCAAGTATTCGGTGTCTTCAAAACTCAAGCAGTGCTTTAGAGCCTTGTTGTACTCACCCATGTAAATGGCATCAACCAGACAGCCTGTAATCACAGGAATTGTCTGTCAGCATCTTATTATTAGCTGATAAGATTACTTTCAATGGAGCAGAAGCGGCTGCTCACTTGACAAATTGCTTCTTCAGTTGATTAAGTGGGAAGGAAGGCCTTTTTATTACTAGAAATACTTCTGTGTTCAATAAATGACAGCTCAGAGCATATGTGATGAAAAGAAAAGCTTTCAAGTGAAGAGTTACTTTACCTATCTTAGTAAATTGTCTATGCTGCTTAAACATCTGTTTCCTCTTGTAAATCTTACAATGATGAACATTGTAAGTCGGAGGAATCTGCATGTACATTGGCAGATTTACTGACATGTTGCAGAATTAGAGTACAGAATTAGAGGCAAATTGCTGAAACTGTAGAGAATACATGCTTAATGACCTTCAACAAGGAACACCAAAAATCTCTGAGTTCTCTTTAGCATAGATGTAAGTCTAATTAAGGAAACAATTGCATTGTGCTGTGAGAGGCTAACTTTTTTTTAGACTGTTTCTGTTTTCTTAATAATGGAAATCAAGAATGATTAATCATTTCAATGCATGGCACAATTGCAAAGACAACAGACATTTAAGACAACTTGGCATTCTCTGTGGTTCAGGGGCTTAGGTTGTGTCTTAATAAACTTAATCATCAAAAGTAGTAATCAATGATCGTGTAATGCATAGATGTAGCCTGGAAAACTGGTATGTATCACTTTTCTCCATCAGGTAGTTGGCCTGTATCCCTACACTTGATGGTAGTTCAGTCAACTATAATTAAAGCCTTTGATTAATGAGCTGGTAAGGGGTAATTCTCTGACTTTGACCAGAAGCTGCCCTGGCAAGTAATTCATGCGATGCAGGCTTTTATTATTATCTCAGTGTTATTGCTATAGCAGATTTACTGTAGACTCCCACCAAATCAATTTTATATAAACCATCCCCTCACATTCCAAACTTGTTAGCACAGATATACTAAGCAAGAAAAGCAAAGCCCTGTAACCTAATCTTGTATAAAGATAAGTTAATTACACTATCAAGGTCAATTTTAATAATACTTTTTGTAGAAACAAAGACTTTATTAAACAACATTTAAGTATTCTTACTGTTGCTGTCCTCTTCAAACTATTAATTCCTTTAAAACTATTGATGCAATTGTTAATATCAAAAAACACAGAGAAAATAGAGGAGGATATCAAGTCTGATAAAAGCAATAGCCCACATTTTGGAAACAATAACTAAAATTTAAAAAAATTTAAATTAAAAAAACTATTGTTTTTTTTTGTAACTGTTAATACTTTTTAAAATCCTGCTACCATTTTTATTTATTTATTTATTTATTTATTTATTTTTGCGGGAGGAACTGCTGTAGGTCTCTCAGATATAAATTGTGCTTTTAACAGCTGCTGTTATTTACCTATCCACATGTGTCCTAGAGCTAAACATTTCTCTTCTTCTAAACTTTTCAGATTTTACAATACTATGCACACAGTCAATGTACCCAGTGCCAAAAGCAGCAACAATCCCCAAACATTCACCACAGAGGTCGTTTAGTTTTTCCTTTTTACTTTGATGGCCTCATTTTGATTTTTGGAAAATACTGTATTTTTCTGCTTTACCAATGTGCTTTATGTTGTTCTTTTCTCCCCATGTGACTTTCACCCAAAGAGATTGTGGCTTTCTTAGGTAAGTTCTAGCTTTTTAAGTCTCTATGGGGTCCTCCTGGGTCTCCTACCATAGTAATGGTGATGATGATAATGTGAGTTGATACTATTAGAGCTTGAGTCTGCAAGTCTTTTTAAATTTATTTGGTGTCTGATTGGTTCTTTAGTAATCATTAAAGCCATGCTACATTTTAATCTTCCATTCATCCAAAGAGGTTAGCTATAGTGACAGAGGTGGCAATGTTTTGGCCATTATTCTATACAGTATACTTGTGTAAATTAAAACAAATCTCCATGTGTTTTCACAAATAAAATATTTTAAGGGGGTTGGGTGTCTTCATTATACAGCAATGATAAACCACCATATGGATAAATAGATTGCTTTTTTAAAAAGAGGAAATTTATTTTAATGATATTTTAATAGAGGCCTGTGGAAACATTTACAACAGAATAACAGCAATGCAACTGTTGGCTGGGAAGACAGAGGTGCCATTCCAAACACTGATTGGCATACTGCAAGAGCAGATGGTGGAGAGATGTCATCCAAACAAGTTTGGCATCATCAAAACGATGTAGCACAACAGATTTGTGAATCCACAGTAGGAAAAAATTAAAAAGAGGTCTCCTTAACAGTCTCAGAAACATGTTTTAGTGCCTGTAACATTCATTAAAATGGAAATAAAATTTGGACAAATAACATTAATTCAATTACAGAAGTAGTTATTACATTTTTGTAGTCCTTATGATATAATTAAGTGAACAAACCCATCAGAAGACTAATAATAATGCTTTTAAAGGTGAAAAAATATACTTTAAATATTTTGTTTTATAAAAATGAAGGCTTAGCAACTTGCTAGTAGTAATTTTTTTTCCAATTTAACATTTCTTTAACAAACTAAACAGCTTGTTAAATAGATGATACAATAAAATAAATAAATAAACGAACGATTCTAGGATTGTTTTGTGGGAATATGCCCTCAGGGAGCCAAGGCTTTGGCCCAGATTTGCCGATGAATTTCATTCTTGCATCTTTTGAAACTATTATTACAAATATCCTTACTCTGTCCAGTGTGTATCTTAAATCTTAAATATCTTAAATATCTCTGATCTAATTTTACTTTTGTCCAATTTCAATGCCTTATGTGTTATATTAAGAATGTAAAAATATACATATAATTTAATACTTAGTGTCTTTGACATTTAAGAATGTAAATCAATACATCAATGGCACATCACATAAATGACATTAAGCAGTTTATTTTATTTAAAATTTAAAAGTGAAAAGCAATGGAGAAAGAAACATAAATATGGTAACTTTCTATTCCCAAGATAACAATGTTATTAACTGGTTAAGTGTAAAACTCTGTTATAAACAGTCATCCATTATGATATATTTTTAGAACTTTACCAGTTGTTTTGCATTTAATGACTTTAAATTAGGTAACCACTGTGTATTATTAAATATTTAATCCCAAAAAATAGTGTTATAGTGTTATAACAGTGTTATTATAAAACTGATTTGAGAACAAAATCATGACCTACAAAAACAAATCAATAGTCTGCCACTGTAATGCACATGGTACCTAATAATGTACATAAACTGAAAACTTTTTTGTCCAGTCCAGTTGCTTTAACACATAATGAAAGCAGTGTCCAAAAACATCCACGGTCCAGGCAGATGCATAATTATTATGATACAATACAAAAATTATAAAAGTTTTAAAAATAGTATTAGATAAATAAACACCTTGTAAATCTAGTAAAAGCTACAAATATCAACAAAAGAAAATGGCAAAAAAGAAATACACAAGTGTAGTTTATTCAAAGAAGTCATTATAAACCAAGTATTGAATCTTATGTGGGGTTGTTTTAATTGTAAACACGTTTCTTGCAACCTGATTTTTAGTTGTCCTAGTATTACTGAAGACATGGGAAACGGCCAGGCCTACATGAAAATAGTATAAGCAGACTGTTTGTAAATTAATTAAATACAAATGATGTATATCTTATTAGTTATGTGATTATGTGGGGCTTTAGTAGTTTATGGTCAATTAATAAAATAGATCTAAAATTAACTGCTGTAATTTTAAATACCTAAGCACAGGTGGGGTATCACCGAGGTAGTGAGGTATTGTTTGTTATTTTAAAAACGGCATGCAACTAGAAAAGGTTTTTAATGTTATTAGCAGTAATTATGTGTAAGGGGAAGCATGATGTAAATGTAAACAACGTCCTCCTTGCTTACAATTAGTGATTAAGAGGTGTCCAATATTTTTGTACATATAGTATAAACTTTAGGCCTTATAGAGGTCGTGGGCACAACATCTAAATTTAAATGCATTAAAAGTAAACCAGCCCAGCGATAGATTGGCGCCCTGTCCTGGGTGTATCTGCCCAGCACCCGAAACATTCTCCCCTGGATGGGCATGGGGAACCCCCCGCGACCCTAATATAGGATAAAGCGGAAGATAATGGATGTATGGATGGATGGATAAAAGTAAACCATAATTGTTTTTACCAAAATTTAAATAAAGAAAGCAGTAATTAGGTGTAAGTGTGTGGCGTCCTGTCCTGGATGTATCTGCCCAGCGCCCGAAACGTTCTCCCCTGGATGGTCATGGGGAATAGGATAAAGCTTTAGGCCTTATAGAGGTCAGGGGCACAACATCTAAATTTCAATGCATTAGAAGTAAACGATAATAGTTTTTAGCAAAATAAAAATAAAGAAAGCAGTAATTATGTGTAAGGGAAAGCATGAGCCAACGTAAGCAACGTCCTCCTTGCTTACAATTAGTTATTAAGAGGTGTCTAATATTTTTGTACATATAGTATAAGCGTTAGGCCTCATAGAGGTCATGGGCACAACATCTAAATTTCAATGCATTAAAAGTAAACCAGCCCAGTGATAGATCGGCGTCCTGTCCTGGGTGTATCTGCCCAGCGCCTGAAATGTTCTCCCCTGGATGGGCATGGGGAACCCCACTGCGACCCTAATATAGGATAAAGCGGAAGATAATGGATGGATGGATGGATAAAAGTAAATTCTAATAGTTTTTACCAAAATTCAAATAAAGAAAGCAGTAACTATGTGTAAGGGAACGCATGAGCCATCGTAAACAACGTCCTCCTTGCTGACAATTAGTTATTAAGAGGTGTCTAATATTTTTGTACATATAGTATAAGCATTAGGCTTTATAGAGGTCAGGGGTACAACATCTAAATTTCAATGCGTTAGATGTAAACGATAATAGTTTTTAGCAAAATGCAAAATAAAGAAAGCAGTAATTATGTGTAAGGGAAAGCATGAGCCAACGTAAACAACGTGCTCCGTGCTTACAATTAGTTATTAAGGGGTGTCTAATATTTTTGTACATATAGTATAAGCATTAGGCTTTATAGAGGTCAGGGGTACAACATCTAAATTTCAATGCGTTAGAAGTAAACGATAATAGTTTTTAGCAAAATAAAAATAAAGAAAGCAGTAATTATGTGTAAGGGAAAGCATGAGCCAACGTAAACAACGTCCTCCTTGCTTACAAATAGTTATTAAGTGGTGTCTAATATTTTTGTACATATAGTATAAGCATTAGGCTTTATAGAGGTCAGGGGTACCACATCTAAATTTAAATACATTAAAAGTAAACCAGCCCAGTGATAGATTGGCGTCCTGTCCTGGGTCTATCTGCCCAGCGCCCGAAATGTTCTCCCCTGGATGGGCATGGGGAACCCCACTGCGACCCTAATATAGGATAAAGCGGAAGATAATGGATGGATGGATGGATAAAAGTAAATGATAATAGTTTTTACCAAAATTCAAGTAAAGAAAGCAGTAATTATGTGTAAGGGAACGCATGAGCCATCGTAAACAACGTCCTCCTTGCTTACAATTAGTTATTAAGAGGTGTCTAATATTTTTGTACATATAGTATAAGCATTAGGCTTTATAGAGGTCAGGGGTACAACATCTAAATTTCAATGCGTTAGAAGTAAACGATAATAGTTTTTAGCAAAATGCAAAATAAAGAAAGCAGTAATTATGTGTAAGGGAAAGCATGAGCCAACGTAAACAACGTCCTCCTTGCTTACAATTAGTTATTAAGGGCTGTCTAATATTTTTGTACATATAGCATAAGCATTAGGCTTTATAGAGGTCAGGGGTACAACATCTAAAATTAAATACATTAAAAGTAAACCAGCCCAGTGATAGATTGGCGTCCTGTCCTGGGTCTATCTGCCCAGCGCCCGAAATGTTCTCCCCTGGATGGGCATGGGGAACCCCACTGCGACCCTAATATAGGATAAAGCGGAAGATAATGGATGGATGGATGGATAAAAGTAAATGATAATAGTTTTTACCAAAATTCAAGTAAAGAAAGCAGTAATTATGTCTAAGGGAACGCATGAGCCATCGTAAACAACGTCCTCCTTGCTTACAATTAGTTATTAAGAGGTGTCTAATATTTTTGTACATATAGTATAAGCATTAGGCTTTATAGAGGTCAGGGGTACAACATCTAAATTTCAATGCGTTAGAAGTAAACGATAATAGTTTTTAGCAAAATGCAAAATAAAGAAAGCAGTAATTATGTGTAAGGGAAAGCATGAGCCAACGTAAACAACGTCCTCCTTGCTTACAATTAGTTATTAAGGGCTGTCTAATATTTTTGTACATATAGCATAAGCATTAGGCTTTATAGAGGTCAGGGGTACAACATCTAAAATTAAATACATTAAAAGTAAACCAGCCCAGTGATAGATTGGCGTCCTGTCCTGGGTCTATCTGCCCAGCGCCCGAAACGTTCTCCCCTGGATGGGCATGGGGAACCCCACTGCGACCCTAATATAGGATAAAGCGGAAGATAATGGATGGATGGATGGATAAAAGTAAATGATAATAGTTTTTACCAAAATTCAAATAAAGAAAGCAGTAACTATGTGTAAGGGAACGCATGAGCCATCGTAAACAACGTCCTCCTTGCTTACAATTAGTTATTAAGAGGTGTCTAATATTTTTGTACATATAGTATAAGCATTAGGCTTTATAGAGGTCAGGGGTACAACATCTAAATTTCAATGCGTTAGAAGTAAACGATAATAGTTTTTAGCAAAATGCAAAATAAAGAAAGCAGTAATTATGTGTAAGGGAAAGCATGAGCCAACGTAAACAACGTGCTCCTTGCTTACAATTAGTTATTAAGGGGTGTCTAATATTTTTGTACATATAGTATAAGCATTAGGCTTTATAGAGGTCAGGGGTACAACATCTAAATTTCAATGCGTTAGAAGTAAACGATAATAGTTTTTACCAAAATTCAAATAAAGAAAGCAGTAATTATGTGTAAGGGAACGCATGAGCCAACGTAAACAACGTCCTCCTTGCTTACAAATAGTTATTAAGAGGTGTCTAATATTTTTGTACATATAGTATAAGCATTAGGCTTAATAGAGCCTTAATAGAGGTCGTGGGCACAACATCTAAATTTAAATGCATTAAAAGTAAACCAGCCCAGCGATTGATTGGCACCCTGTCCTGGGTGTATCTGCCCAGCGCCCGAAACGTTCTCCCCTGGATGGGCATGGGGAACCCCCCTGCGACCCTAATAAGCATTAGGCTTTATAGAGGTCAGAAGCACAACATCTAAATTTAAATGCATTAAAAGTAAACGATAATAGTTTTTACCAAAATTCAAATAAAGAAAGCAGTAATTATGTGTAAGGGAAAGCATGAGCCAACGTAAACAACGTCCTCCTTGCTTACAATTAGTTATGTCTAATATAAGGGGTGTCTAATATTTTTGTACATATAGTATAAGCATTAGGCTTTATAGAGGTCAGGGGTACAACATCTAAATTTCAATGCGTTAGAAGTAAACGATAATAGTTTTTAGCTGAATGAAAATAAAGAAAGCAGTAATTATGTGTAAGGGAAAGCATGAGCCAACGTAAACAACGTCCTCCTTGCTTACAAATAGTTATTAAGAGGTGTCTAATATTTTTGTACATATAGTATAAGCATTAGGCTTTATAGAGGTCAGGGGTACAACATCTAAATTTCAATGCGTTAGAAGTAAACGATAATAGTTTTTAGCTGAATGAAAATAAAGAAAGCAGTAATTATGTGTAAGGGAAAGCTAAGAACGTCCTGATTGCTTCTTTTACCTGCTGCACGGGACGCCTGTGGCTTTACGTCAGCGGAACACCTGAGCTTACTGCAGCGCTGCTGCTGCTGGGTGTAAAAGCGCAGTTAACGGGCGGTGAGGAGGCCGCGGATGTGAGAGCGCACGGCAGACACACAGGCAGAGGGAGAGTGGAGGAGACAGAGGGGAAGACACAGAGAGGGAGAGAGGGAGACTCCTCCTCGTCTCCGGTGTCAAACTTGACATCAGCATTCGCTCCGAGAATGGTAACTGAGCCGGGCGGCGCAGCGTTCACTGCTGTCGGTGGCATGCTTCGTGGAGTTATGTACCTTGCCTCGTCCGCTCAGCTGTCGCTATGGGTTGCGAACGCTTCCTAACGCTCCTGCTGCTGCTCCTCACGCTCGTTTCCCGCGCCGATCTCGCCATCTATCCGGCCAACGAAGGTAAGGGCTGAAGCCGCGGGATGAGGCGTGAGGGACGCCAGGTGGACGCGCTGTCCGGCAGCGCTGAGGGCTCGGAGCTCCGGGACTGCTTCCCAACTGACAGCAACATAGTTGCGTTGTTTATCGATGGATTCGCGCTGATCTGGAACATTCAGACCGATAGGTTTCGAGACTTTGACTTGAATGCTGTAGAATTTCTGTTTATCCGATTGACTTACGGTGTCTAACAACTCGGGGATTTCCGTAGATCGCGCAATTGCAAACAGCCATTAAAAACAAACTACACACACACTAGTCTAAACGTACTTGTTCGCGCGTGTTCGGACCTCCCGACCTCGGCCGTTTTTACGGATTTTACAGCCTTTAATGAACTGTGACAGACGTCGTAATCTTTAGGCTACTGCTTCACTTTTAATTGTAGCTAAACCTTCCTCCGAATTTCACATAGCTCCTTTATGCTATATTGTTCTCATATACTATACCAAAATATAGTCGCTTTTACAGTTAATATTCAGTATGAAACACTAGACAGCTTTTCCCTGTGAACAGGCGCATTTGGTGCAACACAGCTCTACGGTTGTTACTTGACAACCGTATTAATTAAATTATTATTTATTTATTTATTTATTTATTTATTTCACTTTAAATAAGTGCTTAAGTGTGTCGTGGTTTTTAATACACCTTAACAAAATATTTTGCCGATTAACGTTTTCCCGTGGTGTTAAAACTTACAACCCGAACCTTAATAGTTCAGGGATGTCTTCGTTTATCAATGTTTATCCATAAAACTTTCGTTATTATTCAAACACAGAGGAAAGTGGAATATTCAGCTTAAATATTCAGAGCTTAAATAGCAGGAGGACGTTGAGTATTATTCTAAACACGCAAGAAGGAACAAATGCAAATTTGACACAAGTTTGGATAAGTATTTGGACACCTTGACCTACATTAAGTTGTCTCTCTTCTGCAGCCTTTATGGCCCATCATGTTTCTGGAATAGATTACTACAAGATTTGGTGTTTGTCTGTGGGAATATTGCTCATTTATTTAGAAAAGCATATGTGTGGTCAGACACTGATGGTGGACTACAAGGCCTGATTAGCAATTCTAGTCGTAATTCATTTTAAGGATGTTTAGTGGGGATAAAACCAGGGCTGGGGTGGGGATCCGTCCTGTTCTTCGTCACCACAGTCATAGTCATGCTGGAACAAAAAAAATGGCCTTCCACAAACTTTCCCCAAAAGTTGGAGGCGCTCAATTGTCCTAAATCCATGGCGGCTCGGGGCTTTATACACCTGTGAAAATGGGCCTGAACAAAACACTTACAATTAGTGATTAAGAGGGGTCCAATTTTTTTGTACATATAGTATAAGCTTTAGGTCTTATAGAGGTCAGGGGCACAACATCTAAATTTAAATGCATTAAAAGTAAACAATAATTGCTTTTACCAAAATAAAATAAAAAAAAATGTGAAAAATGCTTAGTTTATATGGCAAATTGAAGGTAAAACGCACAAATTTAGTTTAGCAGTACTCCCTGTAATGTCTTTAAAACGTTATTATATTTAATGTGCATTTTAATTGAGGGCAAAGCAGTAAATTCCCCTCGCTGATATCCTGTGATCTGTGTTAGGAAGGATCTCCAGCAGGTTTAGACGAAGAGTTGCTGAAATGAGAAAACTTTCTAATAACTTTTTCGCCGAATAATGTCCTGTTGTGAATCGCTGGCACTTTTCTGGAGATCAAACGAATAGTATACTTTGACAGTTTGTATGAATGTTTATATTTTTAAATAAATAAAGGCGCATTGGCTATTCACAAGCAATTGAGATACGCAATGCATGCTGATTTATAGCGAACGTACTTAGATTTTTTTTTCACACCGTGTGCAAGACAGTAAGACAGGACACACTATGAATGAAGCAAATCAAACTCAACCATACTGAAACAACTTCCGAATGATATTCTTATAAATATAGACGAACTTTGATGTTGGCGTTAGTTAATACAGTATTGCGTCTCACAACTTATTAGAACTTGGGGCACCGTTGTTACAGATGGGTTCTACGTTGAAATTGTTTATTATTTTCCTACAGTCTTGTAGTTTACTTGACCGAATTGTTTTCTTGTTTAGATTCTCGGTGTATTTTTGCGACATACTTTGTGAACAGAAATCTCACCAGGGAGTGTCAGTATAGAGCCGCGTGCTTTGAGCCTTTCTGTCATTTTGTGTAAAAAAACTAGACTTTTCTCTGACTTTTTACCAGCTGTGTGATCGCCGAGAACTGCGTATAACAATATTATAACAGGCCTTCGTGTTTTAATGTTATGCAAGACTGTAGTTCTCCAAAGTAAGGTTTTGATGTTATTATACTTGGTGTTAAAAGTTTATGCTTCATATATATCCCATGACAGTAAATATCCTACGATAATAATAAAAAATAAAATAAAATAAATAATAATAATAATAATAATAATAATAATAATAATAAAAAATATTTTTTATGGTTATGAATATTATTATTATTACAGCAATACTAATAATAATTATAACTTTTTTATTCAGGCTATTTGTTTTTACCATGGGCCATAACTGAATCACTAAAAATACAGCACGTTAGCTGCCTGTGTTTAGGGCTAAGTGCGTCACTGCACAAAACAACATCATGCTGGACATAAACGTGGTTTTTATAGACTGTTAAATATTATATCTGTAAAATGTAGCAATAATTCATAAAGACAATGATTTTTGATATGGTAATGTAGGATACGGAGGTATAGTCCCTAATTTTAGCTTATCATGCAACACTTTGTAGACCAACTTTGCAGATTACTTCTATCTGTACTGTACTCTGCTGCTTTGTACCCTGCTGCGCTGCTTATTCGTCTGTCTGAATCTCTTTGCAGCCTGCATAGCATTGTCTTGTATAGCACACAACCATATATTATATATAGGTTACTTCCCTGAATATTAGAAAAGATAATTAGAATAATTGTTTAACAACACCAATATCAACTGTAATGAACAAAAACAAAGCTAATAATAATAATAATAATAATAATAATAATAATAATAAAAGTATAGTAGTATTAGTGGTTATAATTATAATTACAAGTATATATATATATATAGTATTAGTAGTTAAATATATGCCTAAACATAAACTTCACTTCTTAGTTTAAATTAGCCGACAATGTTACAGAGAATGTTACCTGTTAATTGTCATTAACACTAATTCTGAGAAAAAGAAAAATAACATAAAATTGTAATATAAATACTTTATTGCTATTCAATTTAAATGAAGTTAAGTTAAACATCTAAAGTGGAGTATATAACCCATGGTAACTGCATGTTTTAATTTCTAGTGTTTAAAATAAGTCAGTAATTACATTAAATTTACACATATCGTAAAATAATTTTCGGTGAGCACATATTAATCACATCCTTCGTACATATAAGGTCAACTGCAGTTCAAAGATTCATTTCATAAACACTGGAAAATGTCCATAGTTAATAACAACACAATGAGAAAGTTCCATGCCAGATTTCTTTGTTAATAATAAACAATACATGAGAGTAGGAGGAAAAGTATTGATTGTTTTTCATATTTTTTTTCATTTAGTCAGCCTGCTGGACAAACAAACTTTGTTTAAAGAGCTATTTGTTTTTCTAAAAAGAAACAGGCCCTAAATAGGATGTGTTGGTGAAACTTATCATTCTTGCTGTCTGCTGTGTGATCAAGAATACTTATTTCAACTTGCGTTGACATATTTAAGAAAATACAGTCTAAAACAAAAGTTTTGACAACCCCTTTTAAATTAAACATTAAAAGTTGTTAAAAAATTTAACACATCCACTTTTTTTTTCACAATGCTTTAAAAATGTTAAATGTGCCATTAATGTTTAGCCGACACCTTTTAATCTTTGTCTTTTTTCCAATATGTTATAGGACATAAATAAAAAAAATAGCATATGTCATTTAAAGTGGGCCCCACAGTATAGCGTCATCTAATTTTTATTGGTCAATCAAATTTGGAAATTCAAATATACAACTCAACCTTTAGCTTAAAATTATATTTTTTATGTTAAATGAAAAAAAATCGATGTACAAATACAACTTTTCATTAATTACATTTCTTAAATCTTTAGACAGCATTAACCATTATCCCTGCCACTGACTGGACTTTTTACTGGATATTTTTAGAGAGAACATATTATGGTTGTATGGTGTGTATGTGATTTAGTCTTTTAGTGATGGCCAATTTGTAAAGTATCGGTCCATGTCAGAAGTGCTAAACATTGCTTACATCCAAAATTGCTTACATAAGTCATGAACTGGCTTGTGTAGTGGTCTATAGAGTCTATAGAGAAAGTTGGATGTTTGTGGAGTTTATACAACGGCAAATATATATACAAATATATATATTATATTATATATATATATATATATATATATATATATATATATATATATATATATATATATATATGTGTGTGTGTGTGTGTGTGTGTGTGTGTGTGTGTGTGTGTGTGTGCGTGTGCATGTGTGTGTGTGCATGTGCTTGTTCTCAGAGGTATCAGAGGCATGCAAATATCATTCCTTTACCATTCCTATATGATGGGTTTGTTTTAGGGTAAACTTCAGAGAGGAATATTCATAATATACATAGTCCCACTGCTGCGGAAGTGTTCAACTAAGGAGTCATCTGGTGTTAAATATAAAACAATATTTAGTGATGTGGAGATGATTTATCGGGATAACGGATGTACACGGAGAGCTTGTGGTTATGATCCTATATTATTTTCTGTCTTGTATTGATTTCAATGTTTTGCCCAATGTCATACGGACAAGCATTAATAAGCCTGCACTGTCTTATTGAACCTGAAACTGACTGCTTCATACAGGCCACTTTATGGTTGCTGGATGGATGGAGTCTTCGGCTGTTATTTCCTGCTTTTGCAGTTGAAGAATTTGCTTTACCAATATAGCTATCTAATTTTCTGTTCTCAAATTCCCCTGGCCGGCTCAATTTGAGACATTGGCTCGGCTCATTGAGAAAGTTAAATTGGAACCAATGGAGCTGCCATTATCTGACACAAGCAGATATCTTCATTACAGTTAATAGGAAGTTGTCTACTGTATGGGAATAGCCTGCTGTTTTGATTGGTGTAGTCTCAATTGCAGACTTTTGTGCTGAAATCTAAGAATCTTTGTTTTTCTCCTACTTTCAGGAAACATGTGAAATGCACAGACATAGACACTGCCTGTCTCTTTATCTCTGTTTCTCACATACATACACACATAATTTATATTCTAAAATTAGAATGTACAATATTGTGTGTATGTAATTATAAAGTTTGTTGTGGTACAGTTTTATTGTACATTAAAATCAGTGAGGCCAAGAAACAAAGTGATTATATCAAGTCCAGACACCATGCTGAATGGATAACATGTCAGCTGTGATTTTGTGTTTTTCATACACTGATGGTAGCCTTTGTTCTCTTTGAGTTTCGCTCAGTCAAACAGCAGATGAGCTAAAAAGAACAGGAGACAGAGATATGTCAAAGGCTTGTCAGTAGAGGAGAATGAGGTTGTCTTTGTAGACGTTTACCCCCTCGCTCTTATGATGCACCACACCACTACATAGTGCACTATAGTGTTCATGTTTTATAGATATATAGAAGAGAGGCATTTGTCCTACTTTCACCTTTCTTCTTAAAGTATTCAACATATCACCCCAAATTAAATTTTCTGTGATATCTGGTTATAAATAAGGTTATATAAGGAAAGTTCTGTCAACACTTTATTGTTAATATCTAATTTTACTTATATTACTTATATTATTTCCATAAATTATATTTATGGAAAGCAAATTATTAATTTATCCTGCTTGTGGGTGGAAATAGGAAATATGTCAGGACAATCATTCATGAAATCTTTTCATATAAATTTAATTAATATATTGTTGGAATGTCTCATACATAAATAAACAAAGGTGAAGATATGGACATGGAAAATGCTATAAGAAAGTGCCAGGCACTTTCCGTCACCAAAAAATGAATTAAAATATCATTTTAAGGTAATGTTTCATTGTTACCCTAGTTACTGCAAAAGCCCGAGCAGTGTAGAAGATGACACAGAACTACTGAGAGAAGAATCCTTTACTGTTTGTTGAATTTGATCATACCATAAGAGTACTACAGCTGAATAAATACTTCGTAGGCCAAAACATACATGCCTCCTGGGAAACGGTGGGAGGGTAATGGAGGCTAACAAGGGATCGACACTTATTTGTCTTTATTCTCATTCTTTCTCTTTTCCTGCAGTTAACCTGTTGGATTCTAAGGCAAGCCAAGGGGAGTTGGGATGGATATCATATCCACAACATGGGGTATGTATGTCCACATTAACATTTTTTTCACTACAGTATAAAACTCTATGACAAGGAGCTGCTTTTTAAATGTAAGACTATTTTAATAATCTGTACAGATTGTCTTGAATGGAGAATTGGAAATAGAATAGATCTTGAGGGGAAACATTTAACTAAAGCATTAAATGTGCTTAAATTTATTTTTATTCTGAAACACTAAATCAGCCAGTGGTAACAATGTTTATTTATCTTGTAATGAATTGCCCTCATGGGCTTCTTAAAGGAAAACTATTATTACAACTTTATTAAGTGTTAAAATTACTTCTTGGCAGTTGCTTATGGCCGTCCATTAACTAGATACATATATCTGCCAAATCTGGTTTCAGCATGCTCCTTTATTGTTGGCACAGTGAAATATGGCATGAACATTTACTGTAAAGGGTTTATAAAAAGAACAGAGAAGAAAAAGCTTTCTGATTCTGTAATTTATGAACAATAGATTTTGTCATCATGCCAGTCAACAAGGTAAAAGAAAAGTGAAATCACTGTGCATTTAGATATTAGGTTTGTTGCAATAAGTGAAAGCCTGTATATGAGATATGGACCATGATGTGATTTTTTTGTTATTACCTATGACTTTTACTTAGTTTTAAGTCATAAGCATTTTATTGTAAGTGGCATTGCCCTTAGAAATGATTGCATATTATGTACCACCATAGCTGTGACACTGATGGATGGATTGTCTGTCTCATGCTGGTGTAAGCAGAATTCAGTTAAAGCAAATTGGGAACCAAAACCATCAGACGTTCACCACGTGGCCGTCTGCTCCTATAAGGACAGTGAATATAAATTGGCTCGATGCGGTCTACTCTTCAAACATGCAGTTCTGTTTATTATGGCTTCTTCAAATTGCATCAGGGCTCAGTCTGGGATTCATTACTTGCGGCAGGCAGAATATCCTGCGTTTGCTCCATGACTACCCAGTGTTTCTGGCTGTGCTCAAAGCTGTCCCATAGCTCAGTGCTGATGTGAATATCATCTCTGCTGTGAAGGAGAGAGATGTGGGCCTTGATTATTACTGTTCAGCGGGTATTGGCCTTAACAGTTTAAGTGCATTAGGCATCCTTAAACTGGATCAACTTTGGAAGGAAAAAGTGTTCCACAGCCTTTTATCGCTTCAGTGCAATGATTTGAACCTTAACTTAATTTAAGTTTGTTTTAAAAAATTGTGATATATTATGTGACAATATATAGTAGTTGTTTAGAACAGCTTAAGCAGGAAACCTCTTAAAACCAAAAGATATGTGACTGGATTTGATATTCTGGCTTATTGGAAATGTAGATGTTTTGTTAAAAAGAGCAAAACCACATGCTCTGAGTTAATTTTTGCTAATTAGAAGTCACATTACTTCAAAACTTTGCTGCATTCCAAAAAAAAAATTGAGAAGTTTCTGTTTATTTAATCTGGTAAAACAATTATTTAATTTATACACTTTTCAAGTTATGCCTATTAAAATAAATGTTAAATTACAAATGCCCATATTTACTACAATTGTGGTTCTTATTTAAATAATACAGGTATGCAATATCAAGTTGCAATATCAAGTCAAGATTCAAAAGTAAGTGTTTGAGTATATTGATGGTATGAAAACAAAACCAAAATGTGCCCAGCTGTGTTAAGTGTGAAGAAAAGCTGCTGTATAAATAGGGATTAGCACGTCATGTGGCCATGGTGAGGTAAACGGATAATGCACAATGTGTCATAGTTCAGCAGTCATAAAATAGTGATGAAAAGGCACTGACTGATTGGGTGCAGTTGTCAAAATGGCGTTGTGGTAAAAAACTAGCAATAGAGGTATTAAAATATTTAAAACTTATTTGTATATAAGAACAGTTAATTCAACATGAAACATTAAGTGATAAGTGACATTTCATCACAAAAAATGTCATTTTCAAAATCCATTTATAAAATAATAAAGACAGTTTAATGATGATGATGATGCAAACTTTATTTTTTCACTCCTAGCAAATGCAAAATTATTGTAATGTAATTGTAATGTAAACAATTAGCTTATTATAATTTCATTATCTATGTCTAAAATATAAAGTCACTTTTACTTTGACTGTAAATGCCAATCAATTAGTAAAAAGTATTTACCATTTTTAACAGTAAAAATGTATATATGGTGAAGCTGTATATTTCATCTGCTAATTTACACGTTTTTGTTGATTTCAATGTTAAAAGGAGATAGCTGTTGTGATATGTGTAATATGTAGCAAACCTGCAATGAAAGCAATCAAGCCAAAAGATGTCAAATTAGTTTTGATTATAAAGCCTGTAAAGGGCACAAAGTTACATTAATAAGAGCCTATCTTATGAGGCAAGGTTTAGATAATTTTATTAGGTTTAGGTAATATTACAAAATAATCCTGCATCATAAGGATTAGAAGTAGCAGAAGATGTTGGAAAATGTATATATTAGGTAATGCTATTCTGTTGTGTGTCTGGATTCTGGACATCAAAACTACAACTGCATTTAAAAAAAAATGTAATTATTCTAAAAAGAATTAAACAGTTGGATAAAATAAATTTGGGATAGTTTGGGATTATTTATTTTTTGTTTCCATAAATGGTTTAATGGCTAAACTAGGTGACTAGGAAAACATGCAGGTTTTCAAATAAAATGAAATAATTAAATAAACAAATAAATAAAAATAAAAGGCTAAAGTTATGTTAGAAAAATGTAAACAACTAGATGTGCTGGTTAAAATATTTAAATATCTGAATGCATTTTCTATACATTAAAATTTATGCATGAAACATTGAAAATTTCTGTTTAAAATTTAGTTGGTTTTATTAAAAGCAAAATATAAAATATGGATTTTACCTATTTATATATTTATTCATATGTTTATTTAATAAATTTTTTTTCTGCTAAAAGTTATTTCTAAATTAGTTAAATTTAGCATATAAAAGAATTACTGTGTTCAAAAGTTATAGCGTGTAAATGTTGCTTTTTTAGCATTGATGCAATCATTAATATGATTTTAAATCTAAAATAACAATGAGAATCAGCCTTGAGCTGAAAATGCAGTTTAGAATTTTCAAAGGCAGAGGATAGGTCATTATGGCTTTGGTCAAGTTATATCTCGACATGAAAAGAATTTCACATTGCTCTCTGAGGAAAGTGTTACCTGCTAAAAAAACAGTGAGAAGGTTTGTAGAGTGTTTATAGTGGCTAACTCTGTGAAGACGACAGCTACAGTAGGGTGGCTTGTGCCATAATGATGTCATACATCATAGCAGACAGTTCATGTAATTTGCTATTCTCATGTGTGTGATCTACACATCATATGTGATACTTGGTTTGTTTTGGCAGCCTTGGTCTAAGCACAACTATTCTCCACAATATGATAATATATTGCAGCCCAAGCACCTGGATTTCATTTAGAGCGTCAACTATACTAGGGAACACAAGCTGGCAATTCAAAAACTACCTCATACGTGGAAAAAACTGACAAATCGCCACTTGAACCTTCCATATTTTAACATTACAGTATAATTGTCTACTTTGAAAAGCATGGAACAATAACTGCATATTAAGATACCACTCCAAAAATGAAAAGCTGTAGTATATTATTTAAATTAACAATTGAATTACCTTACATTTGCAAATACATTTTAAAAACTGTATATACTGTATGGGCATAAATCCTGATATATTGATATAAATGAATGCAATGCAAATACATTTTACACGTTATTTTATTTTTATTATTACCCTTTCTGTCACTAATTAATGATTGTTTATTAAAGATCAATTATAGTTACTAAATATTCATTAATTAGTTACTGATTTTTTTCAAGTTTTCTGGGAATTTATCAAAAGGTTCCCTACAAGGTCCCAACCAAAACTTTTAAAATAAACTTATTTACATTACAAATGGCATTTATTTATTCAATTTTGTGACATGTGCACATTACTGCATTAGTAGAGTAACATTATATAATATAACATAATAATAATTCTCACTGTTAATCTACAGTATAATTTTAAACAGTAGTAAATAATTTAAACATAGAAATAGTTGTGCCTTTAAAACCCAAAAAGGTCATTCTTTTCACTGAGGGCACACTTGTTTTACTAGCTACTGATCAGCTCATAGCCAGTAATGGCTAGTTACTTAAAGTTTTTATAAACTGTAGCTTAACAGGGATGTTAAACCATGTTTTGTTGCTGTAATATGAGGCCCGACATTTCAGTACATCATTTATTATTCTTTGTCTACATTAAACCAGACGGCTTCTGGTAAGAGTGTTATTTTGGACATCGTATATGCAGATGAAAGTCTAGTATATATTCTCTTTACAACAAACATGTGTGCACACACACACACACACACACACACACACACACACACACACACACACACACACACACACACAAAACAGATGTTTATATATAATGTGACATGTTTTTATTTTTACTCCAGGTTACTTTATCTGTTTCTTTTATGGTTTTCCAGTGGGAAGAGATCAGTGGTGTGGATGAGCACTATACACCTATCCGGACATTTCAGGTGTGCAATGTAATGGAGTACAGCCAGAATAACTGGTTGAGGACCAACTGGATTCCTCGGAGCTCTGCAAAAAAAATTTACGTGGAACTCAAGTTCACTCTAAGAGACTGCAACAGTATTCCCCTAGTGTTGGGGACCTGCAAAGAGACCTTCAACTTGCACTACTTGGAGACAGATGAGGATCATGGTATTAAGTTCCGTGAGCACCAGTTCTCAAAGATAGACACTATTGCAGCTGATGAAAGCTTTACGCAAATGGATCTGGGTGATCGCATTCTCAAACTTAACACAGAAGTGCGAGAAGTGGGTCCCATTACAAAGAAAGGCTTTTACCTAGCTTTCCAGGATGTGGGGGCCTGTGTGGCCCTAGTGTCAGTACGAGTGTACTTTAAGAAATGCCCTTTAACTGTGAGAAATCTGGCTATATTTCCTGACACAGTGCCCATGGACACTCAGTCATTGGTTGAAGTGAAAGGTTCATGTGTCAACAACTCCAAGGAAGAGGAGCCACCCAAAATGTATTGTAGCACAGATGGAGAATGGCTGGTTCCCATTGGGAAATGTCTGTGTAACATTGGCTACGAGGACCAGGGAGTCAGTTGCCAAGGTATAGTCTCTCTTTTTTGTTTATTTACTCTTCCTCTGCTTTGCCTTCTGTTTACAGCCTATTTTCCTTGCTTTAATTGAAGTAATGTGCTAGCATGAGTACTGTACACAAGAACTTTAAATGTAAAGAAAAATCAACCTCTGAGATGAAATTCATATTATTTTTTCTTATGTATAGATATAAATTCCTGTTAGCATTTTTTATGTTAAAAAATAAATAAATAAAGAGAGATACAGACACCCATGATCTATTACAAATTGTATGTGGGTGCTTTAAACTGAGGAGCAGGAGCACATCCAGTGCTTTAAAGCACATCAGCTTGAAATAGTTAAGATTCTAAAATGCTTTTCTTATTTAACCTCATTGGGAGAAAGAATAGATGGATGTTTGGTATTGAAAATTGTGTATCGTCACAATTTCCAGAGAAATATACTTAGCCATCCTTTGTTGGATCCAACAACATAATATTCAGATTAAAGACTGATTTCTGAGTTATGTGTCTCATATTTTTGCAGAGGGCTTTCAAACAATGATAAATGAACCGTGTCTTCATTGACACTTAAGATTCAGAATGTAAAATGAGTAAGATTGTTAATGTAAGAGTGGAAGTTCCTTATAGGGTGTACTGTCTCAGAGTAAGAATACTAAGCCATGTATTTTGTCTGGCGTGTATAATTGTGAGAGGATCTGTGGTTGAGAGGTCTGATAATAAATTGGCTGGCAGCTGGTTCACAGAGAGATTCAGCTCTGTCTGTAGTATTATTTGACTTAAGCTGGCTCCCAAGAGAAATCACTACAGCTCATAAAGTGCTTGGTATCCATGTACTTCTCTCCAGCTGGGCTCCAATATGTTTTTTTAACTTTGGAATTCTGTTTGACACTTTTTTGTGTTTGTGAATGTATTAACATTAATTGCAAGCCACTCAGTGTCTGCTTTGGAAAAATATGTATGGAATCGTAAATTATATAGAATGTCAGCTGAGATTCTGTTGTAGGTGCTTAGAGCATTCGTCAATATAGTGCCATTGATGCTACCTTTCTTATCTGAAAAGAAAATTAGAGTATTGATGACTCCTATTTAACATTGACAGGCCATGAAAATGGAATATTTTGCTATTAAGCTATGTATTGCCACATTGGTAAAAGCTTTGCATTTTTCATTGGTGTTGTTTGTTGCCCAATTTATATGGCTTTTAGCTTTTAATATTTTTAATATACTTAAGCCAAATCACAAAAAGTAAAAGAAGTGACACTGATAGCTTAAAAGCTGTATTAAGTTTTATGTTCCTTTGTTCTAATTTCTTTGTTACTTATTTTCCCCCTCATTTTATTCAATGGAATGAACAGAAGTAAAATTAAATACAAATGTTGATGTTTAAGGCCTGACCATACATTTAAAGCAGTTGTGCATGGTTATGCATTTTTTTGTTAGCCAGGTTTCTGGCCTGTGGCTTGGCAAGAATCTGATGCTTATGGAGGTGACTTCTCAAACATTTTGTTTTATTTCAACATTAATGTGTGGCATACAGAATATGGAGATTTATAAAGGACTCTTTGTTATACTGTTTTGTGAGTTATAATGGAAACACAATAGTAAAGATACGGAGATTAAGTAGATTACCCGACAAGACGTATTGATTGTGTGAATATAATTTTAACTATTATTTTGTTTGTACAGTTCCAATAAATTGAAAGTTATGTTCTGTTTTCTCTACAGTCTGCGGAGACTGATTGTGCACCTTTTTTAGAAGTTTCCCCTGGGGCCCAACAATTGTGTCTGGTGTGTGTGGAGATTGTGTGAAAGTTTATATGTATTTGACAATCTCTTATTAGTTTTGGGGCAGGCTAATGAGCACTAATATGGGCTTGTATTACCAAAGTGTGACAGCTGTGCATCTATACTCAAAGGCACATTTTCAGAGAAAGGGTGTTACTCCGAGCTTATACTGCAGGCCTGCAGTGTTAATAGATTGATTACTGTGCCGGAGCCCAAGTGTCGCTCTGACAGATATTTTGAGGTGTGCAGATCTCCATTTCAACATATTGAATGTAAATCTAAGCTATAAAGACAATCCTGACAAGTCACTGGAAACTCTTTTTTCATGTGATGCATTGTTTGAGGTGGTTATGGGAATCGGCATCTGGGGGGAAAGCATATAAACATATACTGGTCATTACCCCTTACCATTTCATATATTTAGGTAATGAATATGAATTTTTTTTTTTACTTTTGTTGATCATTGACATCACATAATTATTAAAGCTAGTTCATTAATAATTCACGTTACTTTTTGGTTCTGTGCATGAAGAGCACACTTAGTCAGTACCAAGAAAATGTGAAAGTACAACCTATTACTAATGAAACAAAGCATATTAACTCTCTATAATCCAGCTTAAAGTCTTTTAACAACAATTTGATCTTAAAACAGCAAATAAAAGGACAACATGATCTGGATGTCTGTCTGCTTTTTGAGCTTCCCATGTTTGCAGCTGCCACGGGGCTCCTTTGAGAGCTGAAATGGTTTACATTCTTTCTGGATTTATCAGGTTATACAATCCCCATGCTTTCTATCCCTGATTAGTTATCATATCTTATTAATATTGCAAAGGAAAATGCAATGGATACTTTAACAAGCCCTTAAACTATGTTGAATGAAAGAAGCTGGACCAGAGTACAGTGGTTATAATTGAATCACCATATTGCAAGTAGGAAAACAATTCAGAAATGAAAACATCAGTCTGGACATCACCTTTTCAAGCTCAAACAAACATTTTTGGACAGTAGATTAAAGTAATTCAATTGTATAACCAAACACAGGTTATTTTTATTATAAAAATTTAGCCCTTAATTAAAAAAACGTAGTCTTTGTACCAATACAAGTTGTTCATTGACTCATTGTTTATTTCAGATTTTTGATTTGCTGATATTTACTACTCATTTAACCATAACAACATAACTTTATGTTATTTCTCAGTTAAGCACACTGAGATATTTTTTATCAACTCTTAAACTAAACAATATTAAAAATCTCATTAGTAATCAGAAAAAAAGGTCTTCATATCCAAACATTGTGTTTTTAGAACTCAATTATATCTATAAATCAAAAATACACAGCACGAGTCACTGAGAATAATGACATACTTTAACGTTTTCAAGAGTTATTTATTTATTACCCATATCTTTAGTATAGTACACTGCATTGCTACAAGTGGATGATCTGGGTTCTAATCCTGTTTATTTGAAACCAATGCTTTTAAAGCACATGTTAAGATGTTGAAATCAACCACCAATATGTATTAGGATTCCATGTTATTTATCTTACATTCATTTATCTCACACTCATTTTAGTTCATTACATGTCTTTGTCTAGTTAATTTCAACAATTTGAATAACATTTCTTAGGCAAATCATGCAAAAACAAATCAGACATTTGCCGACTGATAAAGACAGTCATGTAATTTGAACACCCTGATGATTACACAGATAAATAAATCGCCTGTTCACATTGTAAAATCTTTAAGGTAAATCTTTAAAACTTTAGGTTAACCACATGGGTGTGTAAAAGTGTGAGGGCTTAACTTGTGTGTGTGTGTATGTATATATATATATATATATATATATATATATATATATATATATATATATATATATATATATATATATATATATATAAAAAATTTTATTTATTGTAGTGGCAGCAACAGGAATAATAATGTAACACTAAAATATCAGGTGATAGCAAGCAAACATCATTAAATCTTAATATATAAATTATAATATTCTAAGCACAGTCATTTAAAGTATTCATTCTTGGAACAGGCTAACAAGAGGTTGAAACGTCTGATCCTCTGTGTCATTTAAGCTGTTACTTAAAGCTTTAAAAAGGCAAGTTTATTAGGTTTTTTAATTACTAGATTTCCACCAATGCTCTGTAAGGTGGATGTAGTCGTGGTGCACTGCCATGGAGGCTGACAGTTTTGGCTAGAGGAACAAAGGCTGGTTTTGCATGCCACGTGGTTTTTATCACTCTTCACTTTTACTCTAAATGCCATCTCCTGTCTGAAAACCTCTGATGAACTTTCATGGCTCATGTGCATTGTCAAGACACAACTTAATGTCAGCAAAGTGCTGATGGTCCTCATCATTGCTTCAAATCAAAACCATGAGCAAAGTGCTCCCACATGGAATTTAAAATAAAAAAGGGAAAGTTTTTATGGTTCTAGTGCTTTCAGGTTGCATTTGCATGCAGGCGTAGACCTTTGCTAAAGTTATTTGCAATAATGAGAAGACGAAACAAGACTTGAACCTAGGTCTGTTTTTGCTCAGACCTAAAAGAGACTCAAGAAACAAATAGTCACTTATCTTATTAGGGAATGCACTGTTTACTGTCACTTCCTAGTCTGGGGTCCCTCGACTGGCTTGCTAAGGTTAGGTTTTTTCTAGTGTGCTTTTGATTATATTTTTACTGAATGATTAGAAAGGAAGCTGTGTTTGAGTGTGCATTTGCCTGGGATATGTGAAAACACATGTCCAAATGTCAAACATTGGAGTTTCATTTTGTCTTTACTGATTTTTGTAAAGGCTGATCTGGTTTTGTTTAGACTTTGTTGGTTACCATGACAGTTTAGTTGCACCCTCCAAGTAAATGATTTTGAGAATTTGGATTTTTAGAACAAGCCATGCAGCCACATATGTTTCTAACTGTATAATGAACTGTCAAGGAAATTTTTAATCTGGCTTAAGAATGTTGCAAAACCATAGTTTAACATTTTATTTAAGTTTAATCATTGATTACACTATCAAAAAAGATAAGCATAAACATAACTGACTCATGTGACAAATGTAATATTATAAAACGCGTAGTTCCAGGTTCCTAAATCTGATTAGCTGAACCATTTGTCCAGCCAAAACATTATAAAAATTCGAATCAATGCTGAAGTTTATTTTTTTGGAAATTTGGAAGCAAGGAAAATGATGTCTGAAACTGGCCACTGAAGTGAATCGTCCTTGCAGTCAAATTGCATTTTAAATTAACACAGTTGCTGAAGTAATATTCTTAAAAATACAAGGCTCTGGAGCAGACTGTCTCAGCTCACCAGCAAAGAAACATTTGAAAGTGGTCATTTAAAGTTGGTTTTTATAATCGATTTGTACAATCAATAAGTCAAGAAAAATTGTGCAATATAGTGAATAAATCATGAAAAAGAAGTGTAATAGCACTCTGTTATGCGTCAGGCCTAACAACACCTTTGTTCTGTAATACAGTCTTATTGCTTTATTTCACACTAAAATTATTGCTAATTTGTTCTATTAAACTCAGAGATTTAGTTTCATCAAAGTGATAATAAGAACAAATAGGTATAATACAGTTTTATTAGTTGTGAGTAAGTTTTATGTAATTAGAAACTTTGATTCTCTCCCATTTCTTCCCGTAATGCTTGTATAAAAATAAATAAAACTAAAAGTGGGCAATAGTAATTTGCTCATTAATATTAATGTACAAATTTAAATTTATTTATTATTATTTAGAAATCAAATATTATTATTATTTAGGTATTAATCAAGGCATACAAGTGGCCATAAGCAATCTGAAGTGGTAAAGACATTCCACTCACCTTGGGAATTTTTTTAATACAGAGTGGATTATTAACACAATTTGATTACAACTTTTTGTTTGTCAAAAAAATATTTTTAAGGTTGTCTTCATTTTGGTAATTATGTTTATCTAAACTTAAAATTTAAATTACATAACAAAACTTTAAATTACATAACATAACATCAAATCTTTTTAGAGCTAATGCCATGCCATATATAAAAGTATAATATATTTTTAAAATTTTATGTTATAAAAAATAAAACAAAATATACTTTTAGACTACACACATTAAATCAATTTAGTAATTTTTAATCAGTTGTCTTTTTGGTTTTGCTAATTAGAAATACTGTATTGTATTGTCATATGAACTCCAACCACATCTCCATTTTTACCTTTAGTAGTGTGGTTGTTTGACACCTTTTCAGTACATGCTGTCTACTCCTTGGTCATGCTCATGGTTTTGTTCTTTCAAGTTTAGTCATTGCCAGGTTTTCTTCAAGTCTTATTTTGCTGGAATTATTCTTCACAACCCAGGTCAGGTCCCAGATGGAAGTTATTATTTTATGTCAGCCTCACTGCGTTTGGTTTTTCTATCAGTTTAAAGTTAGGGGACACTCATTCTGACTATTTTTCTAGCTGCGTTTCCATTGACCCTAAAGCATTTTTTTTTTTGTTTGACATTTTACATTGGTGAATTGAAGCGAGATTGTTTCAGGATGGGCTACTTTAAAAATAAGGAATCAAAAAATAGACAGCGTAATAATTGTATATAATTGTCAGCTATAATGTAAGTATACAATGAAAACTTATAAAACTTTTTTTTCCTCTATGTAAAGCACTTTAAAGACCCGATAGTATGTATATGTGTATTCCTTAGTAAACATTTGTTTAAAGCCTTTGGGTTCCTACATTTTCTTTACATTTTCCATTAAACACAAAAAACTTACTTTACTTTAGCAGAAACATAGCCTAATTAATTAACAGTTTTTTAAGATACAAAATTTTCTGTCAATAAAATTGCAGACAAAAAAAATGCAGACAAAACCCCTGTAAATGAAAAAGGTATAGTGTTTCATGCCTCTGTTTGGGGCCCTGTACTGTCCTTGGCGTACATAAGCCACAGTCTATTCAAGTCATCAAAAGCATGTTTGCATTTCCAGCTGTTCTTTTATCACCTTACCTTCTTTGGCTCCAAAACATGCTGGAGAAGACTAGGTCGGAAAGGAGCCGAGTTAGTGAGGGCATTTTCTAAAGTGGGCACTTTTTACTTTAAAGATGGTAACCACAGGCTGAGGAATGCAAACCCCAGGCTGCAGTTGCAGCCGCTGCGTAGGGCTGTTTATTTGGGATGGCCCCCTGTTGGTGAATGGGACGTGGGCTTGAGGGGGGTGTGACTGTGATCGATGAGTGTGCTGCTAGCCTGACAGCAGGACAAGGCCACATTGACAACCCACATTTTAGGCATGTTTCAGTTCAAATCATTTCCCACCTCCCTTTGCTCACCCAGCACAGAGGGAGATGGACCATTCACCAGTTCAAACACAATGACCATCGCTTATGGTACTACACATTTGTTGTTTTTTCACAATCACATTTTATTTTAATATTATATTGTGAATTGGTTTATTTAATTTGCAGTAACTAATGAAAATGTATGGTTAATACAGTATTAACTATTGAACTTGAGAATACAACTAAGGATTATTTTTAAAAGGCAAATCCAGGCACTAATTTATTTGTACCCTTACAAAATTGCATCTCCTGTGTAACATCTCACCTACTGGGCAATTGGACAAAATATATATGCATGACAAGCCCTTTATTCAAAAAAGGTCTACCAGTCACATGTACAGCATCTATTTTAGCTGTTTTGTTAGACACAAAAAGCTGGTGTAAATGTGACCATTGCCCCTTTAATTCAATTCCTGGATTGGGGGATTTGGCTTTCTTGGGCACTAGAGTAGATAATGGGATTGTGAGCCATCTATTCTCTTTAATGAATATATCCTGTCTGGTGACTGAAACCAAGGTGTTTCCATGCCTTTCACTCTATGAGTGCAGGATACTAACCATGATCAGGATAAGAAGATTAGATTGGAGCAGATTAGAAAATAAATAACATATTTATTTGTTTAAATTAATTAAGTAGAAATTGCATTTCAAAAATAATCATAAATATTACATGTTTATCTTTATGTTATGTCAATGTATTTAGATGTTTTTTGAATACTTACTAGTATTATATGGTGTAACACACATGGGGTTCCTTGCACAGAAAAGTGCTGTGTACTTTTCAGGTCACTAAGTGGGATAGTGAAAGGAAAGCTTGCTGAATAATATTTTCCTAAGTATCATGTATTTATTAAGTTGAATCTTGATATTTTGTTTATTGGTAGTGTAGTTTTTTAAAACAGTTTTTTTATATCCTAGAAATCAAATAACACCCCCTTACTTCAGAGTTATAATTTAACAGAGTTAATATACGTACAGTGTAACTGTTTGTGTAGATGATTCAAACAATTGCCTCGGATGATAGAAAAACTAGATAGATTCATGTAAATATAGTAAACAAAGTATATTTCTATTCATATATCAAAATTTAATGTATTATAAGGACAAAGACAAGACTATGACAGGCAACATAATTTGGGTGTTATGTTCAGTTCTATTGCCACAAATGTGTCAAATCAAGAGCCTAGCCAAGTACTTTGGACAAATTATAATTTCATCTTTGTAAGAGCAACTTGATCAGAAACAAGACATTTTCAAATTACATTAAAAAATTCTATTTTAACTCACGAACACCATACAACCCAATAAATGTAAATAATGACATGCATGATTTGAGGTTCTCATTATTCTGTGTTTCTCATTATTCAATTTTAAATATCTATATTCAGTTGTAAAGAGCATTTACTTTATTTTGAATTTAACCTAAAAAAAGAAATATCCTATTCAAAAACAAAAAAGTTTCTTTTTTTGTTTTTTGCTGTTTGCTCTAACTCTTACTTGATTGCTAGGGTAGGCACTTATATGACCCTATTGAAGAAAAAGCTATTGAAATATTGAAAAAAATAGAAAATTGATAAATGATTAAAGTTGTTCTTTAGTATTTGTTTAGTATTTTCAGCTGACCTTTTTTCAGTTTTGTGATATCAAGTCACATATTTCTTTTTCTGGGGTAAATGGAAGTATCCAGTGTTGCAGTGCTAAGTTGGAATAGTGCAATAGGAGGGCCTAAAACATTGGGAAATCATTTTTTACTGACTAGAGTGAAAGATCAGTCAAAAGGCACTACACCAGTCATTTACACTGTAGTGGTGAGAGCTTGCATTGCTCCAGAGAGGCCAGACTTTCTACACCCACAGCTTATTAAAGCATTTCAGGCTCCAGTGCATCTGCACAGCTCCCCAACCTTTTAGCACGCTCTCTACCTTGAATGCCAAGCATAGCAGTGGATCTTCCAAAGCAACAGTGCGTGGAGGCTACAATGGCTAGCCGAAAAATATTGCGCTCTGGGGCTTAAGATGATGAAAGCCATGAGCCTTGAATACGAGCTGACACACAAATTGCAAGGCTTTTTCAAGGAAGATGTTTTATGGTGATGATATCAGGCATTGCTATAAAGCTCAGACCCTGTGGCACCTTTGTGCTTTAATTCAGAAAGTTGATCAGAACTTGTAATCTAGCTGTGGTCAGAATCTCCACATATGAGCTCTTTGATGAGTCTGCCACTTAAAGAGGGGACAAAAGAGAAGACCTTTAAAGGTTGCAAGATGCCTTTGAGATGAGCAGTGACCTTTCAGGAAGTCTGTCTGAGAGAGGCGTTTTTAAACACATCTGGCCAGGGCAAGGGACCATGGAGATTTGAAATGCCACTGAGGACATTTTCCTAAGATTAATACACCTATTATGAATTGAGTGGAGGGCATTTACACTTCCGTTTTATATACACTGATACCTGGTTTGTGGTTTGTGAACCCTTATAATTGTAGCCTAAATCATTAAAGTACAAAAAGTAAATCAAGAAAAATCAGTTGAACTAATTCGACAATATTATGATGGTTATTTGTGTTTAA
Source organism: Corydoras sp. C115 (assembly GCA_019802505.1). Lineage (NCBI taxonomy): Eukaryota > Metazoa > Chordata > Actinopteri > Siluriformes > Callichthyidae > Corydoras > Corydoras sp. C115. Next base: position 960,525 of record JAFMOC010000076.1, on the reverse strand, counting down.
ATAAAAATCCAATAGTACATATTGAAAAGGAGCAATTGGATGTCTGAGATAGCAGTTTATTTGAAAATAAAAATACAGTTAGTTCATTTACTGTCTAATTTGTTTGAAAAACTAATTTTTGGTTAAAAAGTCTAATCTTTACAACCTAGATTTGTAGAAATATATTGCAAAACAAAGAGGACTTTATAAAAACAGCTGTTGATTTTCAGACAGGGAGATGCCCTTCCTGACACAACCCTCATCCTCTACCGGGCCTGGGGACACACAGACCATAGGGACAATTTAGAGTGTCAATTCACCTTGAATCCAAACTCTAGATGTCTCCATTTAATAGATTATAACTATTAAAGTAACTTTAACATAAAAAAAACCCTGCTTTGAAAAGCTGCATTGTTATTTTTCACTTCAACAAAAAGTACTATACAAGTTACATATCTCTTTGGTAGATGATATATATTTGCAAGCTAGAAAAAGTCATGGTTCATGTCAAATTTTCTGAGAAAGAAGTCAGTTTAAAGTAAATATTTCTCAGATTGCATTATTTTTCACCATTCACAGTTTATAATATCAAATTATATTTAAAAAAAAGTCCATACGGCGGCACGGTGGCTTAGTGGTTAGCACGTTCGCCTCTCAGCTCCAGGGATTCTCGGTTCGAATCCCTATCTGGGTGAAGTTTCCATGTTCTCCCAGTGTCTGCCTGGGTTTCCACTGGGTTCTCCGGTTTCCTCCCACAGTCCAAAAACATGGATCAAGTCAATTGAGTTCTCCAAAATTGCCCCATATAGAGTGTGTATGCGTGCGTGTCTGTGTGAGTGAGTGTGTGCCCAGCTATAGATTGGCGCCCTGTCCTGGGTGTATCTGCCCAGCGCTCGAAACGTTCTCCCCTGGATGGGCATGGGAAACCCCACCACGACCCTAATAGAGGATAAAGCGGAAGATCATGAATGAATGAAAAAGTCCATACATGAATGCCCACAGTACAGAGGTAATTATATACACTATTTAAACAAACATATTGGGAAACAACTCTTAAATATTAAATTCATGTGTTTCTTTCAGACCCATTAGCACAGGTGTAAAAACTCACCTTGCCATTAAATTTACACTTATATATTATAACAATTTACTTGCAAAACTACAATAAATAAGTACATTAAGTAATAAGTCTTTTTTTTTACAATTATTATTATTTTATAATAATTATTACTAGTAGTAAACATGGTTTTAGGCATCATTTTTAAATTGGCTTATAATTAACAAAGTTTTTATACCTCTAAATACAGTGAATAAAGTTGTCTGTAAAAAGTCAAGTAACATTTTAAATATCTAAGATATATTATTAGCTTATTATAATATGTTTATTTTTAATTTGTTTTAATTCTTTAAATTATTAAACTAAAAAATAAGGATTAAAAAATATCCCAACCAATTTTTGAAAAATTGAAAATGTGTTTGAAAGAAGATTTTTACTTGATTTATATGTTTTTGGCCTGTGTGAGGAAATCAAAACTATTATAAGAAAATGCAAACCAGAAATGTAAACTGTCTGACCTTGTGGTTAGGTCAGAGGACAATCCCTTTGACACCAGAATTGCTCCCTTCAAAGAAAAGATCTTATTTGGATAATGATTACAGTTGCTTAATGCGATTTCAGAATCAGAAAGTCCAAAATATTTCTAAAGTTTAATCAAACCAAATAACTTAACAAGCTAAATAGATAATGAAAAAATATAGACAGCTCAATCAGCACCTGCTCATGTGATATATTAAGCACTGGTTGAAAAAATCGATAGCAGACTCTGTTAGGACTATAAATTCCAAATATATATTCATCATTCATATTTTTTACAAGTGACATTTTGAAAAAAAATCTGATGTGAAAGAACAGTCTACTCACATTGAAGGAAACATATGGAAGCCAGAAAGCTGCATGGGACCAAGCAAAGTTACAAGGCCCAGTGCACTCTGACACGGTTTTGTGATCCTCCACTAATAGGAGCAGTCATGGGCTTTACTGGATTCATTGTCCAGCTTGCAGCTTTAGAGAATGCAGAAGAACAGAGTAAAATACCATGTGTGCACTCAGTAGGGGGACATTCCCGTAGGTCTATGATTTCCTCAGCACATTCGGCACAATAATCCACCGGAAACTCAGCTGTAATCACATCATTCTGAGCCTTAAACCTTCACCAGTCCCTAACATCAGCATCAAGACTTCTTGTATGAGGCACTGAAAATAAGCAAAAAATGGTACAATTTCGAAAATGCAATCTCTGCATTAAATAAAATAGAAAAATAGAAAAATGTATTATGTAAGACTGTGTATAGGTTTATAGTCAGTGTTGGGCAAGTTATTCGTAAAATGTAAAATGTGAGCTGAGCTATTAGTTACTCAACAATAAATGAAGCTTCACTACACAAAAGCTACAACCCATAGAAATATAGCAAGCTAAGTTACACAAATATGGCAAAAGTATCTTAACTACTCAGAAGCTACTTCACATTTCGCTTCACAACCTGATGTCAGATCAGTGCAACAGATACACGGATTAAAGCATTTTTTGATGAAGAGCTGATGGTCTAACACACAAAAAAGACCATCCATATTTAATTCACTATGGAGGGAATACTATGGAATACTATATTTAATTCACTGTGGACGCTATGTTGCTACTTAATCAAAACAATAACATAACTACTGGATAGTTATTTGATTCAGAATTCAGCGACGCAACTGCCAAGTTACAGAAATTTTGTTCAACTAATAGCTTCGCTACATGTAGTGGCACTACTGCCCATCACTGTTTATAGTTTATAGGTATAAAATGCTTGACAGTATTCATATTTATTTTTGTCATGCAATGGTTTGTTGAAAAGAGTGGTCACTTTATGATTGGCGGATAAGCATCAATTCATTACCACAGCTGATCCTTCAATGAAAACAGATGACCACTTATAAGATATTATTTGTGTGATATTCAAGGGCGGCACGGTGGCTTAGTGGTTAGCACGTTCGCCTCTCAGCACTAGGGATTCCCGGTTCGAATCCCCATCTGGGTGGAGTTTCCATGTTCTCCCCGTGTCCGCGTGGGTTTCTTCCGGGTTCTCCGGTTTCCTCCCACAGTCCAAAAACATGGATCAAGTCAATTGAGTTCTCCAAATTGCCCATGTTTGTGTGTGTGTCTGTGTGTGTGAGTGTGTGCCCAGCGATAGATTGGCGCCCTGTCCTGGGTGTATCTGCCCAGCGCCCGAAACTTTCTCCCCTGGATGGGCATGGGGAACCCCCCTGCGACCCTAATATAGGATAAAGCGGAAGATAATGAATGAATGAATGAATGAATATTCAAGTGGCGGCACGGTTCTCCCCTGGAAGTGCACGGGGAACCCCCCCTCCCCGCGACCCTAGTAGAGGATCAAGCAGAAGATAATGGATGGATATCCAAGTCATAGCATATATGTGACATGATAATATGTTTAGCTGGGATGAACCACACATACTGTCCATGCATATACTATGGTCTTTGAAAGTTTGTGAATACATATTTTTACCACTTATAAATATATAAAATTGCATGATTTTCTCAGTAAATCAGTAAAAAAGTAGTTTTTATGTCATTTATTTGATTTGTTTATCCTTATCTGCTCTTATTAATTTACTCTCTTATTTTTTGTTTTTCCACACCAAACTTCTCTACATGTGCACATGCCACTTTCAACATTGTCTAGTTCTGGTGGTGAGTCGGCAGCAGCGTTTTTTTTATTAGTTTTTTTTAACTGCCCGTAATAGGCAGTAATGACTGCAAAAACAGCAAAAAATGTGCATCTGGTCATTTTTTTAACTTGGCACCATAATTATGAACAGCTGAAAACAGTTTTACCTCAAAATTCATTTGCCGCCGGTTTGTTAATTTACTTGCTACTGTCTTATGACAAAAAAAATGAACACAGATATATTTAGTTGAATGATTTAAACACGTGGATCAGACATTCAATTTGCAATTCGTCAGTCATAATAATGACATCATGAGACCAAAACTTACATTTACAAACATAAAAACACAGAGAAACACACAGAGAAAAACACAGAGAAAATCTGTGTTAGTCCAATCTGTATCAGAAAATATGTAAAATTTAAATGCAGTGTTGAGGCAATATATGATATAAGATTTCATTGGTGTTTTCAGATGTTAAAGCACAATAAGTTCTTGCATGCTGCATTTTCTGGCTTTGTTTTTGTAAATTAAATAAAGACAGTTTAATTTGTTATTGTTTGACCTTAAAACTGCATGTTTTATTATTGTGTCCTGATACATAAAACCAAAGAATTTAAAGAGGCTATACCTTTTTTCCATGACAATATTTCTGTAGTGTAGGTACCTGTGATTAATGACATATTGTGCGCTGCTGTTCTGTGTAAGTGCAGCAATCTGTTACACATACTTTGAGCAAGCCTGTTTAAAAGTCATCCATGCAAAACACTTTGTGTGACTTGGGCATTTTATTTTATATAGTACTTTTTACTGAATTACTGTTTAATGTTTGTAAACACTTTCTTTACTTTTTTTTTTAGACTTAGAATGCTTTAATATGCATAGTTCTGTGCTAAAGCATTACATTGTGTGAATTTTGCTGCATAATTGTAAGTGAGAATGTGTTTTGGAGAACATGTTGACATGCATGTGTCATGCTGTAATTATATGCCTTATGATTGTAGTAGCAGACACACTATGGCATGGAACGGTGGTGTTTGTTCTTCTGAGTAACAGTAAGACCATGAGAAGATCAATAAGAGGGAGTAGGGAAGTGGGCTTCTGTCAACTTGTCTACTGTCTGCTTTTCAGTGCAGGCCAATGAAAATGGTCTGGTCCTGCCGATCCTGGGATAGAGAGTGCATTGATTAGACTAAGAAAAAGGGCCCACTGCAGGGATTATTTTTCACTGTCAAGTGTACTCTAATCTCCCCTCTGATGTTTTAAGAAATCCATCAGTGTAACTAATCATAAGCCTCTGTAGAGTAGACACAGACTGATCCATTAATAGATCACCATTAAGTGTTGTTTAGTAAAATGTAGTGCTGTTCATTTAAAAAAAGAAAACTCTTTCCCCCATTAACTAATTTGCTACTGCACTTGGCTAAAGCTCAAAGGTGAGAAAATCTGTGTTAGTCCAATCTTTATCAGAAAATATGTAAAATTTAAATATAGTGTTGAGGCAATATATGATATAAGATTTCATTGTTTTTTTCAGATGTTAAAGCACAATAAGCCCTTGCATGCTGCATTTTTTTAAATGTGTATAGCCTTAAGTTTTGCTGCACATATAGATTTAAATAAAATCATAAAGGACAAAGAACTATCTCAATAAAAAGAGTTGTAAACACTTTTAATTAATCAACTTTTCAGAAATAACTACAACATAGAATAATGATTATGGAAAACATCATTCTCAACATAAAAATATGATGCTAAACTGTGTGAGTTGGGGAAAAAACAGCACAGTGAGCAGTGTTGATTTAGCATAATGCCAGAGACTAAGAGCATTCCTTTACTTCAATTACAGTCTGCATGTTGCCATGGTCTCCCTGTGTCCATACCAGGTATTTTGGTTTCTTTCAGTCTGCCAATCTTCTCACCTATCCCTACCACCCAACATCAGTCTTCTTAGGAAAAAGCAATAATGTTACAGATTTCAAGTAGACATGTTCTAGACATACTCTCCAAGGTATTGTGGTTGTATCCAGCCGGCCAAAATAAACCAACTATCTGGACTTCCAACTCCCAGATTTGAGTTAGTGAAAATATGTGAGTGATGTACTGGCACTTAATTTAGTTTTCAGTATTTTAAGGATATCTTATAGTACCTATACAAAGTCATCTTATGATGTTTGGTTGGTTTGCTATGATCACTAAACTAAAATGAGTGAGATGCAAATTTGTAAAGTGATATTAAGACCAGGTTTTTTAAAATCATGTTTTTGACTTTTAGAGAAGTTCTGTAAGTACACTATATAACCATTCATCCATTATCTTTTTATCCTGTACTTGGGTTTCCGGGGGGGAGCGGTTCCCCATGCCCATACATTGGAGAACGTTTCGGGCGCTGGGAGATACACCCAGGACATGGCGCCAATCCATCGCTGGGCACACACTCACTCACACAGACACACACACAAACACACTGTATATGGGGCAATTAAAAAAATTCAGTTGACCTTGATCAATGTTTTTGGACTGTGGGAGGAAACCGGAGAACCCAGAGGAGACCATGGAAACTCCACCCAGAGTGGGATATGAATCGGGAATCCCTAGCGCTGAAAGGCGAACATGCTAACCACTAAGCCACTGTGCCGCCAGTTCACTATATTGAATATTGATTTTTCAAATCACATTTTATGTTTTTTTTCCTTAGGTCATAAGTCCTTGGAAAATATTTTTTATTTCATCAATGCAGCCTATAGCATTCACTTAGTGAATTGGAACTGTAGAAGTCATGTGTCAGGGGTTATAGTGTGACAGGAGAGGTTAGCTTCGGGTGAGACCAAGCGTGTCAAGAGAGTAGGTGAGAGATCGATCCTGTGCAAACTGCTAGAGTGTAACACTGGCTCCGACCTTCCTCTAAGCTAACTACCTCTACAGTCTGTGGCAAAGACTCTGATAATTGCCACTGTGTCGTATAAGAGAAGAACAGTATTGAGCATCTTTGTGTAAAATGTCAAAAGTATCAGCTCTTCTCAAGTTCTGGATGTGTAAGGAGGATCCAGAGGTACTTTATCTGTTAAAGAGGGTCCCATGGAGCATCACTGATTCTTAACGCTGAAAACCATATCAGTGGATATATCTCTTTCTATTATACCTGAGGATGTTTTTTTTCCTTCATTTATGTGTGTGTGTGTGTTTGAAAGAGAGATTGGAGGGGGTAACTCAGCAGCTGTTAGGGGCTAGGTAAGAAGAGACAGTTGATGTGCACTAGTGTCTGGGGATCAGCTGCGGTGTCTCCTCTGGACCTGACAGCCCAGCCATGCTTCTCCACACTCAGACCCTCTGATTTATAGAGGTTTGCTTCTTTGTACCCTAAACCTTCCCCATAGTTGGTACTTCCCACAAAGAGACGAATGGGGAATAGCCTGGCTTAACAAATGTGTGGACACCCTGCCGTGTGGCATGTCACAGGAGATTGATTTGTGGGCCGTTTTGCCTACACTAGTACGCTGGCACCTGACTGGGGAATCTGAACAGCATATTGCTCTTGTTTGACACCGTAAGCGCAAAGAGTTCAGACATTTTGTAAAATAAAAATAGAATAAAATAAAAAAAGAATATGTAATTTGTTAATTCTCTTGAAGAGTAGCTGACAAATATATAAAGAAAAATATCTGATAATTACAGACCAACATAATGGTTAATATAAAATAATCATTTTATATGGATATACTTTAAAAGCTTGTTTACCACTATATTACATCTCTTTTTTCTTTCAATTTTACTTTTTTACTAATTTTGGACCTAGTCTTACTAATGTCCAAATAGAATTTTTGCCCATTTATACATGGTACAAAGCTGTATCATGCTTCTTGCTACTCAATTGTTCATGGTCACAGTTGTCTGATATTACTCTTCATGATGTCCAAAACATTTTACTAGAAGACAGATTTAGACTGCAGACTCTGTGTGCATAAAGCCTCAGTACTCTCATGTTAAAACAACCGTGGCGTTCATAACAAATGTCCTGATAGCAGAAATGTCTCTTTAAAATCTCAATATACTTTTTAGTTTAAATTATTCATTTATAGTTACACCATTCACCCATGTTTTCTGAAGCATTCCCATAGTGTGACAGATGTTGCCTTATGTAGTTTTCTCTACAATTGGGATGGTACTTTTAAACATCCATCTTTTCCTAAAAAAATCTAAAACATAAATTAAACTGACCACAGCAAATTTTCACAGGCTTTCGGTACATATAGAAGTGTTTCTGTTAATGTCTGGATCATCATTTCTTAATGGTACTGAATGTTTTTCTTAATGTACAGGGAGATATACGTATTCATTGATAATGTGTCTCTAATTGATTCTATCATTTAATTAAAATAAATAAATCACAGACATTTTTGGCGGCCCAGCGTCTTAGTGGTTAGCATGTCCGCCTCCAAGCACTGTGGATCCAGGTTCAGAGTTTCAAAATTCTCTCCCTGTCTACGAGGATTTCTTCCCACAGTCCAAATACATGCATTATAGGTGAATTGGCTGCTGTAAATTTTCCGTTATAAAATTTTGTGTTTGTGTTAGTAAGTGCGTGCCCAGTTATGGATTGGCGCCCTGTCCTGGGTGTATCTGCCAAGTTCCTAAAACAACCCCCCTCACCCTAGTTGAGGATTAAGCATGAGATAATGAGTTGAGATGAGTTGAAATTTAATTTATGTAATCCAACATGACATTCTCAGATCATAATTAAAATGTATGTGCAATTAACCATTCATGTGAATGATTTTCTTTCTACTAAACATTTAAAATATGTCAGAATAGGATTCACAATACAATCATACAGAAACACATTGCTTGTGCAATTATTGTGGAAATGTGTAGGTGTGTTCTCATGTGCAGAGATGATGATATGAGTATGAAGTGTGAATGTATGGTCATAGAAGTGTTGATAATATGGGAAGTGGGCCATCTTCAGTAAGGACTCTGTATTGTTGCTGTGAAGGATTCCAGCTGACCTATTTCTGCATTCTAGAAAGGAGGACACTTCCAAATCACTAGCCCTGTTCATTCAGGCAAGTCTTTATTTATGATGCTGCTGCTTTCCACAAAAACACAAGCATTCACGTACAAAAACTCTTTGCAGTAACACACAGCCAGTCGTAAAATGTGTACAAGTGAGTAAAATGCAATTATTATTTATTTTTCCCTTTGATTTACAAAGATCTTATAGAAGAAGAGCATCTTCACAGTAATATACATTTTAGAGTATGAGCCATTTCAGTTGGAAACAATTGTTAACTTATGGTTTCACCCGCAATACTGCATAAATTTATACGACTCACCTTTAGACAGTTATTGTGGTTTAACTTGGTATGCATGCATCTCAATAGCCTGGAGCAGGTTATTTTGATTAGAATAGCAGGTTTTTACGGCTGATGTTGCAGTTCTTCGCCTGTGTGAATATAATACCTCAGTTATCAGTCATGGCCATGGCTGACAGTCTCGTACATTAAAAGTGACCAGCACAATCCCTGAACCTTTGGGTGACCTGTTCTCCCTTTGTCCGTGTGGAAGATTTATCAGCATCAGTGTGGTCTAGCGTCTCCGGAGGAACAGAGAGTGGCACAAAAAGGGGCGGTCATAAACCTGCCACAATAGGGGATTAGGTGGTGGCCAAAGCAGGGCTCCTATTGTGCTGCCTTCTGTCTGAGGGCTGTACGATCTTTACAATAGTGGCAAAAAAAGACGATCGGACCCGGGCAGGACAAGACACATTCCAAGGGGCTTTGAAACCTATGCTAATAGGCTTAGTTGTTTCAAAGCTATTTCGCTCTTTCTTTGACTCCCACTCCTCATCTGCTCAATTTGCTGCAGGCATCACGGTGGCTTATTGAGACATGTCAGGGGATTTTAGTGAAATGGTGTCCTAAAATTACTCACTGACCCACTCACATCCGGCAGCTTGAGGGAATAAAAAGATGCGGACAAGACTGAAGTTTTTTTTATTTCTGTTATATTACTCATTCTTGCATGTTTGGTATGTCTTTGGTATGTCTTGCATGTTTATATATCTTATAGCACTGTTTACTGTATGTTTGGCATCGCTCACACTTCTCTATATGTTATGGTTTATACACAGAGCCAGCTGTGAACATGGAGCTTAGCTCCACACAAAACTCACTCTCTGACCTGTCTATAAAGTTGCTAAAGGCAAGTTAAACTTGGGTGACAGTACCATCTAATGCATTACTCAGTAATGCTGTGCCTTCAGAGGAGCATCACTGTAAAACTGAGGAGGCACCATCACCTGAGGGTCACACAGTAATTGGCAGTTGATAGTTTCATTTAAATTTATTTTCAGTTGCAATTATGGTCATGGGATACAGGTGTATGGGGCAGTATTCTAGGTGTGTTCATCAGTCTGTGTATGTGTTTGTCTAACCTGCGGCAAGGCCACTGGCTTGTTGTGACAGCATATAAATGAGAAATTCCTCCGAACAGAGATGTCACTAAAAAAAGACAAAGAGAACGAAAGACACAATGTCCCTGTAAACAGAATAGAAGGAGTGTTGTGTATAACTTGATTTTGATATATTACTGAATGAATGAAATTATTGCTTGTAATTATATAAAGGAAGGCGGCACGGTGGCTTAGTGGTTAGCACGTTCGCCTCTCAGCGCTAGGGATTCCCGGTTCGAATCCCCATCTGGGTGGAGTTTTCATGTTCTCCCCGTGTCTGCGTGGGTTTCCTCCGGGTTCTCCGGTTTCCTCCCACAGTCCAAAAACATGGATCAAGTCAATTGAATTCTCAAAAAAAATTGCGTGTCTGTGTGAGTGAGTGTGTGTGCCCAGCGATGGATTGGCGCCCTGTCCTGGGTCTATCTGCCCAGTGCCCGAGACGTTCTCCCCTGGATGGGCATGGGGAACCCCACCGCGACCCTAATAGAGGATAAAGCGGGAGATAATGAATGAATGAATTATATAAAGGAATGACTCTATGTATGTACATAAAAGACTGCCTTTAAATGTTACTTAAATAGAAAAAAAACTTGTATTTAACTTATTAAACTACAAATAGCATTGTTGTGTTTATTTAATTATTGCATTTTACCTAGCCTCCGTGTGCACTATTATAATTAATAGCATGCCATTTATGTGTTAAAGTGAACATAATGGCAGCTTTGGTAATGGTAAGCATGTTTAATATACCACAAAGCAGAGTTTATCAGCTGCAGTGGTATTTTCTAAGGCTGATGCTTTAATTGGGGATCAGAATGTTTGTTGTTGCCCTTGATGAAGTGTATTCACTCCAGCTGAAGCTGATCAAAGTGTGCACCCCCCCCCCCCCCCCCAAAAAAAAAAAAAAAAAAAAAAAAAAAAAGGCGTACACTCTGTTAGCATGCCAGGCGATGAATGAGGAAGCAGACGCTTTTTATGCCGATAATTCATTTCAGCTGCTTTAGACGCAGATTGGTGTTTGTGTCGGTAAGTACAAGGTAATGGTACTAAAAAATGACTCATTCATATCCAAAGGCCCTTAAAGCGTATCTTCACATTTAAAGCTTTACTTGGCACTGTGCTGTGGATCAGCTAATTAAGCGATCTAATTCAAGTCAGATTTGGATAACACAGGTTCTGATAAGCTGTTTCAGAGATGGTGTGGGCACAGTAGTGAAAGCACATGATTAACAGGAAGGAAATCCATGTTTGGAGCTGTCAACAGTCCCTAAACTTTGCGAAAGAAATATACATTTAGTACACTGTTATCATTACTCAGCATGACATTTTTAATAACTATTATTCTGGTCAGTAACTCTGTTAAATAACCTTCCCAGTAAACATCTAATTTTAAAGATTTCAGTAGACATATAGCTGCATGCAGAAATGTCTAAATATATTTGATTTAAAGATGTGTTGGTAGTTGCAAATGGTAATGTAATCCTCGATAAGTTTTATTTGTTGAAGTTTATACAGATTTAGGGTTTTTGTAAGGTAGAGGAGGCCTGAATCCACTTGACTTTGTTGAACATGAGAGGAGACAGCCACAAGCTGGAATTCATTTTTAGTGAGCACAGTGGACAATTCACTTCATTGGCAGAGATGCAGCTGAGCAGAACCTTTTTTCAACATGTTAATAAGTCAGTGGAACTCTGCCTTCCTCAAAAACGATTGTATGGTTTGTGTTCACTGGTTTTTGCAGTAAGGTTCTGATACACTAGTTTCTATCTAAGGCAGTATTACAAGCCCTTAGGCATGTAGAGGAAATACAATGTCCAACTTATGATCACACTGTGAACATGGGTTAAAAACATTTTGTAACCAATTTTAATGGCATTCTTTTGAATTGGGGTGTTGCTGGACTTGTTTACAATGCAGTATTGATCCAGGCTGAGGTTGCCTCACTCTCCTCTGGGAGTGCTATTGTACAGGGTCCAGGACAAACAGAGTCTTGCTGAGCAGTTCTGATCACATTTCAGACCTCTCTCTGTGCTACAGCTGGGCTCTCCTGAGTGCCCGCAGTTACAAATAGGCCACTCAGCAGGAGATAGCTCATGTGAATGCAAGGCTAAGCATTTGGATCTGTGATTTATGTGCAAATGTCTCTGGTTATATGTGTGTGTTCTGTAAGAACGTGTTTGAGTTCAACACTGTGATTACTGCGCTCACCACTTGGAATCACTTTCAGCTTGTTGGCACGTTTACCAGATGTCTGCTTATTTTCCCAGGAAGCATGGAACTTTCTGATATGGTCCAAAACTTCCAGCAGAGTGAAGTCAAAAATGTTGAAACTTAAAACACAAAGGAATGTGCTCTTTGATTGTGTTCAATGAATAAGAATAATGTCTATGTGAAAGTATATGTAGCCACTGATGTTCATCCAAGGTCATGCAAGTTGTAGAGATGGCACTGCTGGATGTAATATAATAAAAGCAAATGATGAAACCCCAGTTAACAATTTACTTAGATTTTATGTTCTTCACATTATACAACCACACATTATGTGATAACACAACATTTTCATATGTATTTGTAAAAATCTATACATTTCTATTGTTTTCAAAATAAACTTTAACTTCAAAATAAAAGGTCAAAAAATTATTTAAATATTATTACAACAGAAGACAGGATGACAGTTATGGATTAAATCACACAACTAAAAAATTAAGTATAAACAAATATATTTATATGAAACTGCCTATTTTTGCAACAATCCACAAACAATTTATCAACAGCACTCAAACTGAGATTGTGACCTGCCCTTTGTTCTTTATTCTCCAGAGACAAAGGGCATCTGTACCAATTTTCTTAGTCAGATTCAGTTTCACAGGCAATTAGTCTGAACAGGACCTACTGAATTAATGCATTTGTTCTCTATAGTCTCAGAACTATTGTGAGCTACTGTAAGGATGTAACCATAAACGAATAAGACTGGCACTTTCTGTCCTGTCGGCAAAATAGCTGTATCGATTGATTTGGGGCTGTTGAGTAGTAAGCTGTAGGGACTTCTCTCTAACACATCTAGGGCTTATCTGCTTTTGTAATATGATTACAGGTTTCATTAGTCAGGCTCAACCGGTACAAGGACATTTGTGTTCGAATTAGGTTGTTTGACCAGTTGTAAATATAATTTTTAGAATATGAAATGTACTACCTGGGTGATGTTACACTCAGAATGTAAAATACTAATTATACACAGATAAAATTATGTTAAATTAATAAGGCATTGTATTTTGCTTTAATGGGAAGTGCAATGCCTTATTTATCTTTTATACAAATCTTTCTAATCAAAGACTTAAAAACTAAGAAGATAGGAGTATGAATATGTGAACATACATAGAAAAAAATGTGTATTCAAAGTGTGTTGAGAAAGTTGTAGATGAGAAATCACCTCTGTGGCTCTCTACAGTCACTTGGTCCCAGCCTGTTAGACTGAGAGTCAGCACTGGTGTCTCCTATGAGCACATGTGTAATCAATAATAGCACCCAATCTCTCTTTCTCTCTCTCTCTCTCTCTCTCTCTCTCTCTCTCTCTTCCCTACTCTCTCTCTGTCTCTCTCTTGGTTTTACTCTCACTTACATGCACACATACACACACACACACAGATGCACACGCACACACGCTTTCTTTTTCTCTGTCACATACATGCACTTTTCTTTACCATTGCCAATGAGGTGAATAGCATAATTTCTTAGGTATTCCATACACTGTACACATAGACAAAAAAAATTGGTGACAGATCTGAGGATTTATCATAATTTAGAATGTGGGAAGTCAAACAATAGAAATTTTTTATTAGCTATGGTCTCTTTTGGTCAAACTTATGGTCAAACTTTTCTTATAGAGCTTTTCTTATAGAACAGCACAGCTAACAGTGTTTACTTCTATAACGGAACAGTTATAACAGTTATAACTCCACTCCTTGTTATGAGCTTTTCAATATGTTTTGAATAATTCTGGTCCTCGTGTATAGAAACACATATCTTGCAAATAATTAACAAATCATATGATGACATTTGGATAACAGTCAAAGCTAAGCACTGAATAAATTCACAGTTGTGCTTGCTATTTTTAAAAGCCAGCAATCCAGCAGACAAGTGTCCCCAACGACACAACTACAGCCTGTGTGTTTATCTTATTTGGGACTTTGCGTTTGTCGATTTGCCAAGGAAGCACTGTGTCACGTTTGATTTCCCATAACTCGGGCTAATAGGCACTACTGATTTTTTTGTCAGCCTGGGCTTTCACAGTGGCAAGGAGGCTCTCTAAGGAGCAGCAGGTTAATGTAAACCCGATTTCTCAGATATCACATGGCCTCCTGCTTCCCAGGTCTGCTCACACTGCCTAGCTACTGCAGAAAAAGATTGCCTCTTTGGATGTTCAGTAGGGAAGTGGCTTGCAATTGAGGAGCTGTAAGTGCCAGACAGTTTATAATAACTCTCCCAGATCTGCTGGTTACTGTTATGCCCAAGTGGGCAGTGAATTATTTGTTCAGATAATCTTTTACTGCCTTCTTGAGGTACTGTATAATTTACCACTGTTGCTCCGCTTGTGTAAAATCTAGAGAGCGTTTTTTTTTTTTCTCTATTAAATGTTGTGGACCAAATATTCAAAATTATTCATGCAGACTTGAAATAGTCGGTTCCAAGATTTTATTAAGTGACAAGCCATAAACGTGTGTAGAGTGAAGTCTAGATTTCATGTAAGCCACTCTAATTAACTGGCTCATCATAATTTTTACCCCTTCATTATGGATAATAGAGAGAAATTCTTGTGAATAGGAACGGATGAGCTGCTGAACACAATTTAATACCGGAGATATTTAAAGAAAGATTTTTTCCTTCATTTTAAGTGGTGAATTTGCATAATTCATGCATCTCCTGGATGTCTAGCTAAGGGGAAAGAGTAGCGACACATTTTTAAATATGTTTTATCACTGGTTCTCTGGCTTAGCACCCTATTCCCAGTTGACTTTAAGCTACAATTTATGCTTCTCATTCTCCTCACATGTCTAGTGTGGACATTTCTGCTGCCAATATCCATGCTTTCACTTTATTGGTAGATTTAAGTCAGACAATTAAAAGTCTTTCCAGTGTGCTGTCTGATGGATATTGTCACATGAAATGATTCAGTCCATTAAAGGTGGCAGCGTGGTAATGGGGTAATGGATGACACTGTTGGCTAAGGGCTTCATGCATCCTAATTTGTCTTCCTCTCCTGTTTGTCTCTGCAGCCTGCCGGCCTGGCTTTTATAAAGCTTCCTCTGGGAACTTAAAGTGCTTCAAGTGCCCCCCACACAGCTTTACACACCAGGAGGGGGCCGTGCACTGCAGCTGTGAGAAGAACTACTTCCGTGCAGAGGGAGACCCTCTGTCAATGGCCTGCACCCGTATGTATTCAATGCTGTACCATTACAACAAACCTAGAATGAATTTACCTGCTTCAGTTTGTGAAAGGGATCACATGTTTAACATCTCATTCAAATATATGCAAAGGAAAAGATAAAAAATGAAGGCCTAAAGCATTATAATAAATAATTAGTCAGAACATTTGAAAGCATCAAACAAATAGATAACGTAATGTAAAGTATGGTATAACCTTATATTTTTATATTAATTCATTCATCATCTTCTGCTTAATCATCCAGCAGAGAACATTTTGGGCACTGGGCAGATACACCCAGGACAGCGTGTCAATCACTGGGCATACACTCACTTACTCACAGACACAGGAGACAGGGGAGAACATGGAAACTCCACCCAGATCAGGATTGGAACCTGTATCCCCAACACTGAGAGGCGACCACTAAGCCACCATGCCACCTATTTTATTTTATAAATGCCAATTTAATAAATGTAACCAATGGTTAAAGTATTTAAGACAGATTATAAACCCTGAGATATGGGATAAGACCAACTAAATAAATGCACGAAATGAATTCTGCTCTTCCCAGGCAGAACACTGGGCCAGCTGTTCATTTTTGGGTTTCCAACCATGATGTCTGAGAACTTGTTGGGATTCAAGCTCAAGGTTTGATGACTCAATAATAGGTGACCAGATTTAGTGTAGAAACCTGTGGTTTATGGTGTTTAGTCTGGAACTGATAAATTTATGTTGGCTCATTCTGAGAAAACTTCCGATTTTTCAATCTCAGTCCAGTTAGACCACTAAGAACAGGCTATTCTTTTTAACCTTCATAGCCAACGGGTCCTCCAGGCATGCACCATGGTGAGTGCTAACCATTTTGTTTTATAGACAAGCATGCAGATGGTATACAGATGTACACAGCCACTGCCATGCATTCCAAAACACATTATCCATAAATCATGACATTGATATCAATGCTAATTTAAATCACATATAACTGTGGAAGCAATCATGATTTCTGTAACCAAGTGTTGAATTGTCTGTCTTGTATTACATCCAAACTATTCATATTAGGTCATACCGTGCATAAACATGTTGTATTTATTTTCAATGTCAAACGCAATTTGAGGCCTTGTGTTCAGTCGAGTCTTTACAGCCAGTTCTTGTTCAGACATGGTTTTAACTCTCATCTTTTACATGGCTAAAAAATGTTGATAATACAATTTCAGTGTATTCTGACATCATGGGCCCCAAACTGTTCTGTTTATTTAAACAGAATTCTCTAAGATGCATAGATGGAATCAAAAAGTTTTTAGAAGCAAGTCGTTTGATGATGTTGATAGTTGATTTTCATCATATATTGCTATATAAAATTATAAATTACTGCTGTATATTTGTGTTGAATTATATAAAGGATATGTACATATGAACAGCAAATCATGAAAGGCAAACATATTCCTGTCTGCTTTTTGGTTTATAAAAAAAGGATCTGTTTAGTTTTGCCTATGTCGTTTTTATGAGCCCATAAAGCTTGTATTTTCAATGGTGTAAATTCTCAATGTCAGAAAAATGTCTGCAGTAGTAAAGAATAAATGTTGTATATCGGAAACATTTATCAGTACCAGGTAAGCCATTTACAACTTCCCAGCATCACTGATACACCAGTGATATGTCATACCTTCATGAGCCTTGGCCTAGAACCCAGAATAAGTTGGGTAAGGGTTATAGAAGCACTGCTTCTTCTAAATGCTATATTCACACCTCTGTAAGCAGTGAGCTGAGCAAGTTATTAGAATGTGTGTGTGCGTGCACATGTGCATGTGTGTGTGTGTGTGTGTGTCTGTGTGTGTGTTTGTGTAAGAGATGGCTTCTCCGGCACAGCTCACATCCTCCTGCTGGCAGGCGAAGCACTCTGTTAACGTTAAATGGCACACTGTGATTTCTATTATAAATCTAGATCAAAGGATGTCCTCCTCTGGCAAAGATATTAACAGAATTTCATATTTCTACTACCTGTAAGAATCCAAGATTGCTTTTATCTATTGTATCTCATACCTTCATGCTTGAAAGTATTCTCCTCATTGTTCTTTTTTTTCATTAGGAGAGAAGGTTTGGTCATATTTATAGTTGTCTTCTGCAAAACTTAACTCAGCCCTTCATTTACATTATGTGAACTAATATATCTTAATTAGAAAGAAATGTTAAACCTAATTATGTAGTAATTATGTTTCCCTCATGGTAAATGACCAAGCTTAAATGCTGATTTAGTAGAAACAGGGCTTTAATCATCCTAAAGCTTATTTGTTTGTGACAGTGAGTAATGTATTATTTCATAATGCGGTATCAAGTCCCCTCTTCATTTTTTATTTGAGACTTTTAAGAGATCTTAGTTAAAGTTAAGTAGATAGAACTTGGTACAAGCAGCTCCAGGCCTTTGTAAATTCTTCATGTCAAATCAAACAACCAAACACTTCGTTTTATCTTGAAACATAATCCCCTCTTAACCCGCAACACACTTACGCACATCTTCAGAGCAGAGCCAGGAGCAATTTAGGTTTGTTTGAGGTCTGGATGGATTTGGTGTCTTGCTCCTTGCCTTATCCTAAGATTTCATTTCAAATTGCTCTCCTGATCATACGGAAAGACCAGTGAGTCTTAGGCAATTGACTCAGCCTGCTTTTGCAATCAAAAAAATGGACTGGATGCAGTTTGCTTCCTCTTCCTTTTTTATAACATTTCCAAAATTCAGATAGCAATCTATTGAGAACATGTGCGCCTATTCTAAAGTCATAAAGTATTTTAGGAGGTTTAAGAACGATCTTCCGTGGTGCTTAAAAATTCGTTAACCCTTTAGAATTTTGGTTTAAATTTGCACTGAAACCTTAGACTTGATCATTTATTTATTAACAAAACATATAATATTGGCAAAAGTATGTAAACAATTCTGATTAGCAGATACTTAATATGTCAAATTAGAGGCAGTGTTTTTAATCAATGAGATCACTATCAGGTGTGTGTGGGTGCTCTGTTTTAAGAATGAAGTTGTTTTTTATGTCTGTTTGTGGAAGTGTATTATGGCACAATCAAAATTATCTAAAGAACTGTTGTTGATGCTTTTCACTAAATGTTTTCTAAATGCTTTCATTCCTACCATGGATACCATTGCTGTTCAGTGTTCTCCAAAATGTCACATACTTTTGTCACTTAGTGATTTGCAAATTGGACTTACCTTAATAAATAAATGACTATAGTTAATATTTTTGTCACATATGGTTCTCTTTACCTATTTTTAGGGATTTAAAGTGCCAATGGATATTTCAGTTAGCCTTATAAAATAATTTTGAAGGACAATAAAAAATCCCAAAAAATAAACAGAGCACCCACTCATGCCTTATAGTGATGTCATTGATTAAAAACACCCGACTCTAATGTCATCTTCTAAGTATCTGCAATTTCTAATAGTTTACATAATTTTGCCCATATTGTATTCTTTTTCTGTCAATATATAAATGATCATGTCTAAGTTTTCAGCCCAAATTTATGCAAAAATTCTAAAGGGTTAACAAACTTTTAAATACCACTGAAGATCTTTTCTAAAGCTCTTAAAACCTTAATATTTCTGATAAAATACACAATAATTAATTTTAAAATGTTGTATTGATGGTAAAACTGTTCTTTTTCTTATCTGTCAGGTCCTCCATCTGCCCCTCGTAATGTGATTTCAATTATCAATGAGACATCCGTGATCCTGGACTGGAGCTGGCCCGAAGACACAGGCGGCCGGAAGGACCTCCTGTTTAATGTAGTGTGTAAGCGTTGTTTGACTGGGTCCAAACAATGTGAGCCGTGCAGAGGAGCGGTACGTTTCCTGCCCCATGCCTCTAATCTTTCCAACACTACAGTGACTGTGGCTGACCTCTTGGCACACACAAGCTACACCTTTGAGATCGAAGCCCAGAATGGAGTTTCCTATCTAGCTCCAACTCTGCGCCAGTATGCAACAGTCACTATAACTACCAACCAAGCAGGTAATTTACTTCACAGTATCCACCCCTACTACTCTGGCTGTTCATGGAAAGCCAGCGGATAAGTTGGTTTACAGTAAATGTATTGCCTGATATTTTGCAATAAGGGAAACATTTTTCTTCTTCATCTTCTTTTCTTTTTTGAGATTTTTAAAGTTTCTAAACAACATGTTCATAAAGACAATCTAATATCCTGGAAGTACTGTGCAGCAAAGCTCCAAATTGCATCCATGGATAGAAAACAGGCATTTAATATCTTAGCAATCCTATTTTTGATCCTCCTCTTCTGATCCTTGCTGTGCTATCATTGAACATATATCTGTCTGCAGGTGCTGAAGTCCAATCTGGCCATCTGAATGATTCCTTGGGTTACAATAAAACCAGAACACAGAGCCATCTGCCTTCCATTCCACTAGAGTTTCATTTGTGGCTATGAGCATTTATGTTCTGGAGCCCTGTGGGACTCTGGCCTCTGTCTTTTCTGTCAATCCTATACTGTCTTTTAAGTGATAGGGGCAGGCCTGGTGGATTATTTAACTCAAGCTTTAGAACTGAGCGCCCAGGCACTGCAGTTTTTTGTCATAAAACAGTAAGCCGAGGACTACTGTAGATCAAAGACTAAGGATTGATAGTTTTGCACCCTTTTACTATAGGGAGCAGTTAACTTTAAACCTCTAAACCTTATAAAAGTCTTTACAGTCATTGAGAAGAGCCTGGCTGGAGATACACTTTGCTAATCTTTAAACTGTGCAGTATCAACTCCTGATCCATAAACAGTAATGTGTTTTTAATAATAATGAGTAAATGCCTGTGGCATGTGGTTTTACTAGTTTGAAAAGACAAAACCATTGGTACTATGATCAGTAGCTTAACATAGCTCCATTTTCCACATAAAGTAAAATTTTTGAACAAACACTGTATGATTAAGTTCTGCTCACTTGGATTTTATGGTGTGCTGGCCTTGTGATTCAGTCAGTGTTGTGGTTTAAGTATTCAATGTTGGCTCAGCTGTGATTTATTAAAATAGTGATTACTAAACACTGACGTTTCTCGAAAACATTTGACATTTAATGATGCAGGCAGTGAATTAATGTCTACAATTAAACATTTAAAGAATAGAAAAGACCGAAGTTAAGTTGGTTCCTTCTTAACTTACTGACTTGTGGTGTTCTCTTATTTGTAAATCACTTTGAATAAAAGCTAAATGACTAAATGTAAATCTAATGTAAATGTAATAGACGCACTTTCACTTTGATTGATTTTATTTCTGAAGACACAGTGAGCAGCTGTTTTGTGTGCTGAATATTCTTTTAACCTATTTCTTTAAGATTCCTGTAGTTCAAAGCAACTTCGAATGCAAACGTCTCCCCCCCTCACCCGTGTAAATAGTGGATATAAAAAAAATTAATTTGATTACTGGGCTCCATTAAAAAGCCTGCAGCATGTGGGGTCAGAGCCCTTTCACCACAGCTCTACACTCTCGACCTTGGACAAATAGCAGAGTATTTATTGTCTTATAAAATGCAAATGGAAGTAGGAGATAGAATAGCCAGTCCAATGCTCCCACTCTACAGCTGCACTTTTTGTCAAGAGATCACATTTACGAGTGCTCGAAGGAGTTCTGCTGCAGCCTGTTCCATATAAACACAGCTAGGATGTGCAGCGCTACCCAAGGGAGTCAGCACATGATGTCTTGCCCTCTATGTTAAGACAGTGCTCGCTCCTTGGCCTTCAAAAGCTTTCAAATATTTGAGCTGCTCGTTTTTAACAGGGTGTTTTTAGACAGACTTTAGCCTCCTACCCATTATTGAATCGTAACATAGCTGATGACAAAATTACAACTTGTGTTTAATCTGAAGTATGTACAGTATCACAACTATTTAAACTTGTTGGTGCTTGCTTTATAGAAATGTTTATAGGCAGAAACAGGGGTAATTCTGTAACATTTTTATTACTATCACTACCTAAAGTCTGTTTTCAATAGACAAATCTAAAGTGGGCTTCTTTAAATAGTTGATCACTTTCCCAAATTATACTTAGTGTCATTACTAAAAATTATGTGGAGCTATTGCTGTGCAGTGTAATGAAAGTAGATTCTGTCATAAATTACCTTTGTTCACTCTCAGAAGAAGTTATAACAAAGGTCCAACTGAACCTTAGGGGACAGGTGTCGACTCTTATTGTACCTCTTTTTCTGACAGTGTGGTGGCAAACAGCTTGCCACTTCTAAAAGCCCAATGACAAATACTTTAATCCACTACTTATCGGTAGAAAACGTGTACATTTAGGATTATATATTAAACATCCTGCTTTGCACAGGTTTTACAGGTTTCAGGCTGAAAACAGACGTCTTTGTGCCTACTTTCAGGCCTACTAACTATCAAACTTTACTATTACTGAATTTTCTGAATTTTAAGTCTGCATCTGTTAACAGTTAAAAAGTCCATCAAATAAAAAATAATAAACACTGTGTAATCCTTATCACAAACCTTCAAAAATCCCTCAAAGAACATGTTTTTTTTCCTGTGGTCTTATAAAATTAAAACATGGGCCAGTATGATACCTTCATGGTTTGCATGCTGCCTTGCAATTAAAGAGCTGTAAAACTGAAAAAGAAAGCAAGTGAGCCAGTGAGGAGGTGGAAGGAGGGACTGAACTCTGACTTGAATTACGATCACATATTGAGACCATGTGAAAGAACAAAGAGCTGAACAAGAGGGTGATATTCGAATCATACTGCTGTTAAAAGAATTAGACCACTGAAAAGTTTTTGCTTGTAGCCTAGACTTGGACAGACAGTAGCTTCTTCTTTTCTATTAAAGCTATACTAACTGCTTACTGACAAAGCAAACTATAAACAGATGCATCAGTGTGTCTTTTCCAAACTGTCTTGTGAAACTGCCCTCCACTAGAGCAGAAACACAGTTAGGTCATCAGGAATCAATTCACAGGATGCAACTAGCTGAACAAAATGTTGCTGAACTTCCTGTGAACCGTATATGTAATGTATTCAAAACCAGAGTGGAAAAAGCTAATCCTCTTTTCAGCTCAACCATTCGGTCTCTTTTTCTCTCTTGCAGCTCCGTCCTCGGTCACAGTCATCAAAAAGGACAGAACATCCCGGAACAGCATCTCACTATCATGGCTGGAGCCAGAAAGCCCCAATGGTATCATTCTGGACTACGAGGTCAAGTACTATGAGAAGGTGGGGGCAGTTTAATCTTCGATCACTCTACTCTAATAGCAATTAAACTAAGTCTCCAAGTCTCTCTATGGCTGTTATTATAGAGCTTAACAAGGGTCACTTCATTTGTACAGCTTCTGGACGGAGTTTGAACAGAGATGTAGTTTATTTATGTGATGTTTTTTTATTATTAGGTTTAAGATTTTATTTGATATTTCTTATAATATTGACGTATCATAATCTCTCATTCTGGTTCTTTAAATAATAATGTCAGCTGGCACAGTAATCTAAACACCTTCTACCCGTTAAAGCTACTAATATCCCAAGCTCACTGATCTTAGAAAAAATAGCAATGGCAGACCCCTTGTCATAACCTAGTTGAGACAGGTTCCAGTTCTGCTGCTGCGATTCGATTAATGAAGCGAACAGGGATTCGGCCTTGATTTTTTTATTATGAGATAGTGGGCTTAACAGTGTTGCCCCACATCATTGTTGCCATCCCAAAAGCTTCAATAGGTCAGTATTCAAAAGAGCCCTTTTATTCTGTCAGGCATTGTGATATTTTCTACTCCTTCAACAAGTGGTTAATGTGTCCCTCAGGCCGCATTAAGCTGGACTCCTGGTTTGGCACTTAATTGGACCTTGACACTATTAAATTCTTCCCCAAAATGGCACAATATCTGACGGTGTGAAAAAAAGCTTAAGTCTAAAGTTCCATTCAGCAAGGATTCTCCCACAGAAATGATCACATACATACATTCTATCAAATTGCAGAAAGAAATTCTTCTTCATCTTATGAAAAATAGAATTAACTCAGAATTCTCTGATCAGTGTTTTTGGTTAGTAACATTTGGTTTTGACCGTTTGGCAATAAATTATAACCATTTCCAGAAGTAAAAATTACACATGTTAAACATGTTTATTAAAAAAAACATAAATGCAGGACATTTTTTTACTGGATGTATGATGGTCCATTTGCATAATGCATGGATCTGTTTTATAATAATGTTAGCACAGAGGCTGATTGTACAAAAATCCCTAATGTCCAAAGTTGTTTTTATTTGTATGTGTGTGTATACGCCATGTGTATCATAAATATTTTTTTCTATTCTGCTAATGCCACAGTCTATAGTCAGAAAGAGAGCTGAGGAGATGTAAAAAACTTCCTCCACATTGCCCTCTATACAGAAGACCAGCTTTTGTAAAATGGCTTTCACTGTGATCACCGAGACTTAAAATCTTAGCCTGTGAAAATCTGCGGGTTGGCCATAATCTCCTTATTTGTAACCAAAGCCAGTTTGTCTTTGGGCTCATTTTACTGGCATATGTACAGTCTGGTGCCTCAGGAATTGACCATGTCCTGTTTTACCCTGGGTGGCATGGTATCTTCCTTTCACAATCAGTTCCGTTGTGCCTTGTGTGCTGTAATAATTATAAATGCTTGTGTGACAGTGCTTTCAAAATTGTGGTTTGTGTTGCCTAAATCCTACATAACAGGATCCATCATGTGAAAAAGCCATTAATACCCTGCATGAGACCTATGGTGCCCTCGATCCAGGCTGGTAGAGAATAACAGTACTCTCTTTGCAAGAGATAAACAAACGTAGAACAGGGACCTGGAGTAAGAGAAATACCACACATCAGTATTCTAATAAAAGTACTCTTTGTTTACCAATGTTCAGTTTATTCTTATTCTTATTATTAAAAATTATCAGTATAGTTCTAAACACATTGTTTATTTTAATGTACACCATAGGAAAGGTCAATTTTAATGCCCCTTATAGAAATGTAAATGACAAGGTCAACTATTGTTATTTAAATTTATTTATTGTAATTACGATAATAACACATTTTAAATTATCATACATATGGTGTTAACTTTGCATAATTATTCCAAATAGACTTTTAATACACTAAATGAAAACAGAGTTAGATGGAATACACATTTTTGCGTGTTTAAAAAAATCATGGTTAATGTGAAACAGGAAACAAAGATGTTTTCTTTAATTAGAGTGTTTATTTCATAGGGATTGTGGGGAAAGAATGCTTGTAATAATACATTTTATATTTATACAATTGCTCATTTCATTTGGGCCAAGACAGTATCTCCAGATTGGACTGTTTAGATTTTCAGAGCAGAACACGTCAAGCAATTAAATCGAGCCAAAAAACTCCACACTTAAAAGAACTGAACTCCTTATCAAGCTCCAGTGTCTAGAGGTGGCTGGCGTACAGCTGAGACATATGGTAAGATTACTTCTAGCTGAAACACTTAAGACACACACCTGTATATGATTTCCAGGGTATTGGGTGGTGTCATGAGCAGTGAACAGTGACAACCTGTGAAAAGATTTATGACTTAAACAAAGACACATACAATACAATGCAGGGTATTGAGTTCTTTCCCAGACATTGTGAGTGAATATGTTTTAAACTGTTCACTGAGTCGTGAAATATGATGCATTCCATTTGCAGGTATGGAGATATTTTTGCCATGTTATCTATATAAAGGCTGAAACAAAATCAATGTCTTTTCTGCTTGTTAAAAGGAAAAAGCATGAATGCTAAATCCCAGGACTTTATAGTGGGTTTAGTTTTGTGGATTTAGCTGTGTAATGTGTGTGTGTGTGTGTGTGTGTGTGTGTGTGTGTGTGTGTGTGTGTGTGTGTGTGTGTGTGTGTGTGTGTGTGTGTGCAAACCTGGCTACAGTCATTTACACTTAATTAAATGTGGTTATTTAACAGGACTGGGTTTCTATTTCAAATGTTGACATAACATTTTGCATCTTATAAGACCTATGTGATTGTACAAATCTTGGCTCAGTTGTGAGATCAAAGATTGCTTGAACTACAATGAATTTATTGACTGACACCTAAAGCATTGTGGCACCATAAAGCTACGACATGTTTGCCTTTAGAGGGTGACCCTTTTTTTGATGAATATCTTACAGTAAATGGCTTAAAGCTCCATAACCTGTTCATTTCACAGATCTCACTTTACTCCATCTCAGACACATCTGGAAACAATGGGTGGAAAACGAAGACATCCCATAAATCTGTTGCAGTTTTTTTAACCTGGTAAAGAGGATCATTGCACCTTAGAGATGTTTAGAAAAGCCATAAAAATAAATATGGCAATTTATCAAGTCGAACTAGTACAGTCCATAGCAGTCTGGCACTTGATTATAAACACACATTTTTGGGCCAGGAAAATGACTTAACTATGAGTCTGACTCACCCCCCAACAAGTACACCAATAGTCTGCTAGAAAATGATGCTGTATGGAGACAGTCTGCTGTAATTAGGGTTGAACTGCATCCACTTTGCTGTCTTCATTGCAGCTGCAATTACATTAGTATGTCTCTCATTCTACTATGTTTTCTTTATGTCCAAAAGCAGGAACAAGAGACCAGCTACACTATCCTGAGATCCAAGGGCACAAATGTGACTCTGAATGGACTGAAACCAGAAACCAGATACCTACTGCAGATTAGAGCCCGTACTGCAGCAGGCTACGGCGGCAGCAGTCGCAAGTTTGAGTTTGAGACCAGCCCAGACTGTAAGCACAGAATCAGTTCTGCAGTTTACTGCCTCTTGTACAGTACATAGTCTTTGAGAATTTCATAGGAATAAGTGTGGACAATTATCATGTTGTCTGGCATTTTTAATCAGGGTAAGAGGGTTAGAAAATAAATATAATAATGACATAAAGCATGAATAAATATGGTTAAAATAGAAATAAATCAGAATAATTAGGGACTATCATTACACATAAAATATGTGTTTCCTTCCTGATGTTTGGTTGTCCATTATATTTGTAAGCATTTCATTTGCATTGCACTTTATCACAGCATTGGGCCATGACATTTGTGATGACTGTTATTGTTAGTAAAAAATCCATCTGCATCTAGAATATTTGATTATTGTTCAAGACAGTATACACAGTATTTTTCAAAATAGAACCACATATTTTTTTTGGTATTTCTTACTGAACACTGAGCAGAAATCTCTTTCTTACCATGTTACTAAACTGGTTCAATCTCCAGACCTTAACATGCATAGCAAATAGAAAATGTAAAATAATTTGTATATAATCATGTATCCCATTATTAAACTACTAATCTGAGGAGATACCATTATTAAACTTCCGGTACTAATCTGTGCAATATATTTGGTATTGGGACATCTTTTTTTATTTCATGGCTTATTTAAAGAAATTACAACACAATTTTTGTCAGTTTCAAATTATAATTATGTAATGTTTATATTCATAGTAAATGTAATAAATGTTGGCATTATTTTTTAAATTATAGCTTTTTTAGATTTTTAGATTTTTTAATACAGTATGTAATTTTTCTTCCTCTATATACAGCTCTCTATGCAAAAAGCAATTTGTCATACTAGACCTGTTGACTGTTGTAAGTGTGCTTTCAGAGAAAACTTCTTAGGCATGAATGGCATATAGAGGGGAGTTTTAGCTAAGCACAAAATTTCACATCTGTAACACGTCAACCTACTGGGCTATAAATCACTTTAGCTCACAGTAAAGCTATTTTTGGCTTATCACATAAGGGTTTTCCTCTATTAATGTAGGCAAATTTAATGACAGTGGTCAATTTTATTAATTTTTCACATTTTTTAATATATATACACTTGACCAAGATAAATGGTTCAATAATATATATACTAAAGGAAAAAACACTTAAAGCCAACCTAATCAGACTTGCTAATATTAACATTCAACATTTTCTCCTGAGTATTTAGCATTTTCTCCTGCGTTGTGGTACTTATCAATCAGATTGCACTTTAACTTGGAAATACTTTTTTTTTAATCCTTTGATGTACAGTAGCTAATATATGTTTCACTTAGATCCTGTAACACTGTCTCTTCATGACATGATGACAGTATTGCACCAACTCATTTTTTATTGCTTTTATAAATATTGGCAACAAAAGCAATGCATATGATAAATACACTAGTGTTTAATTCATATTAATATTAACATTGCTGCTATGCTACTAAAATAAGTTTTTCATTTGTTTGGGTTGCATAAAAAACAATAAATATCTCTGTTTATAGTCAGCACAATAAATTATTCCTACTGGTCTAATTCAGCAACATTTAATTGGGTTTTAAATGGGTTTGCTGAATGTGCAGGCCAGCCAGACATAGGTGTGTAAATATGTTGTAAATGTATGTCAAAAAGTGTATATATGGTGGCTCAAAAATTACGGTGCACTGAAAATGGTTTAAGAGTTAATAAAAGTAACAACAGATTTTGTATTTATATATTTGTTGACAAAATTTTTATACAACTTTAGATACATTTTAGATACAGAAACTTTTTGAAGACCCAGTTTAATGGCTTCAAATGGCTTAGCTAGTCAGATTTTAGGGCCACAACTACCCATTTTTTACAATAAAACAATCACCCAGCACATTTCTTATCAGTTTAGTGTACTTTAGAACAAATTAATGGCATTTAGATTAAAATTTGAAATTAATTCTGATATTAATGTCACACCTTTACATAAACACATTAAAATGATCAATTTAAGAAAAATCACCAGATATCTATTTGTGTACAATTAATAATGTACGTTTTTCACTCTCTATTTCAGCATTTTCAATTTCCAGTGAGAACAGCCAGGTAATGCTAATAGCCATTGCTTCTTCTGTGGCCATCATTCTCCTCACTGTGGTGCTCTACATTGTGATTAGCAGGTTAGTCTGTCAAGTGACCACTTTACAGTAGCTGTAATGTCTCTTTTTAAATGTCTCTTTTCCTTCAAACAAACCCACCTTTTATTTCTTTTAACGGAATATGTGAATGTAAAGTATCATAAACTACATGTAACATTTCTATTTAAGATTGTTGATGATTTACTTGGCTTAAACCATGTTTTTTTTTGTTCTGCCCTCTGCTTTATTTAATGGTAGTTGTGGGAACTAGAGTGTTAAGTTAGACAGAGGGGCTGATCTTGGCAGACGGCACTGCTGAAAGTCTGCATAAATATCTGGCTTATTATAAGCCCCAAAATACTGTTCTGCCTCATAGCAAACCGGTCAGGTTTTTCCTGCCTGTGATTTTCTGCACTCAGTAGGAAGTAGATGGTCTACAGCCTGGTGTTAAATAACAAAACTCAACAATCTATCTTTACATTTAATTTTACCTTTTATCATTTTTATTGACAGGTGTTGTGGTTATAGCAAATCTAAACATCCAGACAAGAAGAGACTTCATTTTGGTAATGGTCACTGTGAGTAGATCACATCACTGACTTTTTGACAATAAGACATCTTTACACTAACCATCAATTATTACTATTAAAGAGATATGGACATCTTAAGACAAAAAAGCCATACTGTAAAGAGTTCTGCACATTTTTTTTTTTTACATTATTTATTTTTTAAACAATGTAAAAAAAATAAATAAATGTGACCTGAATAAAAGATTACATTTTTTAAAAAATTTTGTAAGTGAAATTTAGCAAATAAAAGAGATGTTTTCTATAGAGAATATGTTTGATTATTAGAAGTTAGGAAATAACAAAACAATTAATTGAACTACAACAGGGCAGTCCACACATTTGCATAAGACATTGTCAATAAAATTACACCCACTAACTTTCCAACCTGTTTCTTTTGGTGTGGTTTTCAGTGCGGCTGCCAGGTATCAGGACATATGTTGATCCCCACACCTATGAAGACCCAAGTCAGGCTGTGCATGAATTTGCCAAAGAGTTAGATGCATCCTGTATTGCCATCGACAAAGTAGTGGGTGCAGGTATGTAGTCATTGCTCAAACTCTAAAACTGAAATGCATTGTTACCTGCACAAGCCCAGAAAGAATTTGTAACCGATATGACAGGTAATGTAAATGAAAATCATTTAGCACCTCAGCTGAAGGTGTGTGGTTTGATTGTGAATGCTGAGATGGGGAGAGCATCTTTCCCAGTGCTCATCCTCATCGCCTCAATGCCTTTAATAGAGTGCCTGCTGATGGAGCACAGGACTGTGGGTAAGTGGCACATACCCCGTGCTGCGATATTATTTTTCACCACTCTATAGCTTGTTCTCTCACAGGCACTCAGCGTTCCTGATGTCTTAAACACTAGAGCGCATATCAAGATAATACCCTTATGATTTATTGCTATATAGATCAGTACTAAAAATGCTATTTTTTGGAGTTCCTCCAAAACCACTGTTTATTTACTGTCTTTTCATTTGTGCTTTATTCTTTTTTTTCATTTAGATATTAGATATAGTATGTCGGTATTAATCTTTGTGTTTTCACTATTTTGGATTTCTTGTTTAATAAAACTTGTACAGTATATACTGAATATTTAATGTTAAATAGTACTTCATTATTATGATCAACAGCTAGGTCATAACCCTTACAAATCTCTAGATTCCAATATCTGCTTCAACCATGGTCTTTTTGCAAGTTATATATTTGTGATTTAAAAAACATAGATATTTTTTCTTAATATGACCATTCAGGTGAATTTGGAGAGGTGTGCAGTGGCCGTCTGAAATTACCTTCTAAAAAAGAGATCTGTGTGGCCATCAAGACACTAAAGGCAGGATATACAGAGACACAGAGGCGAGATTTCCTAAGTGAAGCCAGTATCATGGGACAGTTTGACCATCCAAACATCATCAGACTGGAGGGTGTAGTGACTCGGAGTAAGTACTTTTTTTTAACCTTTCACTTAATGAAGTCCCTGAAATTATTATTCAATTATATTAGTTTATGGCGGCACGGTGGCTTAGTGGTTAGCACGTTTGCCTCTCAGCGCTAGGGATTCCCGGTTCGAATCTTAGATGGTCAATCTAGATGACATGCTGTGATAAAGATCCTCCTGGAAGTGTTTTTACAGATGCTTTTGTCATTAATGGAGGAAACAATAGACTCAGAATACAAATATTGAACTGTGGTCTTCAATTAAACTATGTCAACCATGACTGCTTGTTAAATAATACTACAAATATGAAATATCAAGTCACTGAAAACGTGCATTTAAGCAGAGCTGAATAAACACCATCATTTTACCTTTAGGGTCTGAGGGCATGAATACTTTATAATTGTAAGAAATCTGTTTATTACTGAAAACAATATCCCACTGTTTCCACACTAAATACAAAACTACTCACATATTTTTTTGTTTTAAACTATATGTTTCTTAAATAAAAAGAAAGAAAGAAAGAAAAAAATTAATCTGCAAGCAGGCCCGTGTAGGGGGTTTACATGTAGTTTATACAAATGAAAACAGCTCGGCGGGGGTTTTTGCAGTGAAAGTGGAGGAGGCTGGCATGCATCTGCCATAGTATGCGATATGACATGATTTATTAACTCAGTCTGTTAATTCTTAATAACCCAGAAACTTCACACCCCATTTAATCCTACGCTTTAATCAACATTTTAACAAAATATTTGTGCAATTACATTTGGAATTTTCCCATGGGCATAAAGGCCACAGATCTGATTTTGACCCTATGACAATGACCCTATGATGAGATATGATAAAATTGTTATGACATTAAACTTTGTTTTTGAGTATTTGTTTTGCTAATCATAAAATTATGTGAATATTTTTTCCCCTCTCTCACAATGTAATAAAAAATAATGTGTGTATTACCTGTCAATTAGACAGTCCCATTACAATATAAAGTAAGCTAAATGATAGCAAGTTAAAAATAAGATTTTTCTGTACTGTATTTTTTTTAAGTTTGTATTTGCGGCATTTTGTAACTCTCAGCTTAGGTCTTCTGTGGCCAGATGTGTGGTATTCACATTTCTTCATGGTCATGCTTGAGAGAGGAAGAAGTAAAAATAAATCAGTCTATCCACAAAGCATATTGTGGCAACAGATCTGTTCAGTTAGCTATTCCTGATTTAAAGACTCTTTTTTTTGTACTTGAACCTTATACGGGCTGAAAAAGGAGCAGTTGATAAAAGAAGTAATTTATGACCAGCAAGAAGTACGAATAAAGCTGTCAAAGAGTGACAACTGACCTTCTTGCCCCTCTAAATTCAGCCAGAGGCTCTTTCATCCCACAGGAAGCGTTCCTCAACCTAGGGCCGCAGACTGACCCTATCGTGCAGGGAGTGTCATATGAAGAAGTGCACCCAGGCACCTTGGGCATTGCTATAGTCTGCAGTGCTCAGATGGTATTTCAGACATGAGGAAAGTCCCAAGAGTGGTCCAGTTTACTACTTGTACTCTTCCAACCTATGAAAATAGCAGCTGTTCACCTTGCCTATATATATATATATATATATATATATATATATATATATATATATATATATATATATATATATATATATATGCAAATAATCCAAATAA
This sequence comes from Corydoras sp. C115, assembly GCA_019802505.1. Taxonomy (NCBI): domain Eukaryota; kingdom Metazoa; phylum Chordata; class Actinopteri; order Siluriformes; family Callichthyidae; genus Corydoras; species Corydoras sp. C115. Next base: position 928,392 of record JAFMOC010000076.1, on the reverse strand, counting down.
TGATATTCAGATTAAACATATACTTGCATGCGCATTGAGTGCACATCAAAAATATCTCCCGCTTTGTTTTCATTTCTAGGTAAACCAGTCATGTTAGTAACAGAGTACATGGAGAATGGCTCTTTGGACAGCTTCTTGCGAGTAAGTATTACACCGTGCACAGATAATAAGACTCCATAATCAGACAAATGTCACAAGGGTTTTACTTTCAATTAATTTAAATAACTGTCTCCCCTTCCTGCTCACTCTCTCCCTTCATTTTTCTCCTAATACTACAGAGGGCTTCAAATTCCCATTGTATATAGAACATTTTACTTTTACTTACATATTGACACAAATTGCCCTCTGCCCTCTAATTCTGTCTGTTTGCTTGAGCTCATTGTGTGAGAGATGGTTTTTGTTGCGATTACTATACAAAATGATCAGCTATTGTCTTCATGTGTGACTGAAGGGAAACCGTCTTTAAATAGAGCCTGATGTTCTGAAAGTTTTCAAATGGCAGTGCTTTACATGAACATATCTGCACAATGGCCCCATTCTTTCACAAACAGCAAACTAGGCTTCGTTATATAAAAAAAAAGATGAAAGAAAAAAAATGAAATAAAAAGAGAAGAAAAAACAGAAATGGGAACATATATTGGTTGTAGAGGCTCTAATAATGCAGATGATTGGCCTTCTGCCTGCCTGCTTAATCCATGCCAGTTAAATAGAGTGGGCACATGCTGTCCTTCAAAGGACTTTCTCCTTGCAGCTTCATAGGCAAAATGCACAAGCAAACAGGCCATGTGCTATGTGTGGCATGCAGAGAGATGGCCTTTCAAAAAAGTGCCAGTAAATGCACTAATAAGCTCATTAAATAGGTCAGTTTAACCTTTGGCCACGTCAGTATGGCCATTATGGCATTTGTATATCAAGATGCATAAACTTAAGTTGTTACCTAGTTTTATAGTACATTTCACTGGAACAAAATAATAAATCAAGATCTGCTTTGCCCTGCAATAGTGGTCTGACCAAAACGGCAGCATCTGGATAAAGCAGCTGTGAGTTCTGACGTTACACTGCACAATTCTGGTTAAATACATGCTCTGGTTGACTGAAATTAGCATAGCATTCAAACACAGTGAGCACAGACAGAATTTACCAGGACCAATCTAAACTGTATTCCATATGCTCCTACACAGAATCTTACTCCCAAAAAAGGCAGAACAGTTGCGGTGTTCTCATGCAATTTCCTGTGCATTTCAGCGTGGCCTGCACTCTATCAAAGAAAACGGTCGTCCTTCTCCGAATGCCTTTCCTTACCACTGTTCACGTCACTATTATTAAGTAAAGCTTTGAACTTCTCCAACTCCAGTCGGTTCCAGGTGGTCCTGGGTTCATTTTCAGCTGCACTTATTTTGCATGTAGCTCATAAACTCAGCTCCCTGTTTTCTCCTATTTAAGTTTAACAAGAGGCATAAATACAGGAGGCGACGAGCAAGTGAAAGCAAAAACAGGAAGAAGAAACAGAAAATAAAACTCTTACAGCCATCTGTTGGAAATACATTTTCCTATTTGTTAGCAAACAGCTCTTTCTCCAGAGCTTGTTGACAAATCTGTGCTATCTCATTCAATCCAGTTGCTCTCTCCTCTTGTCTTAAAGAGATTCCTCCCCGGTGTTTATCTATGAACACTAAGAATATCTTTCTGCTCAAACTCTTCACATGTGCCAACATAAACAGAAATGGAGTGCTGGAGTGCTTTTGAAAAACTGAAAAGCACCCTGAGATGTAATTGTATATGTTGTTGCTATTTGTGTTATCAAATTATAACACATTGCTTTCCTACCTTGTTTCCTTTCATTTTTTTCCAAGTTGAAGATGGTGTTCTCACCCTACTGCCCATCTTTTCAGACCAGTGGGTTTTAGGATACAATAAATCAATATCTCAGAAATGTTTAACAATTATTGTCATCAACAATGTTTTTATGTCACTCCCTCACTATCTCCTGTCTTTCTCCATGTATTAGAAACATGATGCTCAGTTCACTGTGATTCAGTTGGTGGGAATGCTGCGTGGAATAGCATCAGGTATGAAATACCTGTCAGACATGGGCTATGTGCACAGAGACCTGGCTGCTCGCAACATCTTGGTCAACAGCAACCTAGTGTGCAAAGTGTCTGATTTTGGACTGTCCAGGGTGCTGGAGGATGACCCTGAGGCAGCTTACACTACCAGAGTGAGTGTACTTTGGCTAAAAAAAAATTTTTTACTCTAACTTGAAATGCCAGATCAGTTGTCTTTACACGATATGTGTAAATAAATATTTGTTAATGTTTTACACTAACAAGGCAGCGTTTTGTAATAGTAGCAGACAAATGTCTGCTGCAAATAAATAAAAGGTGACAGTCATAATTATTCATTAACTTCTTACAAATAGCTTGTCAATTTAAAACCGTAGCATATTTTTTAAAAGGCAGGTTTTCTTTTAATGAACTCTGTTTATGCATCAGTGTTTACCACTAATACATTTATAAGGGATCTCACTAGAGAACAGCAGATGGTCTCCATGTAAATAAATGCTGTTTCTGATAAGGCTAACATAAAACATTGCTGCTTCATTTGGAGTACAGCTTTATCTCACACCTAACTAATTTATACCATGTGTTAAGGAAAGGATCTAGTTCCATACTTACTAAAAGCAAATCAGACTGCTCTCATTTGTTCTCTAATCCATTGCCTATTGCTCTAATTCTATATCAAAGCTGGTCCCCTTCACCTTATAATTTATAGTCTATCCAGAGGACAGTAAAAATGATGCCATGTCAGATTTAACACTCATTAGTGGTAATCTAGGTGCTTGGAACGTTGGGTCTGTTTGCATGTGCTCATGAGGGAGACCTACATGCAAGTGGGTTTGTTTTTTGAGGGCCATGTGTTTAAAGAAAGCAGGGCAGGAGTTGTGTTACTTGGCTGTGCTGGCAATTGGCTTTGGCTCCAGCATCACTCTTTTACTTTTAACCTCTGCTCCAATAATGTGAGCTGAACTTAGACTAAGTCCAACAGCCTGGGTAAGCTGGGTAAACACAGTGTGGCTCCTCCGGGAGGTAACTTTGCAGATGAAAAGTAGTCCAAGCATCATTGAAGCTAGAATCATGTGTTTCTTGCTCCCATCGACACTCTGTAGCTAGGACCCATTAAAAAACTAAAAATATCCAAATGCTAAGTACAAATGATCTGATCCCTTAACTCTATTCACTGTGTGCATGACAGTTTGATATTTCCTCCTTTCTCAGCATGTGTTTTGGCACCTTTGAATGTATGACTACATTAAACATGACTTGGCTTTAGCACTTTGGATTAAAGTTGTCATAAGCATTATGGATATGTATCTGTGTATATGTGTCTTACTGGAAATACAAAAAAAAAAAAAAAAAATCTTTGTTCTTGCTTATTATTGCTTAGGGTGGCAAGATCCCAATTAGGTGGACAGCACCAGAAGCCATTGCCTACCGCAAGTTTACTTCAGCTAGTGATGTGTGGAGCTATGGCATTGTCCTTTGGGAAGTTCTGTCCTATGGAGAGCGACCTTACTGGGAGATGTCCAATCAGGATGTGAGTAGCACTACATCAGCTTTGCATGATCACATACTGCAGTGAGAGGAAGTATGGCATAGAGGGAACAGGTGGTGTTACAAAACTGTCTGGCTCACCATAGTCACCTGTGTTACTTTCAGCATGCAGTTTCACAGAGCGAGGACAATTAAGGGACAGTGACAGTAAACCACAAACATTAAGCCAGGGGTTTAAAAACATAACATAACATAAATTCTTTAGGCAACCATTCTTAATTAATAACAGTTCATTTAAGGATAATTAAAACTCTGTGTGGTGCAGTATTTAGATGCAGTCCTGCAAGTGCACCCTAGTCATATTGCACATATTAAAAATTAAGTACAAAAAAAAAACTATTTGGTTATAAAACGTGTATTTGTGTTTTGAAATCAACAGAATTTATTTTGAGAATGACCTTTACAATATCTGTTTTAAATGTTAGGTGATCAAAGCAGTAGATGAGGGTTATCGTCTTCCCCCACCAATGGACTGCCCTGCAGCACTTTACCAGCTAATGCTAGACTGCTGGCAGAAGGACAGAAACAACCGGCCCAAGTTTGAACAGATTGTCAGCATCCTGGACAAGCTTATCCGTAACCCTGGCAATCTAAAGATCACAGCCAACACAGCCTCTAGGTAACTGACTGTTCATATGATGTTTATTCCTGAGCTTTTCATGTACTGTTCTTCACGCAAGTTCCTACCTACTGTTGCTTCATGCCATGGTTATTCAACATACACTTGGGATAAAATAGTCTCCTTTGTGCAAAATCTTGTGGACCCTTCAGAGTTAACAGCATATTATTATATTTACCACCTGCTCACTGGATGTTGTGCTACATTAAATAGATAAAATGAATATGTTCAGCATTCAGAGCTTTACAATATTCAGCATCTATGTGAGTGCACCCCCTAAGAAAACAGCAAAAAGGAAGAAACTAAATTATTTTTGTAACCAAACATTTGTTGTTAGGATAACTAAAAGCCTAAAACTAAAAGTTTTCATTTTAAACTGTACTGAATATGTGTTATAATAAAACGTGTTTCTCAAATTTAAATGAAATCAACCAGTACACATCCTAAATTTGGTCTAAAAATCCTCTGTCCTTAGACTTTTTAAATTGTTTTAATATGAAAAAAATGCAGGACTCAGGTTACAATGGACCCAGGCTACTACGGTAATTTTCTAGGTTGGTATCAATCTATAAAATGAAACTGGGAGCTATTTCATTATTAAGGTGTCCAGGCACATAGCTGTGACTAATGGTTTCTTAAGAAAGTGCAAATAGGTCCCAGAGTGTTCGCTTGTAATTTTCCTGATTGGTTTTTAATGTGGATGGTCAGCAAGCAGTAAGCCTGGATGATATATCGCTCAGAGGTGCTGATAGAGCCAGACTACACCCTCAACTGTGTCCACTCCTATGCACCTCATTTATCTACAAGCCATACATGTTAATGGAGCAGCTTTTCAGCCAGCTTCAACAGTTTAATACCTGGTATTCAGTGACTAGAATGAGGGAGAGCTGCCGACTATGATCCTGAGGACACAAATGCAGATTCACTCAGCTTAACCATGGCTGAGGCGTTCTGCAGCTCTTTACAGTTTGAGGCACATTCTTGTTTATGATTAGGCTGCCCAGATGTCTCTCCTGCAAAGGAGAGGGGCAAGTCCTCCCTCCTCCCTTCTCTCCCTCGAGTGCTTTAAAAACAAGATACTACGCAGCCGCAGTTATTTAGAGGTCACCACACCAGTGGGGAGAGAGAACAGGAAAAAAATAAAAGGATGGGAACAGACAGTACGGCGATTGTTTACCCCACTTTTTGTCCCGTGTGTCTTTTGCGCTCATGCCGAGTGAAGGCTCAGAGACGAGGAGACAGCAGTTTTTTAGACACAGGGGTTTTAGGCTATCACTTCCTTTCCCAACAACAAAGACGTTTCTTTTTATGGCTGGCCTCCTCTTTGTCGTATGTGTTTTGTTAAGTATTGAGTGTGGTGATTACGCATAATTGCTTATGTCAAATCACTATTTATGAATGAATATTTTTTGGTTTGACCTAAAACTGGATTCATTAGTTTTATTTGTAAGATGGTAAGGAAATGCTTCACTTTCCCTCAATATGTGATCATCAGGAAACTGCAAAACTGCAATCTTCAAACATCAAGTTACTTTAAGGCTTGGGCATGCTGAAACCTGATTACTGGTTTTGTCATTTAGTAATGCTTCAAATACATATTGCAAAACACATCTGTAAGTGGGTAGCAATCTGCAGCATGCCAAAGAAACCAGCTTTACAGACAGAACTAGAACTTTGCTAAATTATTGAAATCAAAACAGAGATTTGATAAGAACAAACTTGATAAGCAGTACAGGAATCGTTAAAATGAAAAAAGATTCAGAACTTTGATCATTTATATCTGAAATTCTCATTTCACAGTGAGAAAAAAAAATCCTCCCTCATACAGAGCAAGGTCATTGTATGCCCTTCCAGACCACAGATGGCCATTGTTAGCTACTTAAGTCTTAATTCCTCATTGGCAAAGACATTTTTATTGAGTATTATTTTAATAAATAGATAAAAAACATATTAAAAAGATTTAAAATGAAAAAGGAGTAAACTAACTAAGGCAATTTAAAGTAGTATTTGATCTTTTCAACAGTGACCCTTCTCTTATGTCCTGTATCATAGTCCTTTAATTTTTTTAACAGGTTCGACTAACAGGATGTTCACCTTTTTTGGACACACTTTATTTGGACACATTTTCTGAATAAATAGGCTTTTAACTATCTTATAGTCATCAGAAAGTAATTAAATAGTCAAATATGGCTGTATGATAATGTAAACATTCCTGGATGTATTGAATTTCACTATGGAATGCTTTCCATAACAGGAGGAGAGATGAACTGTCCCTCATCTCCACAGCTATTTTCTTAAACAGGCCATGGGGTATGCATCGAAACTGTGATTCTTAGTCACTTAGATTCTTAGAAAACTGATTTCCTCAGTTAAATATTTTTGAGCACAGATGTTAAATGGACAGTGCAGACTTCTTGGTCTTTTGGATGCACACATAACTTAGGGAGACACATATTTTATAAACAATAAACAATCATTATACTTTTAACATAAAAGGCAGTGTGTTACCAGGGCAATTAAATCTGTATAAATTTTAATATTTTTAAATTTAATTGACCCTTGCCTGGTATGTAATTTATGTTATCGTTTTAGTGCTATAAAGGATTAAAGGATTTTTCCTTCACATTGCCTCTGCTTTTCACAGGCCAGTCAATCAACTCCTGGACCGGACCAACACAGACATCCAATCATTCAGCACTGTAGGACACTGGCTAGAGAGTGCAAGAACACTGCCTTGCAAAGAGGCCTTCAGCGGGGTCAGCTACAGCTCCTGTGACACACTACCCAAGACGTCTGCAGAGTAAGATCACATTACTTTGCTCTCTTATGGAGGGTACACACGTGGTCTATATTTTAGAACTGTCTTTGACAGAATAAGAACTACTATAGAACCTGGTTTTGAAAGCAAAACACATAACCACATGTTTGGCATATTTGACTTTTCAAACAAACATTGCTTTTGTGTGGATACATGTCACAGTTGTGTAATTGCTTGCATGTCTCCCCACAAATGTAATGTGCAATAAGACATGTAACAACTTTTTTATAAGTCTGTCACATAGAGACAAACTTTCAGCACGTTTGAAACCAATCAGACATACAACATGAGTGTTTTCCCTTTTATGTGTGGACTCTATGCCATAACCACCCTAAAGGCTAGAATTATTTCTTTTATTTATAAATATACATCCGTTTTTATATCAGTTCCAGCTTTGGTTCACATATTCCAAATGCAGTTGCTTCCCAGTGTTTAAATAACTATATAGTAGCTGGCAAACATATCTCCTGTAAGCCTAAATAACATCTGCAGAGATGCTTTTTTTGTCTTCAATTGATAAAGTATTTGACAGTGTAAATAACATGACACTGATAATCAACATGATCAAAGACAGGGTCCTGGAGCTGTGGTTTTGTTGTACTGCGCCGCACTCTCTGGAGGAAGCATCTAAACAGTGAAATACCAGCCCCTGAGAATGCTTTATGTATATGTTTGATTCTGATGCCTTGGTAAATAATTACATGCAAATAGAGAGAGGAATTCTTTCCCCTAACCATGACCCAAAATGGGTCACTTAACATGCAGATCACTTTCTCATAGCATAGGCTTATGCAGTGAAGTGGACTGCACCATGTTGTGCAGAATGACTGCAGAGAACAGATTTGTGTTCAGTACTCTCACAAACTTAGGAGGCATACACAAAGCTTTACTGTGATGGCTGAACTTATACAGGTTTTAAATGATAGTTTTGTAAATAATAATAATAATAATAATAATAATAAGTGGTTTTAGTGATGCTGACATTTTTTTTTATTTGTTGTTGTTGGTGGTGGTGGTAGTTTAAGTGCAAGGCTATAACCTGCTAGGATTTAGGCCTTCAAACAGGCTGTCATAATCAATTAAAGAAACATGACATCAGCTACATTTTGTCCGAAATTACAATGTAAAACAATGTGTAGCCAAAAATGCTTTCATCTTCATCTTTTTAAACATTTAGTGAGCATTTAGCAAAGGTTAAGTCTTTACAAAGATGTATTGTGCCTTTGAACTTTGTGATGAATTCCATAAGAGCATATAATTAAAAAATGCTAATATTTTAGGTATTACACAGCACAATATAAAATTCTAATTGAAAGGCACCAACTACTGAATGTGTATGACACTTGAGAATCTGCCATGGCTATTATAATAAATATTGGGCTAAGTTGCAAAAAGCTAATACAGTTAACTGCTGCATCAAGAAATGCAAAGAAAAGGTCAAATCTAAAGCACAGTGTCCCAATACATTTTTCTGCTACTCTAGAATGCAGTCACTGACAATTTATTATCTAGCAAAAAAAGATGGAATTTGTTAAAGAGTGAAATATCTTGTTATTACGTTGTCCTTAAAGCCTTATTAAATTAAAGGCAGACACTTGCCTCAGTGAGTTTAAATTAATTTTCAGTACGGTTTCATTAAGATAATGTTTACCACTGAGAGCATACCAGTAAAGAAAGCTGAGGTTTTCTATGTAAGACTATGTGAGGCACTAAGGTAAGCAGTTCTAAATATAATGTCTTTGAATTAAATTAGTGCTGATCTTTACTCTAGGGTGTCTGTAAATATCAGAATGTCTCAAGCTTGTGTTTCTTTTTTTGCTTACAATTTTAGTGTTCTGTTTTAATGCATAAAACAGAAAAAAAAAGTCCCAGCTTCAATGAAATGGTTTCGTCTGCAGTAGCATAGTGTATTTTTAATATTGGAGTTATGAGAAAGACATAATAATGAATAATTATTTCCCTAATCTAAAATTTGTTATATAAATTTGTGGACAATATTTATTAATTTTACTGGTTAAAGTCAATTACCTTCTTTTTTTGATGTAAAGGCTCAGATTAGCTCAATATTAAAAGATTGTATAAAAATATGCAGTATGACATGCAACCAAGAACTTATGCATTAAGTGTATCTAAATTATTAGTGACAGTAAAACAAGAAAAAAAACATGATAAGGCATCAAGTGCTTTAAAACCAGATAGGGGTGGTATTCAATCTAAAGGTTTGCTTTGTCCAGTAGAATCTGCCTGGCTGATGTCAGGCCTGCGGCCTCTTGTCCTGAGTGGGAGCCATCCATGGGAATTACGACCCTTTAGGCCTTACAATTTAGATGGTGGGTTTTGATCGTGACTTATTGTGTGCTGATGCCTTTCCAAGCTTTTAATTACATAGATTATTAAAAAAAAAAATTATAAATGCGCAAACTAAAAGTCTGCCTAACGGATTATATGTTAACAGTGCACGGTTTAACATAGATTGACCTTTACTAATATGCATTCCTCGTGAAGACACAACCTAATATAAGCGTGTGTGTTTGTTACTGTCTGCTTCTAGTCTACACTAGTTTGTTTACAACTGCATGTATGAAATTAATCCAAAAATATGTTTTGCCACATTTTACAGTATTCAGTACTAACATACAGAAATAATTATTTGATCCCTTGCTGATTTTGTAAGTTTGCCCACCAACAAAGATATGAGCAGTCTATAATTTTAAGGGTAGGTTTATTTTAACAGTGAGAGATAGAATATCAAAAAGAAAATCCATAAAATTACATTGTATAAATTATATAGGTGGTACGGTGGCTTAGTGGTTAGCACGTTCGCCTCTCAGCGCTAGGGATTCCCGGTTCAAATCCCCATCTGGGTGGAGTTTCCATGTTCTCCCCGTGTCTGCGTGGGTTTCCTCCGTGTTCTCCGGATTCCTCCCACAGTCCAAAAACATGGATCAAGTCAATTCAATTCTCAAAATTGCCCCATATAGAGTGTGTCTGTCTAAGTGAATGTGTGCCCAGCGATGGATTGGCGCCCTGTCCTGGCTCTATCCGCCCAGCGCCTGAGATGTTCTCCCCTGGATGGGCATGGGGAACCCCACCGCGACCCTAATAGAGGATAAAGCGGGAGATAATGAATGAATGAATGAAAAAATTATATAAATTTGTTTTCATTTTGCAAAGAGAAATAAGTATTTTATTCCTCTAGTAAACAAGACTTGGTGGCAAAACCCTTGTTGACAAGCACAGCAGTCAGATGTTTTTGTAGATGATGATGAGGTTTGCGCACATGTCAGGAGGAATTCAGGTCCACTCCTCTTTGCAGATCATCTCTAAATCATTAAAATTTTGAGGCTGTCGCTTTTCCGCTCTGAGCTTCAGCTCCCTCCATAAGTTTTCTATGGCCAGCCATGACCTATATTTAATGTCTGGTGGAGGGAAGGAGGCTGTCAGTCAGGGTTTTACAGTACATGGCTCCATCCTTTCTCCCATTAATGCGTTAAAGTAGTCCTGTGCAGAGATACACCCTGAAAACAGTGCTTCCGACTGCATGCTTGACAGTGGGTACTGTGTTCTTTGAGTCATAGTCAGCATTTCTCACAGCGAGTTGAGTTAAGGCCAAAAAACTCAATGTTTGTCTCATCTGAACACAGCACCTTCTCCCAATCACTCTCAGAATCATCCAGCTGTTCATTGTCAAACTTCAGATGGGCTTGCACATGTGCCTTCTTGAGCAGGAGGACTTTGTGGGCACTGCAGGATTTTAATCCATTATAGCATTATGTGTTTCCAATGGTTTTCTTGTGGTCCCAGCTTAAGATTATTAATAAATTCCCCCATTTAGTTTTAGGCTGATTTCTCACCTTAGGATACCCCACGAGGTGAGATTTAGCATGAAGCTCCAGTCTGACTAATTAATTAAGTCTGTGGATAGGTGTCTTTTATACAGATGATAATTTAAGACAGCTGTCCTTGGTAGGGGATCAAATACTTATTAGTCTCTGTAAAATGCAAATAAATTTATATAAATTGTACAATTGTCATTTTCTAGATTTTCTAGATCTCCATCCATCCATTATCTTCCGCTTTATCCTATATTAGGGTCACGCGGGGGGGGTTCCCCATGTCCATCCAGGGGAGAACGTTTCGGGCGCTGGGCAGAACACACTCTTTATGGGGAAATTTGGAGAACTCAATTGACTTGATCCATGTTTTTGGACTGTGGGAGCAAACCGGAGAACCCGGAGGAAACCCACACGGACATGGGGAGAACATGGAAACTCCACCCAGATGGATTCAAATTTTATTTAAAAAATTTTTGAACAATTAGATACATAACTTTATTCGAAAAGAGGAAAGGAAAACACTACTTTACAGAATAAGTACTTTGTTCCATCTTTAAAACAGTGGTTGTACTGTCAAGAATTGGTAGTTTTTGAAAATTAATCTGAACCAGGCCTGCAATGTATCATCACTGAAACACTAAATTCAGAATTTAATAGCAAAGTCTAAGGGAAAATGTCACAACATCTGTCCATGTAAGAATAGAAAATAGGTCAAACAAACACATCAGCAATAATCTTAGAAAAGCAAGAGTTGCTGCACTTAGGTCTGGGAAGTGTTACAGGGACATTTCCAAGCAAATTGATGTATATTATTTACTAGTAAAGAAAGATCTTTTACAAGTGGAAAACATGACAGTTGAAAATGTTCCCAGAATTATTGTCCTAACAAATTCATCTCTAGGTCAGAATGTGCAATGCTCAGCAAAATTACAAACCCAAGAGTTACATCCCAGAATCCACAGGCGTCATTCAGCAATGTTAAATGTTCAAGCTCATGACAGTACAATAAAAAAAAAACAGACATGGCTTGTTTGAAAAATTGAGGGCAGATTCCACCAAAATTATTTAAAATACTGATCTAAAAACCATACAGAAAACTATTTCTTCAAAGTATTTCTGCCAATAGTGGCTTCACAAGCTATTGATTCATAGGTTTATTTCTCAGTTTAACACACAAGGCTTTTCCAGTTAAATATCCTTTATATAGAGTTTATATATATAATTTTTTTTCTTAAATACTTAATGACAAGTTATAAATTATCATGTGTTGTTCACATTAGGTTGTAGTTTAGCTCATTTTACCATAGAATTTGTGTTCTGTATTAAGAGTGAGTTTATGCATTTGATTCTTCAGTCTGTTTATTCAATTACTAACATATATTTACATGCCTAAAAAGCCAAATTCTGTTTCACTCACTGGGACCACGGTGTGACATATATTTATGTAGACACCATTAAAAGAAGTCATTACAGATTTTTTTAAGACTCCATGTTGCAGAACTCTATAAATTCAGAGTATATATTACTTTTTAACTGGTAGATTTGATTTGCACTTGCCATTTAATGAAAGTTTTACCACTTACATTTTGTTCTCTCACATTCTTTTTCCAGGGACTTTAAGATGGTTGGTGTTACAATTGTTGGACCTCAAAAGAAGATTGTGAGCAGTATCAAAGCACTTGAAAATCACACAAAGAATGGTCCAGTACCAGTCTGAAAAGGCATATAAATAAGTAAAAACAATTAATGAAAAAAACAATAGGTTGAAGAATGAAATGCAAAGGACATTCTTCTGGCTTTAACGTATTGTAATTTTAGACTAGTGGAAGAAAGAGAACGTTAAAACCATAACAACGAAGATATCAGGGCAGTGCAGAGCAACACTCCTGACCAATTTCTGTCTTGCAACACTGATGGTGCTCAGGAGGAAAATATGCCTAACAGCTTATAATTGTGTTGCCTTAGAAAAATGACAAGGGAAACAGTGTGAAAAGTTATGAATCTGTGTGCTCTAAAAACAGGGACTGTATGTTCCTGTGAACTCATTGTGCATCTTGGATAGAGCAACTTGATAATATGAACCTGGCCAGTGTCCTTTAAGTGACTAAAACAAAATGTTTTTAACTTTGACAAGAGATAATAAAGTGACCTGAGTAATGAAATTGCCAGGCGACCACTTTCTTTTTTTACATAAAGGCTGTTTAACCAAACACCTCACTGGCTTTCAGTAATCATGTTGTTTTTGTTGTGTCTTAGCTAGGGAAAAACATTGGATGCCTTTAAATTTTTTTTAAATGTCTTTGAAAAATGGAGAAGTTGAGAAATGGATTCCAGGAAATGACAGGAAAGTTGGCCACAAATGTCTGAACGTCTGTCTGATAAAGGCAAATACATGTTCCAGCAATTTGCTAATGCTTCTGAGGATTTGGCACACTGAGCAGTCTACTTGATTAATGCATATAACAGGGATATAAGTGATGTTATAAACATTAACAGTAAGTGTGGGAATTTACTTATAGACTGTTTACAGTGAATTTATTTTCCCGAGATCTTTATGTCACTTAAAAAAGACAAATGATTGTGATGTCCCAAACTTGTTTAATTAAAGCCACTCTTAAACTCTACTCCTTGTCTTTCTATACTGGAAATATTCATACCAGAAATAGGTGTATTCCTGTTGTTGCTTCCTCCTGAAAAACCTCTCGAGGTCTCTTGAAGACTATAAGATTTGACCAGCTGGAATATGGTCAATACTTCTATTATTGTCAGCGTATGGTTTCAGAGACAGTAAGTCTGGAGATCATTGTGTAGTGGGAGGATAAAAGTTATGTAGCAGGAATGTAGGAGCTCAGTGATGAGCACAGTGTATAATTTCCTGCAGTAAAGTCCTATACATCTTGAAACAGAACAAGCTTCAAGGAGTAATTCAATGTCAAGTTATTCATGTTCTACTGCAAATGCTCAGGATGTGCCAGCCTCATTTCATTTTAGGAAGCATTGTGGGTACTGTGTAACCGACTTCTTCAAACTTACTGTCATTTGGTCGCAAATTTGTTTTGGCTGAACACAGAAATATTAAGCTTTTATAGAAAAGGGATGCATCTTCAGTCCTAAAATGCCTGTGACCCACACTGTTTAATAACTTTCCTGATCTGTGCACCTTGATTTTAACTCAGGTGCCATAAGAAAAGAAAACTGCTTATCTACAATGAACTATAAAAAAAGAGAATGTGTGGTATTTATATTCAAATGATTGTTATTATTACAGGCACTTTTTAAGTTAATGCATTTTGACATGGCATGTGTGGCTTATGATATTTTCTAATTAACAAGGATATTCATTTGAAAAATGTTTTTCACAAAATGCATTACTCAGCTCTTCCTTCTCTCTCCTGCAGTCTGCCTGTATGTTGCTGCTCTTTCAACTTAAAGCATGTACATATGTAAAAAGCACCTGTAATAATAGCAATGGTGATTCTCCCCAGCCAACGTTTTGTACAAATGTTTGTATGTATAAAAGAATGAAAGCAAATGTGTTTATAAAAATGAACAAAAAGAAGAAAAAAAAAACTTTGTATTATATTTTCTATAATGTTTGCTTTTTTTTACTTTACAATCAACAATAATGACCTATTTATTTAATAACTAATAGAGTACCATGCCAATATGAATGTTTTCATTTGTAGCATACTGTAAGTTATAATGTGGTTTTGTTATGACATCATTAATGTTGTGCATTTTACTTTATGAAACCTTTCTAAAGAGCAATACTGTTTTCCACCAAGTCCTCCTCTGCTTTTTCTTTAAAGATTCTGCATCTGTATGTATATGTGTGTACGGTGCGTGTGTGTGTGTGTGTGTGTGTGTGTGTGTGGGTGTGTGCTAGTATTAGTTGGTGTTTAAAAATAGATGGCATTGTCTACTAAAATTAAATGATTTGTAGTGGAAACATTTTATATATTTTTATAATAAACTGTCTAAAAATATTCTCAAAATAATGAATGCAGTGAGGGTTGTGTCTTGGTGGCTATACGTTAGATTTTGGTTTGTGTGCACAGCTGTAGTGATATGAGGGATTCTTCCTATATCTGTGCTGTGCACTCAGGCAGTGATCCTAGTAATAGTCACCTACTACCACATACTTTTTGTGAGTTGTACACAAGTGGAAATAATATTTAGCTTTTTCTAAACATCAAAATAAATGTCCAAAACTAGTGTGTTTTTTTCAAAGTTCAAAGTTGTAATAAAACCCAAACTGTTTAATAACTTATTTAATAATATTTAATAATGTACTGCAGTAAAAAAAATACAGATTAAAGCCATATGTTTAAATACAAACAAAAAAATGAAAGAATTTGGATGCATTTTGTTTTCTCTTGTACTGCCACATGACCACATACACCCCCCAACCCCACCTCCCCCCCACACACACACCCCAGTTTCCTGCGTTGCATATTTTAGTAACTTTTTTTTTAAGTTTGGGGGGGGGGGGGGGTTTGAATAGTGTTTTAGCAAAAGTGGGGATGTTGAACACCCCCACCCTCCCCTCTAGTTACATCCCTGAAGTAAATCACATGCTTAGTAACTTAGAACTTTTTTTTTCTTTTTTAGCTAAGACCTCAATGTTAAGTGAAGTGATTTGTATTGGGTAGAAACAGATGCAAACTTTTTTTAAATGTTTTTCAAAAATCTAGGATGTCTTTCCCTAAACATTCTTACTCATAAGTATTTTGTAATTTCTGGAATCGAAATATAGTATTATAAAATATTTAAGTATGGTTTGATTTACCTTCAACTTCACAATGCCTGCACTTTGTGTTTTTCTAAACATACATAAATATTAAAGCAAACAGGTCTTAAATCACAAAAAATAATGAATACATATATACAATATATAGACCAACTACATAGGAGGGCGGCACGGTGGCTTAGTGGTTAGCACGTTCGCCTCTCAGCGCTAGGGATTCCCGGTTCAAATCCCCATCTGGGTGGGGTTTCCATGTTCTCCCCGTGTCTGCGTGGGTTTCTTCCGGGTTCTCCGGTTTCCTCCCACAGTCCAAAAACATGGATCAAGTCAATTGAGTTCTCCAAATTGCCCCATATAGAGTGTGTCTGTGTGAGTGAGTGTGTGCCCAGCAATGGATTGGTGCCCTGTCCTGGGTGTATCTGCCCAGCGCCCGAGACGTTCTCCCCTGGATGGGCATGGGGAACCCCACCGCGACCCTAATAGAGGATAAAGCGGGGGATAATGAATGAATGAACTACATAGGAGGGTAGTCATCATCTTGTTATCCATGTAAACCCTAATTGGGGGATATTGTTTACCTTTAATGCTCCTGAAACCCCAAATTATCAAATCTATTGCCATTGCAAATTATTATGTTCAGTTTTGTACCCTGTCATAATACCTCCAATCACTACCAGAATGTCTGTTCTGTACTAAAGCAGAACTGAATATCTTCACAATAAGCTGTAACCAGCTCTGTAATCCTACTTGGTTCCTTGCAAAAACCTGACTACATTTCACAGTAAAGCTGTCTGAATTTGATGTCAAATCATGCTGCTGTGCTCTAGACAACCTGCAAATCCTGAGATCCCTGCCTTTTGTACAGAAACATCAGTTTTTTTGGGTATGCTACAAGTCTAAGCTCACACTAAAGAAAATTCGACCCTCTACATTAAACAGACTTATAGAACAAAGATGTTCAATACTCACTTAATCCTTCTCTCTTGCTATGATACATAAGTCCTACATTATGACAATAAACCTCATTCAATTCAATAACCATTTTAAACACCTTACACCCCTGCTTTCATAGATAGTATCATATGTATCTTTCTCATTATTAAGGTTGCTTGGACTGTATGGACTATCCAAAATCACCTATTAAACTATAGGTAAATTAGGTATTTTTAACGGGTAAATTTGGGTTAAGTGGAAGAGATGTAGGTTTGTTATTTAACCAAGTATGCAGTAACAACATAATATTAGACATGAGGCATCCACCGTATTAGGAAAATTATATCAGGTAAGAGATTACATTCTCTATTGTTAAAGTTCTGCTGGTCAAGATCATAGTATTATTTGGTGTTGGAATTTTAATTTTTGTGTTTGTATCTAACTTACAGTAAACTTACAGTTGACCTACAGTTGCAACATTTTTTTTATCTGCTTGATCAAGTCATTTAACTGCCTTCCGTCTGCTGCAGATGCTTATTTTGTCCAGTTTAGTAAGTCATCCAAGAAATGTTTGCCTATTGATTTATGCATAGTGCATAGATAGACGTGCATAGTAATTCCTACCTACAACTATATAGTAAGTAGTATGTGATATTAAATGCAGGCCTGGGTAAAAATGAAAACTGCTATGATGAGTTTTTCACCCACAACAGCCCTATAATGGGCTTTTCCCTCTTGTTGCCTGTCTCTTCAAGCTGTCTCAGGCTCTTTCCCTTTGTGTTGACTGTTTAACAGCAGTCACTTCTTTAACCAGATAACACAAATAAAACAGGATATGGTATAGGTTCTGTATCTAATGAATCAACACATCAAACTCAGCCCTAACTATTACTATGATTAATCATGTTTTCCTATGAGCTTTTAAAACTTCTTTCTATGGTGACTACAATCATACATTATACAATATACAATTTATACTGTAATGTCAACTTTAAGTAAATTGCTTAAATAGTACTTAAGTAAAAACAAAAATAATTAAATTGAAAAACAAACATGATTTCAAAATGAAAAAGGTCCAGATCATCAACTGCCAAAAATAAAGTCACCACCTGGATGTAACTTAGCTAACAGGTACAAGCCTCCTGTTGGATAATTATTGCATGGGCGATTATCTTTCAGCTGGCAACAAGTGTTTAACAACACTGATGCAATGAGTTGCTTCTCATGTCTTAAACAACCATGTCGAAGACATCCCATAGTCGTGGACAAGATGTTAGTCCGTTTGTGAAGGGTCGAATCATTGGCATGCATCAAGCAGAGAAAACATCAAAGGAGATTGCAGATTGGGTTAAGAACTGTCCAAAGCATCATTAAAAATTGGAAGGATAGTGGGGACCCATTGTGTTCGAAAAAGAAATGTGGGCACAAAAAATTCTGAATGAACATGATCAGCAATCACTTAAACGTTTGGTGAAATCAAATCAAAGAAAAACAGAACTCAGGGCTTTGTTTAATAGTGACTTTAAAAGCATTTCCACATGCACAATGTGAAGGGAACTCAACAAATTGGGACTGAACAGCTGTTAGGCTTACGAACAACACTAATCAGTAAGGTTAACTGGGGGAAAAGGCTTCAATTAGCCAGGGAGCACAAGGATTGGACTCTAGAGCAATGGATGAAAGTCATGTGGTCTGATGAGTCCAGATTTACCTTGTTCCAGAGTGATGGGCGCATCAGGGAAAGAAGAGAGGCAGGTGAAGTGATGCAGCCATCATGCCTATGGCCTGTGGAGGCAGTGCCATGATCTGATGTTGCTGCAATTGGTCAGGTCTGGGTTCAGCAACAGTATGTGCTCAAAGAATGAGGTCAGCTGACTACCTGAATATACTGAATGACCAGGTTATTCCATCAATGGACTTCTTCTTCCCTTATGGCACAGGCATTTTCAAATGATGGGATTCATTGGGCTTAAATTGTGAATAACGATTCAGGGAGCAGGAGACATCATTCTTACACATGGATTGGCCATCACAGAGTCCAGACCTTAACCCTATTGAGAAATTGGACATTGGGATGTGCTGAAAAGGCTTTGCGCAGCAGTCAGACCTCTTGATGACAGCCACCATCAATGCAAGATCCTGGTGAAAAATTATTGTAATACTGGATGAAAATAAATATTGGGACATTGCAGAATCTTATTGAAACAATGGCACAGTAAATTCATAGTGTAATCAAAGCTAAAGGCGGTCCAACGAAATATTAGTGTGTGCGACCTTGTTTTTGGTGGCGACATTTTTTTTGGCCAGGCAGTATATACAATACAGACAATGGATAATTATATAGTAGAATTATATACATATTAACAAAAATTACTGTTGTTCTTAATTAAATTACAATATATTTCATTAAAAACTTAGAATAACTTGGTTGTGATATATATTTGGTCCAGATTACTCTGTCCTATTTTCTTCCTAGCATTCAAAAAGGGAGGACCAAAGACAGGAATCAAACACAGAAGCAACATAATGCATGGAAGTGGCACCACTTTGGTGTTTTTGATCTTTAAAATCATTTTGCATCAGACATGTGTTTTTATTCTTCAGTCCAGTTTGTATCCGCGGTGCATGGTGAATAGTTAAAGAAAGCCATGTTACTGTCTACATTCAATAAATCATTTCATATTCTCCCATGCATACTTAGAAGAAAAATTTATTGTGAAATTTTAATGTGTCTGATTTTTAAGGTTTGCAGAGCCATCGGACATGACGATCTGAGAAATGAATGATGAGAAAGGCGTTCTAGCCAGAAAACATGAGCCAGAGCAGATGTGGCAGCCCAGATGTGCTAGAACTTCACAGGCACACGGAAAGTGGTGGCAAACAGGGCAAAAAGCAATAAGGATAGTGTGTGGGATGCTGGTCTATTTGTTCTGCAGGTGATGTAATTCCTCCCACTGCTCTTTTAATACCCCTGTGAGTGAAGAGAAGTGAAATGAAATGTAAAGCATTGAGACAGGTGCACCGATCTCTCTGCCATATTATTTCAACATAACAATGCACAACAATGGGAGTTTTCAATATGATTATGTTTACAAGCCAGAAAAGCTGCACTGCCTTCAGCTTGCTGGGAGGATATACTTTGTCCCACAGATTCACTGCAGTGATGAGAAAACATTAAACAACTAGAGTAAATATTTTTTACAGTAAAAAAAAAAAAAAAAAAAAAAACAAAAATAAATAGTAGAAGTTTTTGAAAATGTATTTAATTTTTTTTTGTTAAATTTGTTAAATGTTAAGTTGGTCAGAGGCAAGTTTGTTTTATAATTAAATTTTCTTTTAATTACACCTTTAAATTCATTCATTCATTCATTATCTTCCGCTTTATCCTATTCCCCATGCCTATCCAGGGGAGAACGTTTCGGGCGCTGGGCAGATACACCCAGGACAGCACGCCAATCTATCGCTGGGCACACACTCACTCACACAGACACACGCATACACACTCTATATGGGGCAATTTGGAGAACTCAATTGACTTGATCCATGTTTTTGGACTGTGGGAGGAAACCGGAGAACCCGGAGGAAACCCACGCAGACACGGGGAGAACATGGAAACTCCACCCAGATGGGGATTCGAACCGGGAATCCCTAGTGCTGAGAGGCAAACGTGCTAACCACTAAGCCACCGTGCCGCCTCACCTTTAAATTATTAGGCATTAAATATTAATAATTTCAATTGTCCAAATGGCTACCATTCTTCTTTTATGCAGGACGTTTTTTTTTAAATTGTACCCTTCATGATGTGCCACACTTTTTCAAAAAAGCCTTATTGTTGTTGATTTTTGCATTAGTCATGTATGGTTGCAAAAGCTATAGTAAATTATGGTCGCCCAAGTGCTAAATGTCTACAGATGTGCTCAATTGTTTGTGGACCCTATAGAATTTTATACATAATTTTCATCTAAAATTTAATGACATTCAAACAAATACAAATAGTAGTGTATGAGTTTATAAGGTCACAGCAGACTTCATAAGCTAATAAAGATTTTTTTCACATTGACTAATAGTGTTCATAAGTCCACCATCAGAAGAACATTGGAGAAAGCCACTTCTATCCAAAAAGCACTGTTCTTATTTGCTAAAAATCACATAGACAAGCCAAAAGGTTTTTGGAACTATGTTTTGTGGATGAATGCAGCTGGATGTTGATTAGAGGTGATTGACGCACCTGTCGGAGGTTTCTTGATTGTGTGCAGCCTTTATGAGTTTAAACACCTCATGCTGCAGAGCCAGAGCTTATGGAATGACAGAAGCGTGGCTTTTGGCAAAAACCACCAGCCAGCAGACGCATTTAAATGCACTTTTATTTCAGTCTGTTAATAAAGCCCATTCCTGTGCATGTAAATTCCTGTCTCTGGTTTTCATTCGGTCTAACCTTGTGACAATATATTTTTGTTTTAATAAGAAATGTTTGAGTAAAGAAAAAACACTGCATTGCCTGTTTTATGTAGAATTGTGTTCTTCCATTTTTGTAACAACTCCAAGATAAACCTTCATTCAATGAAATTAATCAACACTTTATCAACCTCAATGTTGGACACCTCTAAAAAGATTTAAAATTTTAAATATTAATACACAACCTATTTGGTCCATATTTATTAAACCCTCACCTGTTTCTGGTTAGGTTTTACACTGAACATAAAATTTTACTAATAACATGCAAAATCTTACATAAACAGCACCACAGTATCTGAATAAAGTATAAAGATCAGTATAAAGAAAACTTTGTGTAATCCAACACATGCGGACCATTTGCAAAGTGCAGTCCTTTTTAGTTTCTAGAATTACCATATATACATAATATATGTAGAATGTCAATTGAATACATTTACCTAAAATATTTAGTTTGACACAAGCAGGTAACACATAGCTATACTGCATACTAAAATTTAATCTTGTACAAAAAAAAATAGGTCTGCCCAAACAGCATGATTTTGAACCTCTGTTAAACTATATCATAGATTAGATATTGCTTTCAAATAGATACGATATGGCTTTGAAGTAGCTTGTAAAAAGCAACTGCTAATCACACTTTCAACATCTAATATAATAAACGTTTGTGCCATTTTTTTATATTATAGCACCCAGAGACACATCAGGTCTTCTTTTCCAGCCTTTAAAAAGTCTCCAGCTGTTTGCAGCTGCATTACAAAGCAGAACGACACCTTGCAAAGCCATAAGCAAGTCTTAGCCTGACAGCTAACCAAAAGCATGACATTCGCAGAAATCACTTCCTCATTGGGGTCATGGGTTAGCAGTAAACCTGCTAATGGCCTGTGGTAATCAATTCAGCTCTGTGTTTGTATGTGAACGAGAAATCTTTTACATGGTTTTATTTTAATAAATAACTTACAAATAAATTACAACTACATACACATTCTTTCAAACAAAATTGATTAAAAATCACTCAGACTGGAAAACATTGTGAGATGAATGCAGAATACATAACACCATGTATTTATGAATACATAACACCATGCATCTTTACAAATGTACAACCGATGTAATTACTATCAGTTTCTTGTCCGTGATAATCATATTTGCTTATTTTATTTATTTATTATATTTTTCTTTTGAATTGCAAAATGTATTTTATTAAATGTAAGTATTAATATAGACTACATTAATTTGTTGCACCTTATAGTGTGTGATGAAACTGTTTCAAATATCACTATTAAACATTAATATAGATAAAGGTTGTAATTAATTTTATTTGACAATATAGACATTGTTTTGCTATTAATGAACTAGCATATACTGTATTAATACCTTGCTTTCACTTTTTTAATTCAGTGATTATGATTTATTTTCTGAAGTGGGTCAAGTTGAAACCACTCGAGTAAAGTGACTACTTTTCAAACATTTGCTTAAGGATGAGGAATAGTCACTTCCACTTTCAGTACTGAAGTCATTCCAACATTCCATGGTTTAGAGAATGTAATCTGGTCCCTTACGTCATGAGTATCTGGCAATGCTCTCATTTCTTATGATCAAAGCTCACACTGCGTCACAACAACACATCACTTATGTGTGCTTAAGTGTGGTGAGAATTAGTGTTAGGTTAACATCTTGTTGTATTTATCTTAACTGCAGATCTGTTTTAACAACATAACCTGGCAGAATAGACTAAAACAGCTGGACATGTGAGATTCAGTGTGGATCCAGTGCTCCCTAACTCTGAGACAGGGTGAGTTCTTTAAAATTACTGCTTATGGTTTTGTGACAGTCAATAAAAAAATGACATACTTTTGTCTCCTCGTATAGTAATTTGATTATGACATGCTATTTTACCAAAACCTCAATTCTACAGAATGAAGAAAAGCCATTCATATTGCATATATATATATATATATATATATATATATATATATATATATATATATATATATATATATATATATATATATATATAGCACTGTCACAGATCAAAAACAGTTAAATTAAACATATTATTACATTTACTAACTTTATTATCTTGCTTGAGCCTTTTATCATGTGTGCCCTTGCTGTGTACTCATTACTGACTGTAGTTATATGATCTGTCCTGCCTGACATCAAGGAGTTGCCTTGAAATGCAGACATCTTTATGATTTACAATCTGTACTTTACTTACAGATTAGAAAGACATGACCACGAATGGATTTCAATTCTGAGTTAGCCAAAAGCAGAAAGTCTTACATGAAGGTCTGGTTCAGGGACAGGCTAACATGTGGATACTAATGGAATGGGGTGGATGAAACTCCCCATGGACTGCACTGTTCAACAGACAAAGACAGCACAGAGATGCCTGGAAGAAGCATGCTGAGAGGATAGACCTCAATAACACAGGCTTTAACCAGCCCAAGAGGAAGCAGGGGGACTTTGCCATAATTCACTTATAAAACAACACGGGGTGCAATGACCTCAAGCCCACAGGCAAAGGCTTTCTACCAGCTATAGCTCCACATGTTCATTTAAAAAGTGGCTGCTTTTATGTTTACTTTGAGATCATGGTGGCTTCCAAATCCACAAATCTTTAAATTGTCAGAATGCAGTTGTGTTTTTTTGGTTTCAATTTAGTTCCTCTCATTAGCTGGCTTTGCCCCTCTCTCGGCACACAGAATGTTTCCATGCTGTTCAGACATGACTAATCCCTTCTGCTCCTACATCATGAAACCCAGTACAACTTCAAATATTTTAATTACATCGGTATTATACCTTTAAACTCTAAAAATTTGACTCAGCATCAACTTTATTTTGTCTCAAGCAACAAAAGTTTACTTGATTTCAGTTTGGCAGGTTCTCCCTAAGTATTTTATAGCAAAGGATTGTATTGTCAAGGGTGTTTACCCCATGGGTTCAGTGTTTCTAAAATTAATGCTAAAATTAATGTCTTGACCTACATTAGAATGAGCCACAGATAAAGGTGAATGAATATTAGCAAATTGTACCCATAACTAACAAAATGTTCAAGATGATAATACAACAAGTCAAGTAGACAGTTGCACAATGTGTAGCACTGTGTCCTCACAACAAAATGGTTCTGGGTCAGCTATCACATAGATAAGTTGACCTCTGTCCTTTCTATGTGCATGTTCTCCCTGTGTCTGCATGACTTTTCTCAGCATTTTCCGATTTGCTATAACAGTTCAAGGACATGTAGGTCAGAAAAATTGGATATACCAACTAGCTCCTAAACTGTGGACCTGACCTGTCTACAGTTCTTTCCCACCTTTTGTCAAATGAGCAATGAGCCAGACTCTGTTCCATGACTTTAATTATGATTCCACTTTCAATTATTAATTATAAGTGGGATAAATATATGAGTAAAGTATGAGTAAATCAGCTAATTTTTCATAACCGTCTTCTAGACCTTTAGAGCTACATGAATACATAAGTAGGATTTACTTTATTCCAATCCTTAGCTTATTCATTGGCTTTACTTGTCTTTTACAAATTAATCCCTATTGTTTTACATTCTAAAGCAATATTAAGTAGCTTATGTAATAAGTAAATGCTATAAACAGCACTATTATGAAACTAATAGACGGAAAAAGGTTAGTTATTTATGTGTGCAACCAGAGATGCAGCAAATTTCATGGTGATAATGCTCTAATTCATGAATCATAAATCACGAACAATGCTATTGTTCATTAAATGGAACATGCTCACCCAATTAGGAGTTGTCA
Organism: Corydoras sp. C115; assembly: GCA_019802505.1. NCBI lineage: Eukaryota > Metazoa > Chordata > Actinopteri > Siluriformes > Callichthyidae > Corydoras > Corydoras sp. C115. The sequence continues at coordinate 903,600 of JAFMOC010000076.1, read as the reverse complement.
CAACAGGGCCTCCTTATTCTGAGTGCATCACTACACAAAGGCCTCCCATTGGGAAAGAGAGGGTGTTTTTTCCCTGTTCTAGCTTTGTTGATTTGCTACACCAAGGTAAAACTATTTATTTCCCTCTTAATTCTGCCTGACATTTACAATTACTGGCTCCTTTCATTCTGGCAGTGACTCCTTCAGAAGTGCTGTTGATTGTCAAACACAGTTAGAAGTGCACAGATCACAGGGCGCTTGGTTGAGACAGTGTTCGTGGCCTTTAACCAGCATGTTGTGGCATTTAAATGGACGCTGCACATTTCTAAACAGGAAATTTTAAAGACTCACATTTTCCAATTAATGTCACAAGCAGTGATGGTGCCAGACAAAATGATATCACTCTTTCTTTTGAGAATAAATTTTATCTTGCATATGTTTTTGACCATACCATTGGTCAGAACATGAATGCAGCTAAAATCTACCACTGGTTGCATGATGGGAATAACAACACTTCTTACGTTAGCACCTTAATTAAATTTACATTCACAGTCTGATTCATTGTCTGATTCAAGTCTTTACATTACAAAAATATTTTAACAACAACACATCATTGGTTAACTTACCCAGAAATAAGTAAAAAACAATTCAATTATGTGGCTATGTTATTAACTGTGAATTATGGTTATATGTAATATAAGTATGCAATGCCCAAAAGAATACACAAAGTGAAAATGAAGATTGATCCCACAGGTACCTACACTAGATGCAGTGCCGCTCTTTCATCCCTGCTAATAGTAATGACGGTTAAAATAAATAAATAAATGAATATAGTAATGAAAACTAGCATTTTTTCCTCTTGTTTTTTTCCTTTTTTACTGTGCCTGTTTGGATGTTTACAGGAGATAAACCTTTAATGATTCAAGCAGATACCCTTGGGTAAAGTGAAATGTATCCTACTTGTGGATTATCCAAGGATTATTTCAGCAATGATTTCATGTAAAGAGAACATATGCTGCCTAATTTACTCTGAAAGGATGTGAGGGTATTACAGTACAACTCGTGATGGTCTACTAACACTTTGGATTATGGAAAATGTTGACATAGGAGTTAGCTTGGTCCACTCATCTTAAAATCCATGAGTCCTATTTGACAGTTGCTTGAAATAATGCCATGCTTCCCTCCCCTTCCTTCTCTGACATTCTTCTTTCCATTTCCTTTTCTGTCTTTAGGTATTTTCAGTACTAGCAAAGCTAGAGTGATTGGACATGTAGTTTTGAGTACAGAGTTTGTTCTCTTAACTGTATGTAATTGTTAATCATTTGTGCCATTTAAAACCTTTGTGCCTTTGTCATTTCACATGACCTTAATGTTGCAGAAGCTCTGATATCATTGGTACAATGTGGCTGTCATAATCTGTGTTAAATTTACCTATGTAAAATGTAGTTAAAAGGACAAAACCCTAACAAGTATAGGGTCTATCTTTAAATTGTGTATGTGTTTTATTCTATTCATATTTAAATTCATAATTGCTTCAACATGGAATTACACATTCTGCCAAACAAGTTTTTCATCAACATGACATGGTTCATTCTGGATTATTCAAATAAGGGAATGGTTTACAGATGCATGTAAGTATTTCTCATTTATACATTTTTAGATCTCCTAATATTTATTCTTCGGTCTTTCAGCCTAATCTAACTTAAACCTTCTTATCAGTCATAGATTACATATAACATCCATACTAGTTGTATATTTAGACAAATACAATCCTAAAACATCCCAATTTAATTAAGGTCCTGTTGGTCTGATCTGGAAATGATTTTAACTTAATGCGTTACTGGTTCAATGTGTGGGCTTTGATTTTTTTCAGAGCAGCGCAGAAACTTCTCAAAAAGCTTGTCACACAGGTCCAATTTTCTGTTTTGGAACCTTTTGTATGCAAACTGTCAAGAAATCAAATGGTCTGTACAGCAGGTACTGAAACTGTAAAATTACTAATAACGTGTCAGGATGGAGTATCATAAATATTTTTATTCTGTGATTTACCATCACACATATTGTTGGCAAGTCAGGATATTTACGTGTTCTTTTTAGTTCTTTTCAATTTTCTGTGCACCCATTTGAGTTTATCTATTTAATCTGTGGGATTAAGCACATGTTTATATCTTTTTCATTATGCAGTCAATGACTTTGGAAGAAGTAAGGAATTCTAAGCCAATCTGTCTTTGAAGTGAATTTACATTTGTAATAAGAGCCTGCAGCTCAATGTGACTTTGACAGAGATCTCTGGTTACACCAATCCTGCAGTATACATTAACTTCCAGCTTTTAGCTTTCGTGGGCAAAACAGAGCCCTAGCATCCTCTCATCTACAGACCACCCTGATCTTTAATGTCACTCTGAAGGTCAGAAGATGAAGGACTTTTTCAGAAGTGTATTGAGACTTATTATACACTAGTTTTGAGGATGTGTAAGCCCTCAGACATCTCTGCTTTTTTAGTCAAGATGAGAGGAAAAGGTGGAAGTCAATAGCATGAATCATATCTAAGGCACATGGCTCATATTCTGCAATGCATTTATTCCAGTGTATGATGGATCCAACAAAGACAAATGATTTGCTCCTGACAAAGTACAGCTTTGTTTGTTTGTTTGTTTCCCTTTGTATTTACATTTCTGTGCCTTTCCAGGTGGGTTTAGATTTTTAAAAAAGGAAGAAATTTTCCAGTCATTGCCTCGACCATATTGCAGATGTCTTAAGATTAGCCTTATCCTGATGTTGACTTTATTATCTAGGACAATATTTTAGGAAGTTGACATTTACTTTTTAGTAAAGCTGTTTAATGCATGCAACTATTACACAAATATAAAGATATTACACATCAATATAAAGACAGTTTAGTGTGGTCATCAAGTAATCATTTGAGTTTGCCATACTGTACAAAGTGATGAAATTAAGTAGTGAATGCATCAACATTCATTCATTCATCATCTTCCGCATTGTCCTATATTAGGGTCGCGGGGGGTTTCCCATGCCCATCCAGGGGAGAACGTTTCGAGCGCTGGGCACACACCCAGGACAGGGCGCCAATCTATCGCTGGGCACACACTCACACAGACACGCACACATACACATACTATATGGGGCAATTTGGAGAACTCAATTGACTTGATCCATGTTTTTGACTGTGGGAGGAAACCGGAGAACTCGGAGGAAACCCATGCGGACACAGAGAGAACATGGAAACTCCACCCAGATGGGGATTCGAACCGGGAATCCCTAGTGCTGAGAGGTGAACGTGCTAACCACTAAGCCACCATGCCGCCGAATGCATCAACATAAAAATCACATTATTAATTTGACTCCTATCTTTCCTTGTTCTGAAATTCTTTGATATTTTTTCTACTGGATAATGGCTGCAACAATGCTTAGTGGAACGCTTAGAAGTTTAGCAATATGTCTGCTGCTAATATTTCAGTTTGTTGTGGTACAATAAGGTTATAAAGGCCAATATTATTTTTACAGATTGGAGCAGCATTGTTTTCTACATATTAACAGATTTATTTATATTTTTTGGCTTTTCATGTCTTTTTGCATCTTCTCTTCTTTAAGTGTTTAATACTTTTTTCCACTGTATTACACTTGACTTACAAAAAAAAAAAAAAAAAAAAAAAAAAATTTGCACTACGGTGAGGTAGAGTTCAGTGAACAAGTCAGTGTATTTTATTTTTTAAAAATTAAGGTAAGTGGGAACAGCTCCAAAGAGTCAGTGCTTTGTACTGATTGTGGGCAGCTACAGAGATAAGTAGTGGTGTGACATGAGCTCACTTGGACCGATGGAACACAAGTTGGACTGCTGAGTTTTTAATTAGCTGCAGAGGACTGATTGTGCAAGCTGGATGACCGGCAAGCACCTTCCTGATGTTGTACAGAATGAATCTGTAGCAGGTAGTTTTTGTGACCTGATGAGAAAATGTGCTTAGTATTCTATATCCTGGAATTATACCACAGTTTTACTGATTTTTTAGTAAAACAGCTAAGCAACAGCACTGAGGTTTAGTAGAAACATGTTAAAGTCTGGAATAGATCTTCCTGTACATTTCGCTGATCTCTGCTGTTGGGTAAGTAAAAAAAAGAAGCAGTCATTGCATGTGTGACAGAAAAGTACATGGCAGCTGCAGTTTTCTGTAGACAGTAATAGGAGAGTTAGAATTAGAATATACTAAAACTTAAAGAAAAGTGTAAGTACAACCCACAACCTCCAAACTTCGGTTTAAGATTACGTCTTAAAAAATAATTTGAACAAGAACTACTGGTAAGGAAAGATATATGCCTTAAATCTGTACATGATCTAGGCTGCATTTTATGTTTCATATTAATATCTTCTTTGAGGAAACAAAACCTTTGCCAGCATCCTCTATTTTGCTTGCCTGAGTCTGAAATGTGCCAGAGAAAGCAGGCAGAGAATCTGTACCTGAGTGAGAGAAGATCTTGAACAGAGCCTTCATTTAACAACCTAAGCAACAGGTGTTTCTGATAAGCAGAGCAGCTGGCCATGGTTCGACACAGAGAGCCGACCTCTTTCATAAATATAACAAAATAAAGTGCAAACAGAAGGACGTTGTCTAGGCAAAATGATTTGTGATTTGGCTTTTCGATTGGAAGTATCTTCATAGTCAGCACTGTAGTAGTCATTTAGTAAATAAAATCTGCAAAGCATTAATTGATTGTTACAATGTTTCCCTCTTTTTGGGGCACATACATACTGTCTAATTGCACATCAAATAATAAATGTAAAATATAATTAATTATAACCAAACATCAAACATTACACTGTTATAAAATGCTAAAAATATAATTAGTTTATGTTATGATTTATGTATTTAAATCTATCCCAAGGGTAGGGCTTACTTTATTTTAATTTAATTTATGCCTGAAAACCTTTTTGCCATGTGCTCAGTTTCCTCTTGTGGATTTGGCTTGCAGCCATGTGGTTATAGCCTAAGTCCACAAGTGATTTCATTTGTACTAGAAAGATGGAATTTGTGACATTACAACTGTTTACAAAGGTTTGGACACCATTGGTCAAATTACATAATTTATAGGTTTTAAAAGTAATCACAGCATGAGCCATGTTAGTACATCGTTTCACCATCTTACTCACATATCCCATCTTGCTAATGAGTTCTATAACTGTTAGAATGCTTTTAACAGAATTATTCTCTTTCTTTGTAAGAACAGTCTTGTATGGTGAAACTCTTATTTGAGTATGATCTGTTTAGTTCACATATGCAACAATAATGTTAGATTTTGTTGAATTTTTATAGAACACTTTTTAAAAAAATGCACACTAACCCTTGATAACAGTCTGTAAACAAAATGAGAAAACCCTCTGTATGATACAATACCCAGTTAAATGACCTTTAGGAATTTTGCACGTCCTGATGTATTGCCTAAATGTTCTGAATGACCACGTTATTACATTGATGTCTCTCTCTCTCTCTCTCTCTTGCTCTCTCTCTCAGTCTCTCTTTGTGATTCATTGGATCAGGGAGCATGTGGAATCATTTTCACACATGAATTGGCCACCACAGAGTACTCGGATTCAACTTTCACATTGTCAATACAAGATCTTGGCCAAAAGTGAATGCAACTCTGAATGGAAATAATTGTTGTGAAGTTGCATAGGGTTGTAGAAACAATGCTGTCAAATGTCAAGCTGTAATTAAAATCAAAGGTGCACCATTTCTCTTGCTCTTTAGCCAGGCAGTGTGTGTCTTCTGTTATGGTACTTCTTAAGAAATGCCATATCTAAATATCTTCTTTTGGGTAAAGCTTTAAAAATATTTGTCATTGTAATCTTCCCCCCTTTTTAATGAAAATCACGACCCTATACTAACAAAGTATTTACCTGCACTCTTTCACCTAACAGCATGATATATTCCCTTGTGTCTACCACTGATATACATAGACGGCACTGCTTTATACAGCTTTAGCACTCTATTTGATATTCTTTGACAGTTGGATGGCTAGGTAATCCCACTATTAACAGCCCACTACCACCCATGTTTTTAAAATAAAGCTGTGGGTTTTCCCATCAGTTAGTGGAGGCCACTGTACAGCCAGTATTTATGCAGAACTCTGCTACTTTATCTTCATGACAGAGTGGTCCTGTAACTCTGTAAACTATTGTTTCCCTTAAGATACAATGAACTGGATTTTTGCACCCCCTTTTTTACTGATATTTTTCCCTAGAAAACTGGTTAAATACAAAAGGATTGTGGCCTAATGTTTGAGCCACTGCCTGTTAGCATTAGAAAATAGTAGATGTTAAGACAACACCGTAGACCACAGACTGTGAGTATGGTCGGTGAGTATGATGAAAGTTCTGGTAAGTGAGAAGAATTTTCCTCAAAGAATTCCAGTCTAAACAAATTAACTTGAAACATGTAGAAGTCTGGGTAATAAATCATGTGACACTATATTTGATGTATCACATACAATAGAGGTAATATAAAAACATCAAGTAGTGGCACCCATAACATTTATTCATTCATTATTTTCCACTTAATCCTCTACTAGGGTTGTGGGGGGTTCCCCATGCCCATTCAGGGGAGAACGTTTCGGGTGCGGGCAGATACACCCAGGACAGGGCGCCAATCTATTGCCAAGCAACCTATAACATTAAAGTTCTAAATTTATATCCATCAGTTATTATCTGTAGTCTATTATAATCTATTGCAGAAACCCGTGTCTGCGCGGGTTTCCTTCGGGTTCTCCGGTTTCCTACCACAGTCCAAACACATGGTTAAAGGTCAATTGAATTCTCAAAATTACCCCATAAAGAGTATGTTTGTGTGTGTGTGTGTGTGTGAGTGAGTGTGTGCCCAGCGATAGATTGGTGCTCTGTCCTGGGTGTATCTGCCCAGCGCCCAAAACAATCTCCCTAGGTGAACCTAGTAGAGGATAAAGCAAAGATAATGGATGGATAGATGGATGGATATATGTTTTTACAGGGCGGCACGGTGGCCGCATAGGAACATTAAATAAATAAATAAATAAATACATATATTTTAATTTTAAGTAATATAGCTTGCAGATAATATAGAACAGCTAAGCCAAATTACATTGACTTTTTCATTTAATCCAAAAACTCTAATGTGAAATAAAACATGTGTCTTTATTGAGAGCTTTTTCAAGTTTAAAGACTTTAGTGTCTGTTTACTTTATAGACCAAGTTAAAGTAAATGTTTTGTCTTTTCTTTGCCTTTAATAGGTCATTTTCCATCCATTCATTATCTTCCGCTTTATCCTATATATTAGGGTCGGGGGGGGGGGGGGGGGGGGGGGGGGGAGGGGGGGTCCCCATGCCCATCCAGCGGAGAACATTTTGGGCGCTGGGCAGATACACCCAGGACAGGGCATGGGCACACACTCACTCACACAGACACTCTATATGGGGCAATTTGGAGAACTCAATTGACTTGATCCATGTTTTTGGACTGTGGGAGGAAACCGGAAAACCCGGAGGAAACCCAGGCGGACACGGGGAGAACATGGAAAATCCACCCATTTTTTTGTGATTGGGATTCGAACCTCGAATCCCTAGCGCTGAGAGGTGAACGTGCTAACCACTAAGCCACCGTGCCGCCTAGGTCATTTTCTCTACTTTTATTTCAGTGATTTGGGACGCAGCCCCTTTTTCTCGCGGTGTATCACAACATCCGCTCAGCGCGAGCGGGAAAGATGAGAGTGGCGTCGGCTGCAGAAGCACGTGATTGACTTTAGCTGGAGTTCAGGTTTGAGTTTAGAATCCCTGGACAGATCTGAATGTTGGCAACGTGTGCAGAATGTGGAATGCTTAATAAAGACCACATTAAACTTCATAAGAAATCTGAAAACTGCCCCGGAAAGGTTTGTTTAGTTTACGCTAGCCGCTCACCCGTCAAAACGTCGTGTTTGTCCGTGAGCTCGTCCTTAATTAGTGGATGTTCACTTTACGAAACAAAATGATATCACCTCAGGTTTATATTTTAAAATGTTTAAAATATCTCAATCTTTATCTAAATAATGATTATATACATGAAATGTTTTTCGAATTAAAAATGAATAGAATTTGCACAAAGAAAAAGAAGCATTGTAGTAAAACTACAATTGTGTTTTGCAAAGCTTACTCTGTTGAGTTTTGAATAATGGTGGTTATATATATAGAGAGAGAGAGGGCGACATGGTGCCTTAGTGGTTAGCACGTTCACCTCTCAGCGCTAGGGATTCTAGGTTCGAATCCCAATCTGGGTGGAGTTTCCATGTTCTCCCCGTGTCTGCGTGGGTTTCCTTCGGGTTCTCCGGTTTCCTCCCACAGTCCAAAAACATGGATTCAAGGTCAATTGAATTCTTCAAATTACCCCATATAGAATGCTTGTGTGTGTGAGTGAGTGTGTGCCAAGTGATAGATTGGCGCCCTGTCCTGGGCGTATCTGCCCAGCACCCAAAACGCCCCACCCTGGATGGGCATGGGGAACCCCTCCCCCCATCCCAGCATAGGATAAACCGGAAGATAATGGATGGATATAGATCTATATATGTGTATATAACACATAGATTTGACTTGGACTTCAGCTTAAAGACTGGTGATTTTACATGGACTTTTAACCTGACATGGTATTTTGCAACTTGCGAACATCTCTAGTGTATAGTGAATTTTTGAATCAAAGTTTTAGCCATGTAAATAACAACTTGTGTTTTGAGGTAATTCAAGACTTTATTGAATTTATATTTGAAAAAAAACTATTTTAACACAATCAAGTGAAATGTACAAATCCTCCTTGATTTTATTTATTAATCATTAAAATCCCTTAAATCCTCTTTGAAGATTAAAGTTGTCTTAGGGTGTCACTGTAGTGCTCATGCAATTTTGTGGATGATACCTCAAAAGAAAACAGATATGAAAAGCAGTTCAAGGATTTAAAGCACAGTAATTGAGTAGGAGTGGAGTTTGATTGTAGACAAATTAACAACACACACATACAACAGGTAGTTCAAATCCAAGAGGTTGCCAAATATTGGCAAACTTTAGAGAAATCTGTTAGCGTCTAGATTCTGAAATCTGATGGTTAGGACAAGGTTTACCTTCTGACAAGTAATGATACATAAACCATGATCCAATGTTATTTATTGCTTTATTGTTTGTTTTAACATTGCCAGAGATACATACATACTGTATAAATTGTATATAAGGTAGGGAATTGAATCAGACCTGAACTAAAATGGCTTGGCTTTTGAATGTTGAATGCTGTTGCTGTGTGTCAAAAAGCAGAAAGCATTATCTTGTAGGTCAGTATAGTTATACAAAGATCAACATTTATAAAGTGTCTACAGTGACTCTACTGTGACTTTACCGCACTCTAAATAAGGAATAAGTAACACAGCCCTGCATGGATAGAATCACGTTGTGGGTGGTATTTCAAGCTGGACTACATTTCAATAAGTCACGCCAAGCCACTATGAATTTTCATCCCTGTGGCATTTATAGAAGTTGTTAATATATTCTTTAGAGTGTGCTTAGGTCTAAAATCCAATTGCCTTAAGGTAGAATATTTAGCCAATGACAAATTGTGAAAATTAAAAAAAAAGAGCTGCTCAAATTCTTTTTATTTGTTAACAGTCACTATTTGAGACAGTTTTTTGAAAGTTCACAATGTGTCAATTTGAAGCAGGATTAAATAAAACTTGTGTACTTATAAAAATCCACAAGAGAGTATAAATTTCCCATTCAGTGTTTCATTATAGTAGAATCATAATTGTACATGGGTTTACTGAAGTGTATAAAAAGCATGTCAAGCATGCAGATAGAACAAGCTCTGCACTCACTAATTTAGTTGAATGCTTAAACAATCAAGTTGAATACAGCATCACAGTTAAAGGCCACCTTGGGATTATGTTAAGATGTTACTGCCGTATTAATTGCATTGCTCTTGGTAATTTGAAGATGTCATTACTTTGTCTTTGTCTTGCCAGATGGAAAATTGACCTGGCACGTTTCACTGAAGCTGTATTTTATTCAACATCATGCACTGGATTGTAATTGAATTTAGGGTGAGCAAAATACAACTAATCCGAATAAAGAAATATTTAATAATTTAAAAATACATCATTTTACTCAATGCTGCTGCATGTAGGATGTGGTCATAGCTTTAATAATGACTTTAGGGAAGGGAAGACTGAGGCTGTGATTGTCACAGTGGACATTTTATTTCTGACAGGCTTGCTTTGTTGAGAGGCAGATAGAGACCAGGCCAAAATCACAGCCTTATCTTAATAGGATTAAACGTTAATTTCCCATTGTTCCTTTAAAGACTGAACTGGGAAATACGGATTCTATTAATTAATTTTAATTGCATTTGTTCATTTTAAAACTATGCATAAATACAATGCAATTTATTTACAGCTTAGCTGACTTGCAATGTACACAATATATAGTTAATGATTTTACAGGGTTTTTTTTTAATTGCTCTTTTCTAAAGTGAAAATATGTCAATGTAGTAAGGGATATAGTTATGTAAGTGTACAAATGCATTGGTTGTTATTCTTACCGATCGTCTATCGGTATATATTGAGTTTGGTGTGGAAGAACTTGAATTGTCAAGGATTTTTAACTTCAACCCCATCAAACACCTTTGAAATGAATTAGAGCAGTTTTTGGGAGCCATGTCCAACATCAATGTCTGATTTTACTATTGTTTTTCTGAAAAAAAGAGCAAAAAATCCTACAGAGCATTGTATTTTAATGTGTTTTTCTGTTTACCTTTGTAATCATTTCAGAGACTTAAAAGAGACTTACAGAAAAGCACGGAGAGATAATACCCATTGGCAGATTTACCATTCATAGAAGAAAATCATGTTTTTGGTATTCTGTCTGTCATATATCATTAAACAAAGTCATTAAAGTTACTTTGCTGTAATGAATTAGCCCAAGGCAGTTTTCTGATTCATATGCCCTTGAAAAATAATAATATATTGTGTGCTGTGCTCACAGTGGTGCCTTTACAGTAAATTACTCATCACCCAAAGAAGAGGGGAATGGTCTGGGAGTGTAACCTTACAAACCTGTACCCTCTTCTGAGTTTAGCTAATGCTCACACCAGTAAATCTGTCAGCTGATGGTTTTCTAAGACGCCACCGATGTAGGGGGAGACAGAGGAAGGCTGAGGTTGTGCAGTTCAAAGGTCATGCCTGCAGAGAAGAGGGCGCTAAGACATGACACAAATTATGTGATAGATCAAGGAGAAGGGCGGTAAATGCAGAAGTATTCAGAATTACATGGATGTGAAAAACATACAGTGTACATCATTCCTTTCACAACAGTCAGCATTCATGTGCAAAGAACAGATTAGCTTACTGTTCCATAACAGCTACTGAAAACAGCTGCTATCTTTGACATTTATGTTTCAGTTTAGTTCAGATGTTGTAGAGCGTTTGTTCAGCTTTAAAAAGGACATTTTGCAAATGAGCTATTCTCAGACATCTGTCAAACCATGAGGTTCTTTTTTTCTTAACCACTAGAGTTACATATACTGGTTGATGTTTATCATAATCATAAAACTAAATTTATCATAAAACTAATTTAAATATGCCAATTTGAGAAAAGCAATCATATTAGGCAGCTTTGAGTTAAACTATTAATCTAAATGTAATCCATTAACTGAATCAGTAATACACAACAATTAATGCATGTGGTGCCAACAATTAATAATTCTTGGTATGTGCACCATCAACTGTTTTCCTCTGGGAACTCTGATTTCTTCCTACTGTCTGAAAACATGGAAGTGCTGGTGAGCTGGCAATAGACATTTCCCCAGGTGTTCATGTGTGAATAGACATTTTTTGCTATTCTGTGATGGACTGGTGAGCAGTCTAGAGTTCTTCCACATCCTTTGCCCCATGCAGGGATTGGCTCACGCACCACCTTCCAAGCACCTGTTTAGGATTAAAAAAATTATATATTGTAAGTGTGTGATTGTGTGGATATATGCGTCAATGTGTTCATAAAAAAACCTAATTACACAGTATAGTTTTGTGTGAACTCTAAAAAAGCAGAGGCTAATGAGAACAGAGTAGGAGAGTTGAGAAGATCGGAGTCTTGCTGGATTGTCACTTTGCGTGGCGACGTGAGCGAAAATAGCTTCTCTTCTCATCTGAGATTTCATTCAAGGTTAGTCAAGCAAGAAGGAGCTCAGAAGGGCTGGTGTTCATTTTTGCTTTTTTCACTTGAAGAAGAAATGTTTTATTTTTTATCTTACTCTATTTTAAACACACACACATGTGAGTGTGTGTGTGTGATATCCATTCAGTCGTGTCCAACCCTTGGATACTCTATAGGCCAGTTTACAATGATTCTGATCCACAGAGTTTCATAGTGATATTCTTGTGTGTGTGGGGGGGGGGGGGGGGTATGTAGGTATTTTTTAACCATAGTTTTCAAACGACACATTATTATCTTCAGTGTACAGCATGCCTTTGGAATATGGGAGGAAACAGGAATAGACAAAGTAAACCCACTCAGGCACAGTAAGGACATGCAGATTCCACACAAAGATGATTGATATAAATACGTAATGCACTTTTAAAAAAAAAAAAATTTTAATTTTGTCTTTTTTTTTAATAAATTATCTGGCTCTTTTTGAATCTGCAGTTATAAAGCTGGGAAAAATACATACATCATGAAGGTGACTGTCTTTTGAAGGAAAGGGGTTTATTGCTGTGTCCTAAATCAGCAATCTTCTAATTGTTTGACTTAATTGTGCAAAAATGTTTGTCATGAATGTTTGGCATTTCTAAAAGCTAAAACAATTACTCTCGATATGTGTTTTTCATATTACTACAGCTATCAGACCACATGCAAGTTTTCTTTGTAGTTTGAGTTTTTTTTTTTTTTTTGCTCATGTTTATGTATTTACATCAGTGTGCTAATTGCCTAGTGCCCTGGCTGATGCCAAAACAGCAATACACACAAAAGCTAGTAAATAATTGTCACGCTAGTCAAACCATTAATAACTGTTTCAACCAGCAACAACCTGAAAATTTGAAAATTTCAAATTTGTAGCAGAAACAAGCTTTTGTTGTGGATATTTTATCAAATGTGTATATTCAATATCTTGGAATTACATGATGTAATGCTGTTTAATAGTGCAAGTGCAAAAATAATTCCCTATAAAACCCTAGCCTGAAAATCACCCTGATATAACTTTCAAATTTCTCAATGCTGCACAGACGACATTCTTGAAAGTCATTATACTATAGATGAATTGAATGGCACTGTATCCTCTGAGCCCTTTCTGTTCACCAACAGTGCTGAACAGGTAAAATGAATGTGAGCTCTAGCAGGAGCCCTACTGAATATTAATTGCCTGTGCAGCAGATGGTTCTCAATGGGAAGTAGGATCACTTCTGTGTCTGTCAGACCTCCAGGACCCATAAATACATGTAAAACAAACAACCTAATTGTATATGCAAGATTTCTTGAGAGCAAAGCTATGCAACACAGGAGGGCAGCAAGTACAGCCTTTATGGATTACTGTTGTGACCCTATTAACCCTCATTGCCAGCCTCACTTGCAGTTTACATCGCTGTCTTACACTCCGTACTAATATGTAAAAACTGGCAGTAACAGTGCGGGCTTTGGCTCAATAAAGAAACCAACAACCAACTGTTGTGCCCTGCCCACAAAGTGAAGCCGATGAAACGCGACAATTGTCAGTCGGTTCAGCTGCAATGTTCCTCAGCAAAAGACTTGATAGAATGTAGTTCTTTTGTCATCTAAAGTTTATAAGATCATGAAAATATTCAGAAAGTCGAGAAAAATCCTGATTCATAAAACGGTCATGTTACAATGAAGGACAAATAAATGAAATTGAGTAATGTAAATAGAACAAATATGTTCCTCTTATGTCTTATTTCAAATAAAATAAAAAAACACAAAGTAAACAGATTTCTGATCACTGTAGTAAAGTCATTGTAAAAGGAATTTAGGCATGAAAGCCAAACATTAGAATTGCAATATTGTGATTATAGCCCACCTAAACATATGTGGACCATGTCTTCAATAGCTTTCTGAAACAAATGTGGTGCTATTAACAGCAGCATTTTATGTGTTGGGAAATTTCAGATGGAACAGGCTATAGTTTACTTTCACCTTGAGTGAGCAGAGATTGTAGGGCCCAGATGGCCACAGATAGGGTGTGAAGGGGACAAGGAGAGAGCAGACAGAACACAGAAGAGATAGGAGAGACAGAATAGGTTTGGAGTGGGGCTGGAGAAAACATCCTGATCTCCTACTAAACATCCTTACACGCCTCATCACTCAGAAGCCACTGTTGATGTTAGGTTTAATGTATTATTTGAATAAACAGATGGAATATTAACACACACAATCTTTCAAATGAATGGAAAACAGATAGGCCCGTATTTACCAAAGTGTGTCTCTACTTCTTTAAACATTCTGGATCATCTTGTTACTAATAAAAAGAATGAAAGGCTTGATATTTGCACCTTTACATACTTGCTTTAAATAAATACACGTGTTATAGAATGTACTGTCCACCAGGGCTTGCTTTACTTTAATTTAAATATTGCCTTTTTTATACAGTTAAAGTCATTCAGTTTGGCTATTGTACAGGCACCTCCATTAGATGGCCACTCTAGTTTGCTTACTTCAGCAGCTGTTGGACTGCATGCTGACTGACTGATGATCAGAACAGGCATGGGTGTCCTGGCTATTGTTTGGGCTTACACTCACCCCTGATCCCAGGGCCTTTAATCTACCAACAAAAGGCACTGGTATTGTTGATGTCATTAATTTGATGCACTGCAGTGGTGATACCGGTGAAATGAACCAAATCATCCCTGCCTCTGCTTTCTTATGTTGTGTGATCGTCCTAACGGTTACTCAGGGTGCCATCTGGCCTAAATGATAAGAAAGCCATGTTAACAAAGTATGCAATTAAAAGAAAACTTCTTCATAAATGACTAAGTATTTTATATTTTATATAATACATATAACTCCACATTCTTTATGGCATTTTAGCCTCAGATCAGACACAGATTTTGAGCCACTGAACCAAAAATTCCTTTTCATTTCACAGAAATTACAGTTTACTTGTGTGTTGGTATATAACTGTCTGGCTATGTGAAATGTAAATACAGGTGACAGGAGGGAAATGCAGTGGACTGTTGCATGGTGTATATTTACTTTTTCTGAGGCAGGCTGTACTTAAAATGAGAGGTGCTGAAGTGAAGGTCCTTTCTGTGATCAGAGAGACAAATGGCATCGTTCTGGTGTTGGGGATGTATCTCATATTAAGCGTGTCGTCCTTGAACTTTAGGGACTGCATTGCATCCCAAATGATGTAAGATGTGGAAAGAAGCAGTGACCTTAATCAGACGTATTTCTTTGGGATGAATGAAAGGTCAGTCATTGGTGGTCGTTACATTTTTGTTCTCATCCCAATAATGGCATATATTTTTTCTCATGACTTGTCAAAGTTTTTAAAACCCTTATTTATTATATATCATTCTTGATATGTAATATTTATCTTTATTGACCCCTGTCATACACTTGTCTTGTAGTAGCTACTTAATTATAGCTTTCTTGTTAATGTAAGGTAAATTTATTAACTGTTTTTTTACAGACTGCATTTGAATTGTTAACTAATAAATTGCCTTTCATTGTCTTGGTTTTAAAATGATGGCAAATCATTTTTTTGACTGCATTAACCCCATTAGAAGGCAGATTTGTCTTTCCATTTACAATTACTGTATTTACATTATCATGTATTCAATATGACTCTATAACTCAATATGACTCTATAACTCGGTGTTCATCTAGCTTACTTTATCAGTGTCTTCATGTTAATTTCATGTAAACCTGTGAAATTTTTATTATATGTTACATTTATCACATAACAATGTATAATGAATTTCATTTCTGTAATTGGTGTTATTGTTTTAGTCGCATGATGGCTCAGTGTGAAGTGTTAAAGCAGTTTTACATTTACAGTTTTGAACATAAAGCAGTTTTGAAAAAGAATAATTCAAATAAAATATTTTATTGCTATCATTCTGACAATCACTGTTGTCTGCAGACTAATGGATACTATTTCAAAGGACTTCAATTACAGGACAAGTATAAGATTTTTTTTTTTCCATAACACATTTAGGATTTTGCATCAAGCATATATACACCAACATGTTGACTTTCAGGCAAGAAATGTTAGCGGATATTATAAATCAGATTTACATCTCTAATCATCTTGTGTATTCTGAATAATTCAATTACCTATGTTCTATTTTATAATGTAATAAATTAAAGCAGTTTTAACTGGATAATGAAAATTGGCCAGTAAACACAGTTGTTAAGACATTCAGAGAGCTATACTGGTGGATGATGGATTGTCTGAATGAAGTAAAAAGATTAGCTTTTTTTCCATGTCCCTGACCCTTGAGTGCATTTTCCACTCAAAGAGTGGAAATTACACTCATGCTTCCACAAGCTGCCAGGTTGAATCGCAAATGCTTTACAAATGTGGAATACTATGGATAAATAGAAGGTAAATTCTGAGAAGGTAAATTCTGACGGGCTTGTATAACTTTGCATTAATGAGGGTCACATGCCAAATGCTTGGATCAATCACTATACACGGTCCCATAAGCTGGTATGTGTGTGGTGTGCTTGATCAGTGCTTTCAAATTTCCTTGCAAATTGTTTTTGATATACATATATTAGAACGTAAAAATGGCTTTTGATTTAAACCCCCCCCCCCCTTTTTTTTTTAAATCTGGTTTTAAATTCATAACTCCTATTATGACTTATAATAATGCAGTAGTATAATTTTCTTTTATGTTCACCTGTTTGCAAAAAAGCATAAAAGAAGCATGGGAGGATAAAAAATATGGGTTATTTGTTCTTGCCATTCAGACAAAGTCAGCAATATTGCCAGTTAACCCAATATGTTACAATTCTTGGTACTGAAAAATAGATTTTTCTTAAACTTTACAGGCTATAACAAAGTTGAGGTGCAATTTAATACTTACTAAATGGTCATATTTAACGATTAGGCATTATTCCAAAAAGGAATAATATGATATTAATGATTTTTTTTCCCCAGAAAAATTCCCATGGCCATCTCTTGTTCAAGTTTTTCATGAAGCCAGAATGTGAAAAATAACTTTGACAGACACAGAAAAAGAAGTGATGACAGTAATAGACACAATCATATAATAAAGTCTGACATCTCTCTGAACGAGGGACCTCTAAAATATTCTGACCCTTGCCTTGTTCTGAAAACCATACAGGTGCCATACATAAAACTGGCAAACTAATTATCTCCAAATTTACAACATCTTAATGCCCAGGCTCGTAACAGCTACGCTCATTAGCCATGGATGAAGGCCAATATATCTGTTGTGATCACAGACAGCTGCATGGGGCTGTAATCAAGCTTGGCGTATATGATCCTGTTTCAACTGCCTCTAACAATAGAGTGGGTAAAGGATTTCATGGGTGGGGGTGAACAGAAGTCAGTTTGGGTTAATTTAGCATAACATGGGGTTTGTTTTTTTCACTTTAGTACTGCAGGATGAAGATGGAAGTTTTTGTCTGTCTCAACTTGTCTCAATTTTGTGAAAGAAATAAAAAAAATTTTTTAGAGTCTATCTGTCTGCCACTGTCCATTTCTCTTTCTCTCTGTTCTATCCTCCATGGCTACAGGTCCCTTTATCTCTGTTATCTGATCCTGATTGCAGTGTTGGGCCTGACAGACAGCATTGGGGCTCTTGGTTTGCTATGATTTAACTACAGTCTGGTCTGAACCTTACTAGAGATAGAGACACCGTATGCCTCTAATTTCTTTCTTTTTTTCTTTTTTCTCTCTTAAGCCTGACTTAATCCCACCTTTACCCTCTGCTCTTTTGTGGCATCATACACCCCAGATCAAGAGCTAATCTTCTATCTGATAAGAGTATTGCTTTAATCGGCCTAGCTAGGAATAAAAGATATACAAGCTTATCTTTCTTATGATCGTACAAGACAACTAACAACTATTTCTTATCAGAGGTTAAAGGCTACAAATCCTTTTGCACTGAGCAATACATCCATTAAGGTTATTGTACCAAATAATTTATAAAGCAAAATATTAACTCTAACTTAATATAAATGACCATAACTTAACTTTGTATTAACCTTATTTTTTAATGTATTTACTTTGCACATTAAATTTCCATGTGCCTTTTTTATAGAAGATGATTTAAGATGGCACGGTGGCTTAGTGGTTAGCACGTTCGCCTCTCAGCGCTAGGGATTCCCGGTTCGAATCCCCATCTGGGTGGAGTTTCCATGTTCTCCCCGTGTCTGCGTGGGTTTCCTCCGGGTTCTCCGGTTTCCTCCCACAGTCCAAAAACATGGATCAAGTTAATTGAGTTCTCTAAATTGCCCCATATAGAGTGTGTGAGTGTGTACCCAGCGATGGATTGGCGCCCTGTCCTGGGTCTATCTGCCCAGCGCCCGAGACGTTTTCCCCTGGATGGGCATGGGGAACCCCACCGCGACCCTAAGCGGGAGATAATGAATGAATGATTTAAGATGCATTTCATGCCTAATCCTCCCACTGTGATGTGGTCGAGTTCAACATGCAGATGCTCTATAAGTGCTTTGGTGCTATAGCTCTATAGGTGCTAAGGTCAGTTCACACAGTTCCGCCTGCGGTTAGAACAAGGCAGAAGTCAAATCCACCAAGGTGTCTCTTCCTCCGTTTCTTCTTTGAATGGCACCAAGCAGTAAGGCTATATTCTATACACCCAGCTGAAGCTGACCTAGTTAACTGACTGCAGCCCTTATGCTGAAATGTAGCAAACGTCCTAGATGCTGTATCTACTCCACCAGCCAAGTGTTCCGCATGAGCTGCTCTGTTACATACAACAGCAATAAGTATGTCCTCTCAAATATGTTTTCATACACCAGAAAAGATTTCTGTATAAAACTGGATTGATTTTACACCAAAATGAGACAAGACTGTTACGTGTAAGAAGCCTGCAAGTCATCTTACATGAAGTCTTTTGACATTCTTACTTGGGTTACTAATAAGGTTTCCAAATTAATTATTTGTACACTCGGCATTCATATTGTTTTAAATCATCCACTTAGCTTAAACAAACACCTCCTCAAAAAAAGTAATTGGAATGTGGTGAATCATGGTCCTCATTATTCATGTCGTTTTATAGCCAAAACCAACAGGAGGCATAAAACATTCCTCGTGTTATAAATACAAGATGACTAGATGACCAAATTCCTGTATGTGATTCCAAAACCATTTTTGTTTTCTGTATTCTGTATACTAGCAAATACATCTGCCTATTCTTAAGTGCATAAAACACAAATCAACTCTACCGAATTAGTCACAAGAAACTTTTTCACAGGAGAAAGAAAGTAAAATCCTAAGGATAATGTTAAATGTATTCAATTTTCTGATTCAAAAAGGCAAGCCATCCCACTATTTACCTATGAGGCCCTTTGATGCAGTAATGAATAGATCTGGTGTGAGCTCAAGGCCATTTTAGTGCAAATAAGGTATGCATATCATTCTTATTCTTCCTCTAGCCCCTTAATCTCATCTGCAAAGCCCTCAGTCGAAAATCATGCCAGTTAGAATGAAGAAATGAGAGAAAGTAAAAAGGAGACGGGGAACACATTGTGGAACTAATTATCATTACATTTTAGCAGAGACTGTTTTCTCAGAGGAAAATCAGTTACACTAGACTAGGGATCTTCTGTATAATATTTTACTTAACAATTTTATTTTATATAGTATTAGTTTTTTTGGCCCTTCGCATCCCCAAGTTATGTCTGTAAATAGAAAAATGACATTTTGTTATTAAATTTCTAGTCTCTTGAGGGTGCATTTCACGCGTACTACTTCTATTTGCTTTATTTTTACTTCACTACATTGCTCTGAAGGGGAAACTCATTTTGGAGTTTGCTATTTTAAGAGCACCGTGGTTCCCTGGCAGCGGTGCCATGAGACTTAGCACATGATCGCCCTCTTCTGACCAGCAGCAGTACTTAATTTGCCTTATATTATCCTTCGGGGAACGTCTAAAAAGAAAGTGGAGAATGAGCAGAATTGAACGTGATATTAATCAACTGTTTTGTGTGTGTGTGTGTGTGTGTGTGTGTGTGTGTGTGTGTGTGTGTGTGAGCATGTGCAATCTATGTACTAAGCATCTATGAAAACTTGCAAGGTATGTAATGTAAAATATTGGGTAATATTAAAAAGCCTAATTTATCTTTCGAAGCAGTTCTCCTAGCAGCCAGGTAATAAAAGAAATCTCTTAAGCACAGCTTTGGCAGATTGTGTGCATTTGTATAATCGACAGAGACACTGAAACAGTGCACTAAAAGCACAAAAAAGGAACAAACCACTAGTGAATCCATATGTGGAAGTGTTAGGTTGTTGCTTTTTTGTGTTGTTCTTCTATTGTTTTCCAACATTTTTCTCCAATTCATGAAGTATTTTTTTAACCAGCTTATTAAGATCAAGAATTTAGAGTGAGGAATTTTATCCTACATCTTAAAGGGCTGCCAAAACTCTGGACAGTCTATCAAAGAAAGCAGGCAAACAGGCACATTCACACCAAAAGCAATTTTAAATATCTATTTCACCTTGTTACATGTTTCTTAACTTTCAATTAAAAAAGGAACATGTCTGAATCAAACCCAGAAACAGAAACAGCATTCTAGAAAATGGGGATACTAATTATGGGGAAATATACCATTGCTTCTCTATGTTACCCACCTTAAAACACTTCTTTTTTTAATTGGACCACTTCAAGTTTTAGGTCTTTAGATCCAAACAGACTAGTCTAATGATCTAACTAGACAACTGTACATTTGGAAAGTCAAATAGCTCCTGAAGAACCACATAGCACAAGATGTTGATGTTTACACCCACCTACAGACCAATGGGAATTTATTTGATGAGACAAATAATTCACACATTCTTGATGCAAACAGAGCAGCGTTGGGTTAAGGGTAGAGTTGATAAAGCCTTTTATGTGAAGATGTCACAGCTGTGGAGGAAGTCTATATGTACATCTTTCACCATCTTACAGTGCTGATATTAAAGTTATTTAAAAATCTATTGTAAATAAAATATATAGCCACTTCATATAGATAAAACTTACAAAATTCCAAAAAAATTGGGACACTAGATAAATTGTGAATAAAAACTAAATGGAATGATGTGGAGATGGCAAATGTCTATATTTTATTCAGAATAGAACACAAATCACAGATCAAAAGTAAATGTAACATTTTAAAGGAAAAATATGTTGAATTAAAATTTTACAATGTCAACAAATCCCAAAAAAGTTGGGACAAGTAGCAATAAGTGGCTGGAAAAAGGAAATTGTGCATATAACAAACAGCTGGAAGACCAATTAACACTAATTAGGTCAATTGACACCATGATTGGATATAAAAAGAGCTTCTCAGAGTGTCAGTGTCTCTCAGAAGCCAAGATAGTAAAAGGATCACCAATTCCACCATTGTTGCACAGGAAGATAGTGCAGCAATACCAGAATGGTGTTACCCAGTACAAAATAGCAAAGACTTTAAAGTTATCATCATCAACTGGGCATGACATCATCAAAAGATTCAGAGAATCTGGAACAATCGCTGACCATAAGGGGTCAAGGCCATAAAACTCTGCTGGATGCTTGTGATCTCCGGGCCCTTAAACATCACTGCACCTCAAACAGGAATGCCACTGTCAAGGAAATAACAGAATGGGCTCAGGAATACTTCCAGAAAGCATTGTCAGTGAACTCGATCCACCATGCCATCTGCCATTGCCAGCTGAAATGCTACAGTGCAAAGAGGAAGCCATTTCTAAGCAAGCTCCACAAGCTCAGACGTTTGCACTGGCCCAGGGGTCATTTAAAATGGAGTGTGGTAAATTGGAAGACTGTTCTGTGGTCAGATGAGTCACAATTTGAAGTTCTTTATGGAAAACTGGGATGCCATGTCATCCAGACCAGAGAGGACAAGGATAACTCCAGTTGTTATCAACGCTCCGTTCAGAAGCCTGCATCACTGATGGTATGGGGTTGCATGAGTGCTTGTGGCATGGGCAGCTTGCATGTCTGAAATGGCAACATTATTACCATTACCATGCAGAGAACTAGATAGATAGATAGACAGATATTATGTATATTATAATTTTTTTTATAATTTTATATATATATATATATATATATATATATATATATATATATATATATATATATATACAGTGGGTTGCAAAAGTATTCATACCCCTTGAACTTTTCCATATTTTGTCACATTACAACCACAAACATAAATATATTTCACTGGAATTTAATGTGACAGACCAACACAAAGTGGTATACAATTGTGAAGTGGAAGGAAAATTATACATGAATCAACATTTTTTTTACAAATAAAAAACTGAAAAGTGCAACGTGCAAAAGTATTCAGCCCCCCTGAGTCAATACTTTGTGGAGCCACCTTTTGCTGCAATTACAGCTGCAAGTCTTTTAGGGTATGTCTCCACCAGCTTTGCACATCTAGTGACTGAAATTCTTGCCCATTCCTCCTTGCAAAACAGCTCAAGCTCAGTCAGATTGGATGGAGAGCGTTTGTGAACAGCAGTTTTGAGATCTTGCCACAAATTCTCAATTGGGTTTAGGTCTGGACTTTGACTGGGCCATTCTAACACATGAATATTCTTTTTTTTAAACCACTCCATTGTAGCTCTGGCTTTATGTTTAGGGTCGTTGTCCTGCTGGAAGGTGAACCTCCGCCCCAGTCTCAAATCTTTTGCTGACTCCAACAGGTTTTCTTCCAAGATTGCCCTGTATTTGGCTCCATCCATCTTCCCATCAACTTTGACCAACTTCCCAGTCCCTGCTGAAGAGAAGCACCCCCAGAGCATGATGCTGCCACCACCATATTTGACAGTGGGGATGGTGTTTTCAGAGTGATGTGCAGTGTTATTTCTCCGCCACACATAGCGTTTTGCATTGTGGCCAAAAAGTTCAATTTTGGTCTCGTCTGACCAAAGCACCTTCTTCCACATGTTTGCTGTGTCCTCAACATGGCTTCTGGCAAACTGCAAACGGGACTTCTAATTGTTGTCCTGTGGACAGTTTCCCCCACCTGAGCTGTGGCTCTCTGCATTTCATCCAGAGTCACCATGGGCCTCTTGGCTGCCTCTCTGATCAGTGATCTCCTTGTTCGGCCTGTAAGTTTAGGTGGACGGCCTTGTCTTGGCAGGTTTACTGTGGTGCCATACTCTTTCCATTTCCGGATGATGGATTGAACAGTGCTCCGTGAGATGTTCAAAGCTTTGGAAATCTTTTTATAACCTAAGCCTGCTTTAAACTTCTCCAAAACCATATTCCTAACCTGTCTGGTGTGTTCTTTGGACTTCATGATGCTGTTTGCTCCCCAATATTCTCTTAACCAACATCTGAGGCCGTCACGGAGCAGCTGTATTTGTACTGAGATTAGATTATCAGGCAACTTCTGAATGCAATTGGTTGCAATCAGGGAAAAGGGGGCTGAATACTTTTGCACGTCGCACTTTTCAGTTTTTTATTTGTAAAAAAAATGTTGATTCATGTATAATTTTCCTTCCACTTCACAATTGTATACCACTTTGTGTTTCACATTAAATGTCTTTCACATTAAATTCCAGTGAAATATATTTATGTTTGTGGTTGTAATGTGACAAAATATGGAAAAGTTCAAGGGGTATGAATACTTTTGCAACCCACTATATATATATATATATATATATATATATATATATATATATATATATATATATATATATATATATATATATATATACTGTAGTTATATAGTTATTATATATTATATTTAAACTATATTATATTATATTAGACAGATAGATATTATGTATATTATAATTTTTTTATAATTTTATACTTATATATATATATATATATATATATATATATATATATATATATATATATATATACACTGTAGTTATATAGTTATTATATATTATATTTAAACTATTTAAAAAATGTTTGCTTAATTAAATTATATAAACTATATATAATGTATGTATGTTTTGACACATCCTTGACCTTTGTCAGCAGTCCTGTCTTCAATATACAATTTACATTGGCCTTGGCACTAGCATGAAGACTCTGTAAATCCTTAGGCATGCTCCCTTGTCCTGTCATCACTATTAGTCGTGCAGTCAGTACTTCAGCTTCTTGTCTTTCAGCACAGCAAAGGAAAAGTCCATTTCCTCACCATAGACTTACTGATGTGTAGCCAGGAGTGACATCATCTTAGGCATACTCACCCCCTCCTCATAGATCCAAATGCTGGCCCAGCTTTGGGAAATTGATGGCTATGCATGTGTGATAGCAGTAGACATTGACCTCCCACTGCCACTGGCCTGATGCACACCCCTACTCATTGTTCCACCAATGTGACAAGCATCCTTTCTCTTCCCCAGCTGAGTGTTATTGCATTTCAGGTTTGTTCTAAAGTTGGTGGACAATAAGAACTATCGAAGAAAAATTTTGGAAAGTGAAGGCTTACAATTACCTAAAATTGGGGTTTCAGAAGAAAAGAACACCAGGGGAAAGCGAAAGTCTAAAAGTTTTTTAGAAGTTTAGAAATAAAAAAAATGACCAATTGCTAATGAAATATGCTATAAATTACTAGTCACAATTTGCAGTGCTATTTTAAGTCTGAGGTCAAGCAGGCAGAGTAAGTTCAGGCAGTATAGAACAGACCTCTTTTAAATGTTAAGCAGAGCCTACAGACCTCAGAGAAGTGCAAATATTTTCAATATTTAATCATAGAACATGTAACAATCCAACTTCAAGGGACTTTGTTGGTTTAACTTGTTTTCCATCCCCTTTTGCCAAATGTCCTTCTTCTTGTCCCTTTGCACAAGGTGAAAACTGTTATTTTTCCCTTTTTTCATTTTTTTTACATTGCACTATGTATGTCTGCTGCTTGACATCCAGCTTAAGGGCAGATGTGCCTGACTGCCCTGGCTATTATTCATCAGTGGGCTTTACACATGAAAAAAGAAAAACAGATGAGGAGAGGGCTGGCATTCAAGTTCTGTAGTAGTTATAATAATAATAATTCATGAATAACAAAATGATAGTATATGAACATTTACCAGCAAATTTGAAGAAAACAACTAAAATAGAAGAGGTATCATATTTTACCCTTCCCCCATGTCTAATTTTTAATATGTGCATCTGTTTCACATATCAGCTATATACATGCCATATTTGTGTCAGTGATGTCATGCATTATACTAATAAACATTTCAGTATCTAAATATTTACTTAAGATATCGTGTTTTCAAGTTTAAAAAATATATTTTTTTTTTTGATTAAAGTTTAAATTCAAACAAGATTTCTTTGTAATGTAGTGTTTGTAGTAATACAAACTTTTCATTTTCTTTAAATTACAGTTCCGTGGGTTAATAAATAGTAACTTCTTCATCCCTTAGCTATACTCATTAGGGGTCACTAATGATATGGAAAGATTTTGTGTTACACAACAAGTTCTTCCTGATGAAACACTCCTATTTCTCCAGGTTTGTATCTGGCAATATGACTGCAATGATATGTCCACCCTCAATGGCTAGAACAATTTAGTTGCAATCCACATAGCAAAGAGCTTGTTGTCGTCCCACATATAAACCATGGACTTTCTTTCAGTAAGGATGAAGCTCTAACGACTGTGCAACCATGCCACCCTGTTGGTTAACAATA
Organism: Corydoras sp. C115; assembly: GCA_019802505.1. Taxonomy (NCBI): domain Eukaryota; kingdom Metazoa; phylum Chordata; class Actinopteri; order Siluriformes; family Callichthyidae; genus Corydoras; species Corydoras sp. C115. The sequence continues at coordinate 877,767 of JAFMOC010000076.1, read as the reverse complement.
AGTGTTAACAATAGAGATGTGTTTCATTCACACATGTAAATGAAACACATGCAAAGTAACATTGCATTTATTTCCGTAGGTTTCAGTAACCTGCTCAAATATATTTTATTTATTTTCTATCAAAGAATAGATTAACACTTTCTCTTAAATGAACAAACTTGTTTGCATTCCTAAACACAGTTAATATTAATTTGAGGGGAAATTAAAACATGAAATATGGTCTTTGGTGTATCAATACTTATGTGGCAAAAAATATGTGGCTAAATTCTGTTAAGTCTGTTAAAATATAGAAAGTCATACAATGCGTAAAATGTAGTTTTAAGTCACAAGTTTTTTTTTTAATGCATCTGTAAAAGTCTGCAAAATGGTTTGCTCACCAAAGGACTCCATTATTGTGATATATGGACTGGAAATGGTAATCCCACATTATGTATAACACAAAACTTAACACTAAAAAGAGCTTATAATTTATTGGGGTTTTTTTGCTACCCATGTGCACTTTATGTCCTTCTTACCAGTGGGAATATGTGTGCATGTGTGAAAGAAGTTGTTATTTTATAGCTGCCTTTTGTTACAGAGTAGCTGATCAGCAGTCCTCCTGTGACATCGCCTACAGCATTCTCACAATTATCCATTTGGAGGTAGCCATGCAGAAACAGCTCTTGTAGCAAAATGTATCCAAGTGTCTTCCTCCATGGAGAATCAAGGGCATGGCTCACATTTACTTATTGAGTTATAGGGCAGTGGTGAAAGTGCATAATGAAATTTCCACCGACTTCATTTATTCTAGGTATGATACATCATGAAGAAAGAGGTCATGGGACAAAGTCACTAACAAGTACCAAATCAAGTTTGCTCTCTACACCTGGGCCACATAAAGAATCTATTCTACCCAAACTTTACCTGTATTGCTACCCAAATGAAAAAATAAAATAAAAAAAACAATAACAGGGTTACATGTACAAATTAGGCAATTATTTGTAGATTAATTTAATAAATTTTATTAATTACATTTTGTCAGAATAAATACAAATTCATAAATATCTGGTGCGTTAACTATCCTCTTTTTACAAATTTGAATAATACTTACAATTAATTAGTATAATTGTGTGTAAATTATATTTAGAGAATATGCTTCAGGGTTGTATGGTATTGTGAGAGAATAGTACAAAAAAAATGTGAAATGTAGATAGCGTAAAAAAAACATGGCATCTCATAGCGTGATGGATAGGCTTCTGTCTCTTTGGGAAAAATGGATCATGTCTTTCCGGTGCATTTCTGAGCACTCTGATCATCCTGCACCTGCTTGAGAAACTCGACATATATGAAACACGTACTTTTCCTTTGTATTTAATTGAAATGCTGCGACATCTGGATGCAATTTGAGAAAGCAGACATGTTATTCAATACTGCCGAACAGACTTAATTTATGACAAAACTATTCAGAACTTGTTTTTAATAGTCATGGGTCCCGTTTGTTGGTCATCCATCAAAACTGAATTTGGAAAGAGTAAGATATATCTGTGCCTAAAACATGACACTTTCAGCATGGTTCCTGTCAAAGACACTCTCTTATTGTCTCTCCTCTGTTTTTTATTATTATTTGCCCAACAACAAGGCTTGAAGCACTTCAGATGTCCAGTGTGCGTTATAACCTCAGTCTTTCATCAGGAGAATGTTCCACCGTCATCATATGGTATTAACCTTGATGAAACCTTAAAGTATTGACATTAAACTCAATGTACAACAATAACACCAAGATGAAACAGGCTGTAGAAAACCAGAAATCTTTTGGATGATGAGATAGGTTTATTAAAATGTGGCTATGGCTTTAGGCACTGCCATGTCTCTAGCCTTCTGCTTATTGATTTCTGTGGTCACAAGTGCTGTATGCTAGAGGTGAACTGTGAGAGCTGCATCACTGTAATTTATCTGTCAGTCAAACAAAGCTTTTTCTAAATTCACACTTTAAGAATGAGCGTCAAAGTACAAAATACATATTTTGGTTTTTTTACACATCCTAAAAAAGCGATGAATAGAAATAAAGTTTATATTACACTGTAATAATCTCAGATTTGTTTAAATGTGCTTATTTCATCTTTTACATTATGGTAAGAGCATTTTAAAATAAAATGTACATTTATTGCTATATTACGAAATACAAGAAATGCAATAATGCATAATTACAATTTTATAGTAGATATTTTAATAAGCAGGTTTTTTTTTTATAAATAATTTAAATATATTTCTACATATACCTTAGGTTGTTTGTAATGTTATATTTCTATTGATTTGCAATGACTATCCCCTTAAGCTTATCTTCATGACATGCATTATGAATATCCAATACATGAACAATATTTATTGCATTAGAGCTTTTTGTTGATCACATAGTTTTTCCAGTTAACAAGTTTTTACTTTAATAAACTTTTAAATAAAATACTAAATCCAATTACTGGCAACAGTGATGCCCTCCACTTAGCCAGGTGGCCTGGCAGACAGACAAATGCTCCAATCTAGTTCAATTTAGTTGTAGAAAGGTACAGTATAAGATAATTTTTTTTATATATTAAAAAAAAATATTAGGAGGAAGGCAATTAGTCAACTGAGGAGATGAAAGCTTACACCACATTATAGAATAATTCATAACCAAATATATTTAATACATACTTTTCTTTTTAAAAATATCATTTAAAACATTAATGGCTTCATTTATCACCATATGAATTTGATAAGTGTCAAATTTAAAACTGATTATTTATAAAGAAAAACAGAAATATTTAAATAGAACGTGTCCTATAAAGTGCATTATTTCTGCTGTAAGGATAAATTTGTGTCAAGACAAACTGATGCAAACATTTTTAAAAGTTTTTAAAAGTGTGATTATTTATGCATAGTGAAACTGCAAATAGGAAGATTAAACAGACCAGAATGAAAAAGTCAAAGCATATTTATTATTCTGTTATTTTAAAAACTCCCAACATATTTTAAGGTCCAAGGATATAAAAACATTATTATCAAGATGAGGGTAATTTTGAACAAATGTCTGTGTATGTGTGCATGCCTGTCTGTCTGTCTGTGTGTGTGTGTGTGTGTGTGTGTGTGTGTGTGTGTGTGTGTGAGAGAGAGAGATAGATAGAGATAGAAAGAAGTTATAATGTAAGACACCATTAAATGTCATGAAGCAGGTTTGAGGAGTTTATTATAGTATATTATACTATGTAAAAATCATTTAGTAAAAGGAATGGAAACTAAAAAATAAGAGGTATGCACTTCTACAGTGTTTGTTACATTTAATTTTTAAAATGTTATTTGTAAATAAAAAAAATACTTCATTTACGTTTTTTACTTTAGAATGCACAAGAATCATGTTATTTGATTATATTTGTTAGAGGAACATTTACATGATTTGCTTCTTTAGATTGATTTGTTTTCTTTGACTTTATCAACTAAAATATTCAGCCATCAAAAACGTGCAAATGAAACATTTTTTTAAAGTTATGTTTTCATTCCTGACAGTTAATATACACCATTAAAACAATTTTATTTTTGTTTTTTTAATACACAATTTCTTTTGAGACACCCTCTGAACATCTTTAAGTGCTTTGAGTAATTTGCAAAGTTGTGGTTCCTTAACTTCTCTCAAGTCATATATAGATGATCCTCTATGCTTTGTAAAAAAATGTTCTTTAAGGATCTTGTAGTTTTACCTGTGTTCATACTAATATGTACAATTTCTTAGCATAGGCTGGGCACATCATTTCACATTTAGGAATTTTAAGCTGTTTGTCATTCTATAAAAACATTAAATGGTGTCAGACTGTCAACAAATTAGCACTGCATGACTGTGACTTATATTAATGAAAATATATGGCTCAATAAATGTATCATTTTATTTTTAATGCCAAAAGATTGATGTACAGCATTCTGAAATTTGCCAACTTAATCTAGCATTAAATCAATTTACGTAAAAGAATTAAGACAGCTAAGAAATGTCAAGTTGATGCAGAGTTAGTAAAGGTGAAACACTCTAGTTGCTGTGGCTGTGAGTGCTGGCTGTTTTTCAGTGCTCCGCTGCTATTCAGAAAGAAAAAGCTCAAAGGAAATAAGTGCCATTTAAAAACTCAGCGGAGAATTCCAGGGCTTAGATTGCTGTACTTGGTACTCTTTTGTACTGCTACTTGTTTAAATTTTTATTCACTGAACAAACCCTTCATCCTCCAATACAACCTAAGTAAAGTTGTTTTTGTAAGTATTCATTCATTATCATTTATCTTTTTACAGAATTCACAGATTGCTGTGCACAGTACAATCCAGGTTCCGATACTGATCTGGGTAAAGTCTCTATTTTCTTCGTGTGTACACATGGGTTTTCTCTGGATTTTCTGGTTTCATCCCACAGTCCAAAAACATTTTTTTCAAAAACTATTTTTTTTCTCTAAATTACTCTTTTCTCAATTGTGTGTGTGTGAGAGAGAGAGTGTGAGTGAGCGTGTCCAGAGATGGATTGGTGTTCTTTCCTGGGTGTATCTATCCAACCCCCAAAGAATTCCAAAGAATTATAAACAGGACACATGCACACATGCAGGCAGCTCTAAACAATCTTATGCCTCTTGCATAAGATTGTAATGTACTGTATTCATTGTGTCAGTCCTGTAAACCACAAAAAATGTGTAGCATACAATATTTCATACAATTTATTAATGCATTACTGTATATAGTTTCTCTCATTTTTCAAATGTATATGATTTCTGTTGGTGCCAGCAACACCGGAAAATATGTCTTCTGCACTATACCATACAATGGCTTTGTGTTGTCTGCGTACTTACACCACGTGATGTAATAAGTACATTCAATGCCTCACTAGCTGTCCTTGTGAGACGTTATTAAAAGGGGGTTTGAGAAATATTGTTATGGAAAAACAGCTGCAAGAATGTTAGCATGTATAGCTAATATTTATTAGAGTCACTTGAATAAGAAATTCAAGAAGTACAACTGTGGCAGCTGTGATATGAAAATGTCACTGCTAGGCTCTTCAGCCTGCATCTAGGAATTCATGGGTATCGCTTTCAGTACAAAAGCCAGGCGGGAGCCCATCACTCTTCCAAACCAAGGCGGTCGTAACTGCACCCTTCTGCACCCGACTGCTGTCAGACAAAGACGACTCGTCTTGAGATGCATTTGAACAGACTCTGACCTTTTAGGAGAGCAGCAGGGAGAGAGAACATGTAAGTAGTTCAGTAGACTGCCCATTGACATGCCCACTTGATGTTTTCAGAACCATTAATTAATATACAGTTGAAACATTTAGTTCCATGTGAAGAATTTGAGCAACATGACAGCTATAAATTATATGATTATTCATAATGCAAAAAAAAATGTGAGATATTAAAAGTATAGAGACTGAAGAGAGCAATAAACTGGTCCTAAAATGCAGACTTTTTTAATATGACAGCTCAGCGTATTTAAATTAGATGGTATGTTGTGTAAAGACTGTCGATAAAACTTGGAGGTTGGATATGGCAGACATTCCTTTTCACAAATGTGTATTGCGCCAGAGTCGCTCTTGAGGCTTAACAATACAATCAAATACTCATGTGCAGCATATTGTTATTCCTGATGTTTTCCCATTGCTTTAAAAATTGTATAAAAATAATTAAAAAAATTACAATGTTGTCACTTTTCCCACTCTGCCTAATTTAAAGTGGCAGTGATCTGATTCTTCACTATTTGCAGAAAAAAGGCCAGCTCTACTGTAAAACAACTATACTATACAATAATAATATAATATAATAATAGAATATAAATAAGACACCCACCTGAATAAAGAAATAATATTGCAGACACAACAATGCCTGGTATTGTTGCAGCTAGTTAAACTGCACTATCAAAATGCCACTAAATCCATTAAAAGTACAAACTAATAAAAATCATTTACATCGATAAATCTGTTTAATGATGTTATCATATGTCCTATTTTGCTATTCTGTCTCAAGTCCATTTTGTGAAGTTTATGGTTTATTGTTTTTGTCACTGCACATTAGTTTAACGTGGTTACCAGTGCATGTAAAGACATTGATTAATGTGCGACCAGTGGCAGACCAAGGTCCAGCACCATAACCCATAACAATTTTCTCACTAAAACAGTGTTTATAGTGTAGAATAATCTCTCAAAATGTAGGAGCTAATAATAACATTATTGTAAATTGTGGGAAAAGAGTCACCCGTATGACACCCACTTTATGACTTAATTCCAAACTGACTTGTTAATGAGCACAGAGACCTCCCCGAAGCCTCATTTACCTAATAAGAGCTAAACACGAGGTAAAATAGAATTCCCACATAGTCACGGTTCACATCAATGGTGACACCAGGACCAGTAAATCAGTCCGACCAGATGGAGCTACAGCTAACAGCTACAGTGTTTTTGGACTGATGAAAATAATAAAATAGTTCTAATTCAGGTCATTGACATCTGCCCAGCTAATGAGGCAGAGCTGTTGTAACACATCGTGAAATAAAGAGCAATATTTATTCCACTCCACAGTGATTGGATTATAAAATGTATGAATTTTCTGGTATATCTTTCAAGTAAATTACAAGAAAGCATAAGCTGCACAGAAGCAGACGATGTTAGCTATGTAATTCTTTCCTAATGCTTAGCAATTGCACTTGGAGCAATGAGATGAAGAGTTTAATGTATGCTTAATATTATAGTATGGGTCACTTCTTTGTTATAATTGGTCGGCAAGAACTAGGCCACATTTTATAATGTACTGGGTGTTTTATTCTTTCCTGTCCTTTTAGTCCTGTAATACAGATGGGTTGGAAAGAACACACAGCTTTACTGTCCATCTTTCAAAGGCAGTTAGGCTAGAAATATGGCCACATGTACTAGAAGATACTTTATTTTAATTACATCTGAAGAAATACTGCTGAGTGCACTTGTGACAATGTCAAAATATTTTTTCTCAGAACGTGTGTCAAAGCACAGCATGGTTTGTAGTTTCTTTACTGTGGAAGGATTGATGATATTGTTAAGCTATCATTCTGAGTAAAATATGTCAAGCAAAACAAAACATGGGTTGGCTGCAACTGTGGTAATTGGTTTTAAATTAAATTTTAGGGTTTATGTCAAATTGGATTATATAAGTTCCACTTTAACCTTGAAGCCCTCCAGTTTGACAATTTGATAAAAACAAATAAAAGCACTAAAGACAACAAAGGCTGTTTATGGCTCTCTCTCTCTCTCTCTCTCTCTCTCTCTCTCTCTCTCTCTCTCTCTCTCTCTCTATATATATATATATATATATATATATATATATATATTATTATTATTATTATTATTATTATTATTATTATTATTATTATTATTATTCCACCTTTAATTCTGCTGCTGCAAGTAAGACCAGAGTGGGGTTTTCAGGGTCTTTGAACTATACACATGAAATAAATAAGCACATTGTTGTGCATAAAAGGTCTAGTGTAATATAATCTTATTAAATTTAAAAGCTAACTGCTAACCATGAAAAGGAATTAAAATATTTTCTAATAAAAAACAATTTTATTGCTATATAAACAGGACGGCAACACAAATTCGTTCGTGTTCTGCCACCTACTGATTTTTTAAATAATTGCACAGAAGCGTAGAAATCAGTTTGGGAAGAAGGGATACAATGATTAGCAGAATCAGTATGTATTCATACTGTTATGTTAATAACCTGACAAATTTTGAAATATTGTGAAATAACGTTATTATATACATACATATATATATATATATATATATATATATATATATATATATATATATATATATATATATATATATATATATATATTATATATATATATATATATATATATACACACATTTAGGTCCATATATATTTGGACACTGATGCAAATTTTGTTTTGTTTTTTACCTGTTGACTGAAATATGTTAAAGTTATAATTATCTATTGACATAGGCATAAAGTTTAGACTTTCAGCTTTTATTTGAGGGTATCCACATTAAAATTGGATGAAGGGTATAGGAGTTTCAGCTCCTTAACCTGTGCCACCCTGTTTTTAAAGGGACCAAAAATAATTGGACAATTGACTCAAAGGCTATTTCATGGGCAGGTGTGGGCAATTCCTTCATTATGTCATTCTCAATTAAGCAGACAAAATGCCTGGAGTTGATATTAAGCATGCTGCTTGCATTTGGAACATTTTGCTGTTAAAAAAAAACATGCGGTCAAAGGAGCTCTCCATGCAGGTGAAACAAGCCATCCTTAATCTGAGAAAAAAGAAAAAAACCCATCCGAGATATTTCTACAATATTAGGAGTGGCAAAATCTACAGTTTGCTACATCCTGCAAAAAGACCTGGATGCCCACAGAAGACAACAGTGGTAGATGATCGCAGAATAATTTCCATGATGAAGATAAACCCATTCACAACAGTTAACCAAGTGAACAACACTCTCCAGGAGGTAGGCATATCAATATCCAAGACTGCATGCAAGTAAATACAGAGGGTTCACTGCACGGTGCAAGCCACTCTTAAGCCTCAAGAATAAAAAGGCTAGATTGGACTTTGCTAAAAACATCTAAAAAAAAAAAACAGCACAGTTCTGGAAGAACATTCTTTAGACAGCCAAAACCAACATCAACCTCTACCAGAATGATGGAAAGAAAAATGTATGGCAAAGGCGTGGTACAGCTCATGATCCAAAGCATACCAGATTGTCTGTAAAACACAGTGGAGGCAGTATGATGGCTTGGGCATACGTGGCTGCCAGAGGCACTGGGTCACTAGTGTTTATTGATGTGACACAGGACAGAAGCAGCCAGATGAATTCAGATGAGATATTCAGAGACGTACTGTGTGCTCAAATGCAGCCAATCTGATTGGTCGACGTTTCATAATACAGATGGACAATGACCCGAAACATAAAGCCAAAGCAACCCAGGAGTTTATTAAAGCAAAAAAGTGGAACGTTCTTGAATGGCCAAGTCAGTCACCTGATCTCAACCCAATTGAGCATGCATTTTACTTATTAAAGACTAAACTTCAGACAGAAATGCCCACAAACAAACAGCAACTGAAAACCGCTGCAGGAAAGGCCTGGCAGAGCATTAAATTGGAGGAAGCACAGCGTCTGGTGATGTGAGTTCAAGACTTCATTCAGTCATTGCCAATAAAGTTTTTTCAACCAAGTATTAAAAACAAATATTTTATTGACAATTACTTAATTTGTCCAATTATTTTTGAGCCCCTGAAATGAAGGGATTGTGTTTATAAAATGCTTTAGTTGCCCAGATTTTCATGCAATCATTTTGTTCAACCCACTGAATTAAAGCTGAAAGTCTAAACTTCAATTGCATCTGAAATGTTTTGTTTAAAATTCATTGTTGTCATTTACAGAACCAAAATTAGAAAAATGTTGTCTCTGTCCAAATATTTATGGACCTAACTGTATATATATATATATATATATATATATATATATATATATATATATATATATATATATATATATATATATATATAATTTTCTTACTAATGTCTTGATTGTTTTTCATTTATATTCCCATGACGTCGCAGATGTGACTGTGTTTGAGATGTGCTAAATATACTCTCAGGTGTGCCACCAATTACCTCAAATGATGTCAGTTAACATATAAAAATCTTAAAGCCATGACATCTTAATAATAACTTTTCCAGACATAGTAATCTTAGTGTATGTTGATGTGTGACGTTTGTAAAAAGTAATAATAATTTTCATTTAATAATAATTCTGGCATTTAGCAAATGCAAATTATAATCCTAACTGATCTTAAAACTGAAAGGTTTAGTCTAATTTAAAATCAGACAATGAGGGCAAAGGTTGGTTATTTCTTTTTATATTGTGAATGTAAGCTTCTGGTTTGGACTGTATTTGGCTTTAGTTTCTATAGTGAGTCATTGTTACTTTAAAAGAGTATCGTAAAAGATAGATTGTGCTGTCTGCAGGTTAACCTCAGCTTTAAATTCTTGAGTAGTTTTTCACATTTCCCAGAGATGATCTGTTTTACACATTTAATTCACTATTTATACTTTAACAATATGCATGAAAACATTTTCTCCTTCTTACCAGACTGGACTTCCTTCTTACCAGACAAGTCAAAATGAAGAAAAAGAAAGGAGGAATCGCAATGTAATGAGGAAGACAGGATGCTTAAAGATTGCACACTCTAATATTTTGTTGGACCACATTTAGCTTTGATCAGATTTTGAATTTAACAAGGTGTCGAGAGTATTTACAGTATTTATTTCTGAGCAGATTGTGGTAAACAGATGAACTATTCTTTACGGTTTTGGCCCACACAGCCATTTTCATAAGCCAGAGGACACTGTGTTAAAGGGATCATGTTGAAAAATTATTCATTCATTCATTATCTCCCGCTTTATCCTCTATTAGGGTCGCGGTGGGGTTCCCCATGCCCATCCAGGGGAGAACATCTCGGGCGCTGGGCAGATAGACCCAGGACAGGGCGCCAATCCATCGCTGGGCACACACTCACACACACATTCACTCTATATGGGGCAATTTTGAGAATTCAATTGACTTGATCCATGTTTTTGGACTGTGGGAGGAAACCGGAGAACCCAGAGGAAACCCACGCAGACACGGGGAGAACATGAAAACTCCACCCAGATGGGGATTCGAACCGGGAATCCCTAGCGCTGAGAGGTGAACATTCTAACCACTAAGCCACCGTGCCGCCCTGTGAAAAATTATTAATTGTACTAAATCCCTTTTCTACAATTATAGCCTGATGAATGTGACATTGATGTCCTGGAATGTGTCCATGCTTTCAAAGGACCAAACAACACATTAATAAAATAATTGACATTTATGTCATTAAGTACATTTGTCTATTTTTTCTGACCATATAATACACCCCCACATAATGACAAACATATAAGTCAAATTATTTTTTATCTGAAATCCTTTTGGATTTGAAAGATAGGATGAAGATGCTGCTGGGTTAAAAGAATACAGCCTCTCACTACAGCTCCATCATTTTATTTGAAGGCAAGCCAATAATGCACTTCATTGCTGTACCCATAAGAGGGCAGTGTCGGTCCACTGATTAAAAATACATCGTGTATTTTTAATTTACAGTTTGGTTCTTGTTATTGTTAATGAATTTTTAATGTAAATTTTCTTTGTTTTCTTTAATATATTAGATTTAGATTATAATATATCATGCAGGTTTAATTTCCAACTTAATGCCTGAGTCCTGGGTGTATCTGCCCAGCGCCTGACACGTTCTCCTCTGATTGGTCATAGGGAATCCCCCCCCTCTCCCTCTCCCAGCGACCCATGTGGAGGAATAAGCAGAATTCATTAATTAATTTCAAAATGAAATAAATGGCTATTATGTGGTTAGTTAAAGTTAATTAAAATTAGGAGAAGGTCTAAATCATGCCCCAGAATCAAGAGTGGGTATTTATTTGCATAATATATTGAGCATAGCCATAAATATTTCACAGAAAGCCAAAATACTCAATGATTTCCAGAATTTGGGAATTTTGTTCATAATTCGTTTTTATTTGTACTTAACTGATTCTGACCAAACAAGCCTAAGAAAATAAATGACAACCAAATAGGTGTTTTTCATTGTAAATTGTTGAAATTAGAATCCTGCTGACTCATCTAACACCCTTAATAGTCATTAATCATGTAATGAAACACATTCATTGTGTTTTATCTGAAAGAATAATAGATATTTTACACTACATAAATACTGATATGTGACTAATAAAAGATATGCTTTATTATCTGAAGACTGAACAATGGGCAGTATTATATTGTATTGTTACAATGTCCAAAAGCACTTTATTTGTATTGTGAGTTAACTGTCAAAAGTCAGATTATTCTGAGTCAGTGTCCTTTTGGGTGCATTTAAAGCCACACCCTTAAAAAAGAGAAAGAAAACAGGTTTCTATTTTTAAAACCACTGTTAAATAGAAAGTCATACGCCCAGTGCATGTTTCAGAGTTCTAATTGAACTGATGTGGACTTACTGTTAGCTCTGTTACAAACAAATTTGCGAATTGTATAGAATTCTGTGCACCACAATATGTACTGTAAATATAACTTCATTTTTAAAACAGAAAGAGAGCGAGACAGACAAATACACACAAACACACGTACAGTGTGTGTGTGTGTGTGTGTGTGTGTGTGTGTGTGTGTGTGTGTGTGTGTATTTCTCTCTCTCTCTCTCAGTGTCTTACTGTGGTAAAGAGCGATTGTATTATCCATTAAGTACTGTTACTACCATCTCCATGGACAACAACAGCAGCAGAGTCTTCTCAATGGGTTTCTACGTCTATAACGAGAAGCAATTTTAAATTTCTCTTTAGTAACCATCACATAGTCCTGGGTCTTTTCTACAATAGCTTGGATGTTGTTGATTTGTGCACCTTGTTCTTCTACAAGCATAAACACATCCAGGAAAAGATCTCTCAAATCCTTCATGTTGCTCTCCAAGTTAAGAAGTTCTTTATGGCGCTGTTCAATCTCTGATAGCTGACTACGAGTGATCTTGACATCCAACAAGATGTTCTCATTAAAAACGTCCCATTTGCCCTGCTCCATCATATTTTCCACTTCTTCTTCAGACACCTCTCTACCATATACCTCCATCTGCCTGATGATAAATTTCTTGCACTTGTCCTGCTTACTCATTAGTGACTCATTGTATTGGCGCATGACCTTCTGAAACTGCAGGGAGAGCATATCATGCTGTGTTCGCTGGATACGAGCTGTTGCAGATGATGGGCCAAGTTCAAGCTCAGTGAGCTTCACCTGATTCAAAAGAAGATTCAGCATCTTACGCAGGCTTTCAGCCTGTAGCTTGATGTCCCGAATGATGCTACTCTCCTTTTTCATGATGCTAAGGCGTCGCATTGTGGCCACCAGGTTTTTCTGTTGTTGACTATATTTCTTAACTTCAGCCTCCAAGTGTTCAAGTCCATCACTAACACGCTTGGCATCTTCCAGAAAGTTCTCCAAAACAGGCTCAACCTCAAAGAGCACTGCCTGCATGTTGATTGAAGATGCTGGCTCTTCATCTTCATCTGGACTAAAAAAAAATTCTTCTTCCTGAAATCCCTGTCTGGCTTTAAAATGATGCAGCTCCTCTATCCGGTCTTTCATGACTAGATCTTAGTATGGACCACCTCAATGGCAAATAGTCCTGTTCTCCGGATGTATTCTATAATTAATCAAAGCAGAATACTTAATGAACTAAGAGAGGGAAATCATTTGCAAACCCAAAAAACATCCACTATTTATTGTAACTATAACATCTTTTGGAGTAGTAATTCTCTGTGCAAAAACAAACTCAAGGTCTGCTGAAGTAACAGAAACAAATAATGTAATAATGTCATTAGCCTTTGTTAGTGTCAGTAAAATTCTTGCTACAAAATATAAGTACCACTCATAGTTATTCAGCCTACAGAGAATTTTTTTTTTTTTTTTTACTTTTTTAACATTTGCTTGTATTCATAAATATGCCTGATTTCTGTGTAAAGTGGAATAACATTGCAGTTTATGTTAATACATGTTCTAAAAAAATTAATTTACTAAAACCAATCACTAAACATACATTTCAACATAGTATTGCAAAAGATCTTTCAAAATTGAACAGCTCTGTATGGAACAGTGTTGCTTTAAGTAATCAAAGAAAACACAATTGTTTTCTTATGCAAATTACACTACGAAGTTGCTAGTCTAGACTATCCCAGTGCTTATCAGGCAAAAGTGAAAAGAAATACCCTGGACAGGTTGCAATTTACAACAAAGAATTATTCATTCATTCATTCATTATCTCCCGCTTTATCCTATTTTAGGGTCGCGGTGGGGTTCCCCATGCCCATCCAGGGGAGAACGTCTCGGGCGCTGGGCAGATAGACCCAGGACAGGGCGCCAATCCATCGCTGAACAAAGAATTAGTTCAGTCTAATGTAAAAGTTGCCAAACCTGGTTTAAAGTTTTTTTTTTTTTTTTTTTTACTAATTTGAATTTGCATATAAATAAATGCATTGGTAACTTTTGCATAATTTCTTCTTTTTTATTTGCTTTTCAACTACCGCTCATTACCAAAGCTTTATTAAGGCTGCATGGCCTACATATTTTTTTCAATTGAGGCATTGTGATCCGAGAGTTTGTCTCAGGTCATTGCACAAGCTACAGCAACATGCCACAAAAGCACAATTTTATTCTTGCATTTGTAATAGAATCTAAACTTTCCCAAGTGATGACATTTATATTTAAGACAGCAATTTGGTTAATAATATGAACTGTCTTCAAAAAATTTCATGGACAAAATTAAAAAACTAAATGGACAGTTTTACAGTGGAATGTGTATACAAGTAGCAGCTTTAGATTAAAAAGCAATTGTCATTAAGTTATTACTCATTTCTGTGTATAGTTATACATATAAATATACATATACAAATATATAATATATATAATCCTTTGAATATTGACTTAATAAGGATCTCATAATTTCAACTCTATTAATCAATACACTTGGATGTTTTTCACTTGGACGACAAGTGGATGTTTTTTTTTTTTTTTTTTTTTTGTAGTTTACTAAGTCTAAATCTAAAAACATACTATACTATAATGCAGCAGTATGTATCGTGAAAAGACTACAGAAAGTCCTTACGCCATGGGTTCTGTTAGTATTATACTCAAATCTCAGTTCAAAGTCGTTCAAGTTGTATATTTTTTTTAGCTATATGTTCCGTTAGATCTGCGGCACACAATAAATAAGTTATACAAGAATTCAGTTGTAAGCTGTGAAATAGATTTTATAAATTTACCTCTTATCTATAACTCCAAGGGGAGTTAAATCATGTTCCATCATGAGTTCATAGAGAGAACAAGAAATCCAAATTCCACAGAGCACATAGCTACAGCCTGGGTATTAAGCAACTGCCAGGGACAAATCTATCTGCTTAGTTCTACAGCTTAGATTCCTGGGAATTCTGGCTGTGCTAGTTTGTAACCACACCCACATTTACACTTAGCACTTGGTTTCACTAATGGAAAGTGATATTTGTTAGGGTATCCGCAGGAGGAAGAGTGACATGTTTAAGAAAAGTAAAAAACCAACCTCCAAAACGCACTTTATAAATAAAATAATAATATATAATAATAATAATATAATAAAAACAAACAAAAAAACTGTTTGGATGCAGTTTGTCACTGTGTGACTGAAATACTAGTAATAGGAATAAAAGTTATTTTTGTGTGATTACATTTAAATGTTTTCCATTAATAATTAAATGACAGCATGTTTGTGTAACAGAAGAAAAGTCACATGAACTCAAAGACCACAATAAAACAGAACTGACTTTGTAATGGCTAATAGCTAAAAGTTCATTTTTGAAATGCAAGAAAAAGCTGAAAACAGACAATAACCAGAGGATCTGTGTGAACTGACCTTGAGAACTTTTCTGGTTGGGGAGTAGAGTGTGCTTTTAGAAATTTGTGTCTTCTCTCAGAGAAGATAAGATAAAGTGAAGCAAAGGGATTCTGTAAATCACGTGGTTACACAGACAGCAGTAACAATTCGAAAAAGCTTTAAATTAGTTAAAACAGCATCAGTGAAGAAGAAAAAGAAACAAGAGCTGCTTTTTCATCTTATGATGGAAGCATAGGAATCAAAGCTAAGACACATCTAGTATAAAACCAGTGCTTTAATTATAAATTTTACTAAGCAGTAAATGTGTTCTCATCCTGAGAAAATCTGATAATCAAATGACAGTCAGCATGTAGACAGAGACCTGTGGTTCAGATGTACTTTTGGCTTAAAGAACAAAAACTAACTCTTATGAAAGCAAAACAGAAGACCCATAGCACAACTAAATTACAGTGACTAATTACAACTTATTATCTTTCCACTGAAAACTACATAAGAATGTAATTTCAGATAAAATCTACTGTCCGAGTTATTACTGTTTGTCCATAAGAATGTGCTTATGTCATTACTATACACTTATAAAAGCAGTTCTTGCTTGCAGAACATAAAGCTGTATTTACAAAGTAAACAAAGGTGTAGCCAAAAGTGAAACACCCTCATATCACCAACCAACTTAATTATAATGCACACCTGAATTCCAAATCACCCAGAGTGTATTTATTAAGGTGAAAACAGACAAATCAACAGAAAAATATACAATATATTTTGGATTTTTAATTTGCTTCATTTTGTTCAATTATTATGGTTGTTAAATATAAGTGAGACACAAAAGCATATTAAATTCAGAGCTTTAACTTGATAATTTTATAATCTAACGGTTTCTAATTTTGTTCAATTTAAAAAACTTTTCCAACTTCCTCACAGATTTTTTTTATTGTCACTACTTTTTTTTTTTTTTAGACATTTTAAGGTTTATTGTAGTGCAGAGTACTATTAAATTACCATTAAACAGCATCATGCAACCAATTTAAAATATTCTAGTTTGTGTGGTTTCAATGAATAAATCAGTCTTGTTTCCACCTTTGTTTAAAATCCATTGTTGCTCCTGTAAACAACAAATGGTTCATCATCCCTGGATTTTGAACGGATGTTGAATTTTGATTTGTGTTTTAATCAATGGAAGGACATTCAGTTGTAACAACCAAATCAGTGTCATATTTAAATAAAAGTGATTGCGATTAGTGAGGAGACAAACCACATCCTAGATTTGAACCCTTGCTGTGCTGAGAATCCTCCACATTCATGTCCAAGACTGATTAGTTCATATAGTATTATATTTTGTCTCAGTTTCTTAAGTGAGTTCAATTAACTTCTAAGGGAAGTACTTTTGTGAAAGTCTGCTGTTTTAGATTAATACTAATATAAAAAGAATGTAACATTTTCTTAAGATTTCTTAAAAGTCCACAAAATAAAAAACTATTCTGTTTTAATAATAACCCTAATGTATATAGGACCACATACTGTTTTTGAACAGACCTGATTACTGAATTTATTACTAAAGTATACTGCAAGCACTCTGTGTGTGTGAATATGAAGGTATTCTCTGCTGACTGGATAAACAAAATAACACAGGAACTGACTAATAAGACACATACAGATAGATAATAGTTATGTAAACAGTTTAATAAAAGAAAAAAAAAGTTTAAGTAAGAAGTGGAATGGTAATTAGGAAAATAAAGAAAATCATGTCTATCAAACTTCAGGGCTTCTTTAACATTGACACAAGCTTAAGGTTCTGCAGGGAGTTCTGTCGTGTCCTCTGGTAGTATCTGAACATCAGACAGGGGTGGATCTACAAGGAAAATACACATTTGCATTGTTTAAGTGACAATCATATGCAAAATAAATGGTTTCTTGAGATGGCTGCACTATACGGTCATTATTTTGTCTATAAGCAACTATGTTTAAATGTTATTTCTTTTGTTTAAGGCAGTCTATTTGCTACACATTGGAATTATGCAAACACATGACTGAGGCTAAGTTTTACTGCTGAGAGCTGGGAGCTTTGTGAGAAGGCGGTTTACTTTTTTAACAAGGTAGTTAAAAGGACCAAGGTTGGAGGTCTGTAAAAGGAAGCGACATTCATTTTAACAACTCACATGGATATCTCATCTCATTACCCTTTCCTTTATCCTACACTAGGTGTAAGGATCGCGGGGGGTTCCCCATGCCCATCCAGGGGAAAACATTTTGGGTGCTGGGCAGATACATTTTAGAAAATCACACAGACACACACTTCATAGGGGCAATTAAGATGGGGCAATTTAGAGTAACCAGTTCCCCCGTTTTTGGACTGTGGGAGAAAACCAGAGAACCCAGAGAAAACCCACACAGACACAGGGAAAACATGAACACCCCAACCCAGATCGGGAATTGAACCTGGATCCTTGGTGCCAAGAGGCTGACTTTTTAATCGCAACGCTAGAGTGCCACCCTTAAACAGAGTATTGTTCTCCTAAAATTATTTCTGCAGGTTAGTAATTAATCCACCAGAACCAGAAAATGTACAATTGATACAATAGTCAAATATCAAATATCCATCCACCCATTATCATCTGCTTTATCCTCTACTGGGGTCGCGGGGGGTTTCCCCATGCTCATCCAGGGGAGAACGTTTCAGGAGCTGGGCAGATACACCCAGGACAGAGTGCCAATTCATCGCTAGCACACACTCACTCACACAGACACACTCTACATGGGGTAATTTGGAGAATTCGATTGACCTTGATCCATGTTTTTGACAGTGGGAGGAAACTGGAGAACACGGACATGGGGAGAACATGGAAACTCCACCCAGATTGGGATTCGAACCGGCAATCCCCAGCACTAAGAGGCGAACGTGCTAACCACTAAGCCACAGTGCCCCAAATATCAAATATAAACCAGCATATTAACAGATAGAACTCAAGAGTTTAATGCCAGTGTGCTTTACCTCATGTCACCTGTGGTAAACTTAAAGGTGATTATATACCCTTTACCCACATTAAATATAATTTCTTGATAATGAGTCCTAATGAGCTATCTTTGAAAAAAAATGTTAACATGTCTTCAGGCTCATTCATTTTAGTAGTAGTGTGTGCCAAAATCAACAGAAGTGAAACAGGCACTGAGGGGCTCATGTTAATCTAAAGCTAAACATCTGTGTTCTAGAAAACTATTAAAAATTAGAAAATTAAATGAAAATTAAATGGTTACTGAATTTTTTCTACCTTTATGAAAAACATTTTATCTAAATTAATAAAAGTTCACATTGCTTTAGGTTAACATATTTCATGTTGTCAGTTCATGTATGATTTCAAAATTACTTTCAATGTGTAGACATTTTGATTTGTATCCTTTATATATAAAAAAATACAGAAAATGAAATGCAAGTCTCTTGCACAAACTCCATCATTGTGCAGCCAGCCTTCTTCCAGTATTCAAGGATTGTTAAACAACAGTGTCTGCATCTGTTTCTCTTCTGAACCTCATGATTTATTTACCTTTTCAGGTAGAAGCCTTGTGAATATGAATTCTTTCTATAATGATTTGTGCTCTTTCAGGGCATTTCACTCCGTTTCAGTCCAAAAAAACACAGAACTGATTTTATAAAAATACTTCAGACTGTGTGTCTTAGACAGACACGGTTGTTACCCAGCCTTCTGTGCACACATGCTGAAAACATTTTTTTTTCATTAAAAGTCTTCTTCATTTTTAATTGATTAAATTACTTGCCTATTTATCTATCTAGCTTTTAAGTTTTATAGTATTCTATACTATTTTTTAAGTTTTATACTATTCTACTATACTATGTTCTATTTTTTTTTAGCAGTTTTACTCTCTGGATGGTGTCAGATCTATGTACTAAACTATGTCACTATGCTCTCTCCAAATCACTTTACTACCAGTTTTATGGCAAAAAGTCATGCTGCAGTTTTAAACTTTTACATTTGTAAACTATGCTGACCTACCTCATGAAACAATAAATCAGAATCATGTAAACAGAGTATCCAAGGGTTGGACATGACTGAATGACCAGCACACATACATGTTTAAAAGAAAAGAGCCAACAGTTTACATATACTTTTTCCATATAGAAAGTATTCAAGAAAATTACAGCATGTGCACAACAGCAGAAATGGTCTGCTTTTATGAAAATAGATGTTTTGATCACATAAATGCCTACCGGAAGGTGTATTTTCCTCTTCATTGTTTTTTTGGGATAAACCAGTAAGAGATATTGGTATCCATTTCAGATTTTTTTTGGTAGCATTTTCTTCTTCTTGGACTTCATCCACTTCTTCTTTATCCTAAACCCCAATGGTAAAGCAATTAATTATTTCATTAACTTAATATTTAATCAGTTTATCATCAGTAATAACACAAACACTGGTTTGGCCAGAAGTAAAAGTTCTGAGTGCGCAGATCTAGTGCCTCTTCAGTCAAGTTTAGCAACATTGTGTGCTAACAAAATAAAATCAGCTGGTCAATTAAATCACAGGAATTGTTCTTTACTGGGAGCACAGAAACATTCCATCTTGAGTGACTAGATTAGTTAAACTTTATTTGTGAAAGAAATTTTTGGCATATGTATTTGGCAAAAATATTTTTAATGACTTTTTACTAACTCGTTGTAATAAATTCATATTACACCAACACCAAGTTTTTATGACGTCTGATTGTAAGAGGCCTCTCCACACCCTCATTAGCAGCTATAACAGCTTTTATAATTTTAAAAATATTTTTACAAGATTGTAGAGTATGCCTGTGTGATTTTATTTATTTCATTTACCCAAAGGGGAAATTATTGATGTCAGTCAGTGATGTTAAATAGAAAGAGGATACGGCTCATAATCATCATTCTTGTTTATGCCAAAATGCCTCATCTAAGTAAGCAATTAAGCAATAAAGTCATCTTTTGTATAAAGGCCTGAAGTTACACCAGGTAAAATAATTTTAATCAAGCAGATAATTAACTGGTGGAATGTTATCAGTATGTCATACCTATGTGTCATCAGAATATTTTTTCCAATCTGCTTGTATTTTCCATTTGCTTTGTATTTATTTCATTTGCAGGTGTATGATCAACCCCTTCCATTTTTTCAGTGTACCTTACCAGACAAGAACACATTCAGTCAAAATAGTACCTGATCTATCTGTAGATACTCGCCATGCTGCTCACATCCAGTGTCAAACACATACTTCCCTGAACCTAAAGGCTAAAAAAAAACATTACTAAATAAAAAGAAACACAAAATACTTTTTTGGAATGTATGTATGTATGTATGTATGTATGGAGTGGGGTTAGTACTTACATCATTATTGAAAAAATTCCCCTGATACCTGTGGTTTACATGAATGAACTCTCCAGCAGATTCCATTTTACCCATAACCCATGTGCCAACATATTTTGAGCCTGTTTCATGGTATGTGTACACACCTTGCCCATGTCTGTAATACAAACAGAGATTGAGATGCTAACACAGAATAATAAATAATGAAGTGCAACACCCCAAAATTCTACAAATGATAAACCTTTTATGCTCCAGCCACTCGCCGTCATATGTATCTCCATTGTGATAAGTATAAATGCCAAGACCCTGGTGCTGATCTTTTACCCATGAGCCTAAAGCAGAAGACAAAGTAACACATTTTTTCACACAAAAACATATTTGCTAAAAAATTCACTTATTTACAAACAAAGTAGTATAGTTGATCTCCTACCCTCATATTTAGAACCATCTGGATAGTAGAAAACACCTTGGCCATGCTTCAGATTCATGTAATATTCTCCTATGTATCGAGCCCCGTTCTTAAATCTGTAGGTTCCCTAACAAGCCATTAATGCGGAAAATAATTATTTACTTTAGATTTTATATATATATATATTATTAATTCATTATCTCCCGCTTTATCCTCTATTGGGGTCGCGGTGGGCGCTGGGCAGATGCACCCAGGACAGGGCGCCAATCCATCGCTGGGCACACACTCACTCACACAGACACACTCTATATGGGGCAATTTTGAGAATTCAATTGATTTGATCCATGTTTTTGGAATGTGGGAGGAAACCGGAGAACCCAGAGGAAACCCACGCAGACACGGGGAGAACATGGAAACTCCACCCAGATGGGGATTCGAACCGGGAATCCCTAGCGCTGAGAGGCGAACGTGCTAACCACTAAGCCACCGTGCCGCCCTATATATTATTATATATTATATAATTATATATTAATTATATATGTATATACAATTCAGTTTCATCTGTTACACATTGTGCTTTGTTCTAATTTGTACTAATTTGTTCTAATTTGTTCTAAGTTGTTTTTTTTAAATAATTAATTAAAGCTTAAAGACACACATTTCATGCTTTCTACCTTTAATGTAGTTTGATAATCTATAATTAGTTAATACCTGTCCAGATCTTTGTCCGTTTTGGTACATTCCTTGGTAGATATCTCCATTTGGCATCACTGCTCTTCCTGCTCCATGTCTCTCTCCCGCATCGTTACGCTCACCTTCATATTCCTAACATTTTCACACACACAATATTCTGTTAAGATGACTGCAGAAAGTGATTTATACAACTTATTAAAATTAATTTTATATTAATTAGATGAACTTTGTTTTAGCAGTGGAAACAATGAATAAATAAATATTTGTATTGCACATAAGTCACACTGATTATAATTTACCTGTATTTATATAAAGAAATCATTAAGAATGATGGCTTTTGCAGACGTTCTTAAGGTCAATTGTTAAAGCTACTTTATATTACCATATATTTATCATAACTGTTAGTTTCCCAATTCGTTTTATTTGCTCATTAAAATAAATGAAATCTTCTAGCCATGTGTCTGTGCGCATCTGAACAACATTCTGATTTATTGCCATTTTCTTTTCGTAAAATGGTTTATTTTCCTTCAACTTAGGCATTCATTGTTTTGTATCCTTATCTTACACACTCAGACAAACTTGCTCAAACGATATAAATGCTATTTCCGAAGTACTTATTCCTAAATATTTACTTGTACATAAATAGTTTAAATACTTACTCCAATATACGACTCATCTTCTAATTCAATTGATCCGTCTGAATCCGACATTATTTATTCTCAAGATGTTAACAGTGTGCTAGAATGGAAAAACAAGAGGGGTTTGTCACGTTTATCGTTGCCAAGGCAACGCTTACACAGGAACCAATCCGCCTCAGACATGCGCAGAAAACTTCAGTCGATCGACAAAAGCACTATTTATAAACGCTTACTAAAAATTGATCTATTAGCATTTTATATATAAGTAACACAATGAATTGTTTGTTTTTGTTACCTTCAATAAAATGTTTTGTAGAATATATATTGGTATAGGCGGCACGGTGGCTTAGTGGTTAGCACGTTCGCCTCTCAGCACTAGGGATTCCCGGTTCGAATCCCCATCTGGGTGGAGTTTCCTCCGGGTTCTCCGGTTTCCTCCCACAGTCCATAACATGGATCAAGTCAATGAAATTCTCCAAATTGCCCCATATAGAGTGTGTCTGTGTGAGTGAGTGTGTGCCCAGCGATGGATTGGCGCCCTGTCCTGGGTCTATCTGCCCAGCGCCCGAGACCCCACTGCGACCACAATAGAGGATAAAGCGGGAGATAATGAATGAATGAATATATTGATATACATATATGATATTGTGATTAGAATATATTGGAGTGTTTAAAGCCACGTATTAATAAGAAATTCATGCCACGATAAACAGTGTAAACAAATGCATGGCATTGCGGGCACATATGTGGCCGATGATGTTGAATGTTTTTTCTTTTTTTCTTTTTCTAAGATACCAATTTAGAAGGGGGGGGGCTGTTTATCCACCGTCTCTGATCAAAGTATTTTTTTATGGATATTATCATTGTGAAATTATTAAGATCCAGTTATTAAGACTGAATTTAAAATATATATGTTTGTGTTAGATCATTGGCTCTTCTTCAATAAATCCATGTATCTGACATATCTGACTCTAACTCATTTTGAACTGATCTGACATCAGGTTGGTACAACGTGAAGTAGCTTCTTAGTAGTTAAGGTCATATTTGTTGCCATATTTGTTTAACTTAGTAATTTAACTTAGCTTGCTATATTTCCTTTAGGTAAGCTAAGCCAAGTTCATTATTTTATAATTAGCTTACCCAATACTGCCTCCAAATTTAAAGCAAATTCCATTCATTATCTTCTGCTTTATCCTATATTAGGGTCGCGGGGGGGTTCCCCATGTCCATCCAGGGGAGAACGTTTCAGGCGTTGGGCAGATACACCCAGGACAGGGCGCCAATTCATCGCTAGCACACACTCACTCACACAGACACACTCTACATGGGGCAATTTGGAGAATTCAATTGACTTGATCCATGTTTTTGGACTGTGGGAGGAAACCTGAGAACCCGGAGGAAACCCACATGGACACGGGGAGAACATGGAAACTCCACCCAGATTGGGATTCGAACCGGGAATCCCTACCACTGAGAGGCAAACGTGCTAACCACTAAGCCACCGTGCCGCCCTAAAGCAAATTCATATCTCATTAAAAAGTCAGTGTTAGTTTAGTGTTAGGAAACATTTCTATTACCTGAACTTATTTGTGGAATCCTAAATAATCTTCTGATAATTTCGTACTGAATCTTGAGCTTCGCCTGAACACAAATGTTCTGAGTGACTTTTAAGTGACTAAGTGACTTTTATCGCTATGACAACCACCACACTCAGGTTTCCAAAGTTGTTGGCAACGTTCCATTATACTCTGTGGACAGAGGATTTAGTCAACATAGAAAAATATTTTGAGTTTATTTGTACTTTTAACATATTTCAGGTTTTTTTTTAAACCATTGTTATTAGCATTTAATCAATGTTATTTTATTATACAGCTTCTGTTTATGCAAATTAGTTAATGAAGTCATTTAGTATAACAGTTTAACAGTATAACGGGAGAACGTCTCGGATGCTGGGCAGATACACCCAGGACAGGGCACCTCTATCGCTGGGCACACACTCACTCACACAGACACACTCTACAGTGGGTTGCAAAAGTATTCATACCCCTTGAACTTTTCCATATTTTGTCACATTACAACCACAAACATAAATATATTTCACTGGAATTTAATGTGAAAGACCAACACAAAGTGGTATACAATTGTGAAGTGGAAGGAAAATTATACATGAATCAACATTTTTTTTACAAATAAAAAACTGAAAAGTGCGACGTGCAAAAGTATTCAGCCCCCTTTTCCCTGAGTGCAACCAATTGCATTCAGAAGTTGCCTGATGAGTGCTAATGACTCAAAAGGGTCCTCCTGTGTGTAATCTAATCTCAGTACAAATACAGCTGCTCCGTGACGGCCTCAGATGTTGGTTAAGAGAATATTGGGGAGCAAACAGCATCATGAAGTCCAAAGAACACACCAGACAGGTTAGGAATATGGTTTTGGAGAAGTTTAAAGCAGGCTTAGGTTATAAAAAGATTTCCAAAGCTTTGAACATCTCACGGAGCACTGTTCAATCCATCATCCGGAAATGGAAAGAGTATGGCACCACAGTAAACCTGCCAAGACAAGGCCGTCCACCTAAACTTACAGGCCGAACAAGGAGATCACTGATCAGAGAGGCAGCCAAGAGGCCCATGGTGACTCTGGATGAAATGCAGAGAGCCACAGCTCAGGTGGGGGAAACTGTCCACAGGACAACAATTAGTCGTGCACTACACAAATGTGGTCTTTATGGAAGAGTGGCAAGGAGAAAGCCATTGTTAAAAGAAAACCATAAGAAGTCCCGTTTGCAGTTTGCCAGAAGCCATGTTGAGGACACAGCAAACATGTGGAAGAAGGTGCTTTGGTCAGACGAGACCAAAATTGAACTTTTTGGCCACAATGCAAAACGCTATGTGTGGCGGAGAAATAACACTGCACATCACTCTGAAAACACCATCCCCACTGTCAAATATGGTGGTGGCAGCATCATGCTCTGGGGGTGCTTCTCTTCAGCAGGGACCGGGAAGTTGGTCAAAGTTGATGGGAAGATGGATGGAGCCAAATACAGGGCAATCTTGGAAGAAAACCTGTTGGAGTCAGCAAAAGATTTGAGACTGGGGCGGAGGTTCACCTTCCAGCAGGACAACGACCCTAAACATAAAGCCAGAGCTACAATGGAGTGGTTTAAAAAAAAGAATATTCATGTGTTAGAATGGCCCAGTCAAGGTCCAGACCTAAACCCAATTGAGAATTTGTGGCAAGATCTCAAAACTGCTGTTCACAAACGCTCTCCATCCAATCTGACTGAGCTTGAGCTGTTTTGCAAGGAGGAATGGGCAAGAATTTCAGTCACTAGATGTGCAAAGCTGGTGGAGACATACCCTAAAAGCATTGCAGCTGTAATTGCAGCAAAAGGTGGCTCCACAAAGTATTGACTCAGGGGGGCTGAATACTTTTGCACGTCGCACTTTTCAGTTTTTTATTTGTAAAAAAAATGTTGATTCATGTATAATTTTCCTTCCACTTCACAATTGTATACCACTTTGTGTTGGCCTTTCACATTAAATTCCAGTGAAATATATTTATGTTTGTGGTTGTAATGTGACAAAATATGGAAAAGTTCAAGGGGTATGAATACTTTTGCAACCCACTGTATATGAGATAATTTTGAGAACTCAATTGACTTGATCCATGTTTTTGGACTGTGGGAGGAAACCGGAGAACCCAGAGGAAACCCACTCAGACACGGGGAGAACATGGAAACTCCACCCAGATGGGGATTTGAACCAGGAATTCCCAGCGCTGAGAGGCGCACATGCTAACCATTAAGCCACTGTGCCATCCCTAGCATTTCATCTATAAATAAAAAAATATTTTTATATAAACTACTCAACTATCTCATATAATTACAAATATGTAACAAAATGGGCTTTTCTTTTGAATATGACTTTTAATTTCAGTTCTACATTTAGTATGTCTTACATGTATGCTAAATTATGTGTTTTATTAAAACAATTTTATTTAGACGTTTGGTGCAGCTGTAAAATGTCTCTCTCTCTCTCACTCGCTCTCTCACTCAATTTTCAATTTCAATTCAATTTAAAAGCTTTATTTGCATGACAAATTATACATTCGTATTGCACAAAGCTGGTGTACAAAATAAAACAAAAAAAAAAAAAAAAACTAATTACAAAAATGTACGTAGCTTCTTAGTAGTTAAGGTCATATTTGTTGCCATATTTGTGTAACTTAGTAATTTAACTTAGCTTGCCATATTTCTTTTGGTGGCAGCTTTTGTGTAGTGAAGCATTATTTATTGTTGACTAACTAATAACCCAGTTCATTATTTTATAATTAGCTTACCAAAGCTAATTATAGTATGGTGGAGTATCGGGCTGTGTTGTTGTTGGTGGGCTGGTGGTGTTAGCTGGACTGGGGGATTTTGTGGTGTTGTTCTGTCCGGTGCTCGTCTGGTTGGTGCTGGTCTGGCAGGTGGTGGTCTGGCGGGTGCAGGTCTGCTCGGTGTTGGTCTGCCCAGTGGTGGTCTGGCGGGTGCAGGTCTGTCCAGTGGTGGTCTTGTAGGTGCTGGTCTGCCCGCCGGTGGTCTAGAAGGTCTAGGGGTCTGTGTTTGTGGGTGATGGTTCCATTGATGGGGTCTCAGGGTCCTCTTTGCAGGGGTGCTGTGGTCGTAGAGATCTGTGGTGGGTGTTTCTGTCCGAGGCCTACTTCTGCCTTTTGCTGTAGCTTTTAGTGTTTTGATGAATTCTCGGATGCTGTGTTTGTGGAGATGTACATAGTCATGGAGGTGGTTTGTTGAGATGTTCATGTGGTGGGCTATGTGCACATTTGGTATGTGGGCACAGCCCCTGCTGATGTCACCATTGACCCTTTGTATGGTGGCTGGCTGAAAGTCTTTTCGGGGTAGGAGTGTGGAGATAACAATTTTGGAAATGCCATTCTTTCTCCTGCGCTGCAGAGCAGATTTCCCACTCGCTCTTGCTCCACCCGTGGATCATTTGTGCCTGTGTGAATTATTATTAGGCTTGGTTTGCCTAGCGTTTTCTGATTTATGGTGTGGTGGATGTCTCTAATTCTTGGGCACCAGATTTTGGAGGTTTTGTGTCCTGGGAACATTTTCTGTTCTAATAAGAAATTTGCCATTTGAGTCAATGAGTATGGCAATTTCTGTGTCCGGTTGATCACTTGGCTGTTCTGTGGGTGCCTGCGGGGGGTTCCTGTTTGTCTTCTGAGGGTCTGTGGTCAGGTTTGGTTTCGGTACAGGGCTGTGGTGTTTTAGGTGTGTCTTGTATTGGGTGATGTTTGGTTATTAGGGACTGTATGGTGGTGCCCCTGTTGTCCATCTCTTTTCTGAAATTGGATATTTCTTTGTTGATGATTTGTCTCTGGCTGTCATGCTCATTTTTGGCCTGAGCTTTGTAGGCATCAAGTTCAGATTGCAGATTTTCTCTGTCTTGCTGAAGTTCTTTGATGTCTCTTTTTAGTTCCTGTATCGTTGTTTTAAACTGGTTTTTGATTTGGTTTAACTGTTCCTCTCTGATTGTGTTGATGTTTTGGTTAAGAGACCGTTCTTTTAGCTTGATCAGCTCTGCCTCGAGCATAGACAGACTGTCTCTGAGTTGGATAACAGAGGTCTGAAGGTGCGAGGTCGGTGGGCTATGTTGGGTCTCTGAGGTGTGGAGGTGTGAGTCTGGTGGGGGTTCTGAATGGGCCTTCTCCTTTGGGTCTCTGTCGTCCTTTGTGTTGTATGGTTCGGGGGTTGATGGGGATGGGGTTGAGGTGTGAATCATGTTTTGAAGAGATGGGAAGGCCTCTGTGAAAGTCTCCATGGCGTCTTCAGTGCCTTGAATCATTATTGTTCCCGTCTGGTAGATGTTGATTGTGATTTGTCTGTCCTCTGATTGTGATTTGTCTGTCCTTAGTTTTTGGTCATCTTCAAAGACTTGTATCTGCCGTCCTTTACAGATCCCATGTTCGGACACATGTTTAAAATGGCTGCAGATGGCTGTGTGCCAGGCTTCAGTATTATCTGTGTAAAATAGTAGGTTTATGGTGGTGTCCTTCCCATTAATTACACGACAGTCTTTGAACAGTGTGTGTGGGTTTTCTTTTTGGGTTTTCAGTTTGAATTGTTTTCTCCCGCTTTCTGTGCTCACTTCTTGAGGAAACTCAAAAAGCTGTGGCTTCACTGTAACTGCTGTTGCACTTTCCATTTTACACAAAGAGCCAGTGGTGTCCATATAATGTGCAGTGTAATATAAATTTTCCTCTGTTTAATGAGCAGTTCAGTATGAAGATTGGGATTTTGTATGTCTTACCCTGGATGTATTCTTGATTCCTCTTGTTCAAATTATTTCCTTTCTTGTTCCTGAGTGTTTGGTTCTTGGTTCTTTAATTTTCCTTTGGTTTGTTTAAATCCTTTCCCAGAAGATGTTCCTTTCCTCCTTTGTTGTCTTCTTGCTTGGATTCAAAGTATTTAAAAAGTTGTATTCCTGTTGTTTGCAGTGGTCTAATCCTTTATGTTGGTTTTTCAGTAGATTATAACTGTATTTCTAAAAATTTCTTAAAGTTTATCACAGCTTATAAACAAAACTTGGAAGGAATTCAGGAGCTCATGTTAAGCATGACCTCTCCTGTGCTCTCTCACTCGCTCTCTCTCTCTTTCACTCGCTCTCTCTCTCTCTTTCACTCTCTCTCTCTCTCACTCGCTCTCTCTCTCTCTCAATTTTTTTTTCAATTTAAAAGCTTTATTTGCACGACAAATTATACATTTGTATTGCACAAAGCTGGTTTACAAAAATAAAATAAAAATAAAATAAAACAATTACAAATTTACAAAGTTACAAAAATGTACATAATATACAAATACAATGAAATAGTATAATATATACATATATGTATAAATATTTAAATAAAAGTAGAGGTGTGTGTGTGTGTGTGTGTGTTTGTTTCACTCTCTCTCTCTCTCTCTCTCTCTCTGAAGCATGAAATAAAGACATGTGACCGAGCAGGTCACGTGATCACATTCGGGCGTCGAAATGAGGAAGTGCGTCAGCCGCGCACACTGTTTTTACGTTTGATTTTAAATATGAAAAGTTCTGAACATATGATCTGTTTTCTTCTTCAGCTGATCTTTTTGTTCTGTTTGAATTGTATCATTTCTCATGCCATTGACCAAAAGCAAGTTTGGCCAGTTCCGTATCGGTAAGATGAGATGCGCTCGCTCACGCTGCTCTGTTATCTGCTGAACTTAAACAAACTTAAAGTTTTCAGTTTATCTTCAGCTCTCGTTGGCTCTCGGTTGTGATTTTGTACATTAGTATTCTGAAGCGGCTGTAACTTCTCTGCATTTTTAGACGGTTGTTTTGCAGATATATTTGTACGCAAGTTATCAGTATTCCGGACAGTAACCACACGTCATCATGAAAGCACACACTTATAGAATGTCCTGCAAGTTCAACAAAAACGCCATATATTTAATCTGATTGTGAGGCATTACGTTCTGTTTAAATGCAATTTAAATGCATTATTTATTATCTTCACAGTAATCCGAGCTCTCAAAACATCAAAGCGATGTTAGTCTCCTGTGCATCATGATCCGTACACAGTGACGTGCAGGTCTGTCAGTTGTTGAGTGTTTGCTTTAAAGACTGGATTAAAGTTCAGTTAAAAAGCGCGTGCTGCAGTTTATCATTTATTCATTATCTTCCGCTTTATCCTCTATTAGGGTCGCGGTGGGGTTCCCCATGCCCATCCAGGGGAGAATATTTCGGGCGCTGGGCAGATAGACCCAGGACAGGGCGCCAAACCATCGCTGGGTACACACTCACTCACACAGACGCACTCTATAGGGGCAATTTAGAGAACTCAATTAACTTGATCCATGTTTTTGGACTGTAAAACCCACGCGGACACGGGGAGAACATGGAAACTCCACCCAGATGGGGATTCGAACCGGGAATCCCTAGTGCTGAGAGGCGAACGTGCTAACCACTAAGCCACCGTGCTGCCCTGCTGCAGTTTAGATGATTCTCAAAGTGAAAACGTCACAGAAGGGCGTGGCTTAGTGGTTAGCATGTTCTCCTCTCAGCGCTAGGGATTGTCGGTTCGAATCCCAATCTGGGTGGAGTTTCCATGTTCTCCCCGTGTCCGTGTGGGTTTCCTCCGGGTTCTCCGGTTTCCTCCCACAGTCCAAAAACATGGATCAAGGTCAATTGAATTATCCAAATTGCCCCATATAGAGTGTCAATGTGAGTTAGTGTGTGCCCAGCGATGGTTTGACGTCCTGTCCTGGGTGTATAGGCCCAGCACCTGAGACATTCTCCCCTGGATGGGCATGGGGAACCACGACCCTAGTAGAGGATAAAGCAGAAGATAATGAATGGATGGAAAACGTCACGCGTTTTGTTAACGTTGACCTAATGCTTCAAACAAAACTTTAACTCCTAACCTTCATTACCTCACAATACAACACAACATGCCCGTCTAAAGAACACCAAGTGATTTGTTTGTTAAACAACCCTCAAACTCTGCAGACTACATTAACTGATATAATTAGTTATTATCAGTGATTTAGTTCTATAACTGCTATTTTCTTTTCACATTTTGTCTAATTAAAAGACAACATGCATTGTTAGTCGAATGTGTACAGGGTGCAATATTTTGGAAAGCATGTAAAGTATTTAACATCTTAGTTGCTCTCCACATGACTATAATGACTAGTGTGCTGCTTCTACACAGCCAGACATAGTGTGTGAGAGAGAGAATATGCGAGGGTGTGCACAAGCATGTGATTATCACATTATTGCAGCGTCTGATGGCCAACTACCCTGTATGTTTTTGTGTTTTCTGTGTCATCTTTCAACTCATAAAATCCAAGTTGTTTATGTATTTAGAGTGTCTGTGTTTAAAAAAGCAAAACGCGGTAGCTCAGATTTTAGGGTGTTGGACTATCAATCTAAAAGTTGGGGGGTTGAAATCCCAGGTCAACTGAAGTTACCAATCTGGGTCCTTGAGCAATGTCCTTAACCCTTATTGCTCCAGGAATGCTGTGATTAGGGCTGCAACAACGAATCAATAAAATCGAGTATGGAAAGTTCCGATAATGAATTTCGTTATCGATTCGTTGGGTCGCAGGATTTCTGCGTTACTTGTAATGTCATAACCACTTGCGTCAACTACAGCGCTTCAAAAAAAAAAATAGCAGGTTGAACAGAACAAGGTTGAATCTGTGAAACAAGTTGATAAATCATAGAAATGAAACACAGCCAACGCAGAAAACAAAGCTCCGTTTAAATCAAAACTGCGGGAGCTTCACGCTGCACACAAATAAAGAACGCGTAACATGCGAGCTCTGCGAAAATGAATTGAGCTGCACAGAGCACCACGGTGATGATCCACCACCTGAAACTAAACATGCTGGAGTCACCGATGAGGATGAAGCTCAATAGCAGATAAATCACTACAACATCCTGAGGGTCTTTAGTTTTGAAGTGAATCAATGTTACTCAACGTTATAGTGAACTCACTATTAGACCGACAGAGCACGCTTCATGCTGTATTTGTTTGTTAACTGGATAACAGTGATTGAGAATGTGTTACTTATTATTTTCATTTAATTAGCTTAAGCAGTGTTTCAATGAGGGCACGATGTCTTAGTGGTTAGCACGTTTACCTCTCAGCACTAGGGATTCCCGGTTCGAATCCCCATCTGGGTGGAGTTTCCATGTTCTCCCCGTGTCTGCGTGGGTTTCCTCCGGGTTCTCCGGTTTCCTCCCACAGTCCAAAAACATGGATCAAGTCAATTGAGTTCTCCAAATTGCCCCATATAGAGTGTGTATGTGTGCGTGTCTATGTGAGCGAGTGAGTGCCCAGCGATGCATTGGTACCCTGTCCTGGGTGTATCTGCCCAGCGCCCGAGACGTTCTCCCCTGGATGGGCATGGGGAACCCCACCGCGAGTGTTTAAATGTGCTTTATAAAAAATATACAACTTGTACATAATGGTACAATTACTAATTAATGATCAAGCTTCACGTTATAATTTTTTGACAAAGTTTAGACACTGCACTCTATGGGAGTGATGGGGATTAGGTAACATTAGAGTGACTCAAATTTGTGTAATTTAGTGTTTTTTTACACTATGCTACATATTGTGTCTGTGTTTTTGAGATTTGTGTTTAATTGCTCTTTGGGCTTCTTGGATGCCTCATACTGTAAATAAAACCAGACATTTATTGACCTGCTTAATAATTCTACAGTGTAGCTGGTTTTCTTCATAACTACTGATTGTGGCATTCTCATTTGTAAGTCGCTTTGGATAAAAGCATCTTCTTTGATTAATCGGAAAAATAATCAACCGGTTAATCGATTATCAAAATAATCGTTAGTTAGTTAGCCCTAGTTGTGATTAACCCTGTGCTCACCTTGTATGTCGCTTTGGATAAAAGCGTCTGCTAAATGACCAAATGTAAATGTAATGTAAAAAAATAAAATAAAAAAAACACTAGAAGATAGAAAGTCTGAGAGACATTTCGTTATATGATGCAGATGTCCTCATTGTCATGATGTGTTTCCAGATGTTTCTGGAGGAAACAGGCTGGATTTATTCTAAGTTTAGGTCAGGTGTTTATTGTTTGTGTTTTTTATATTTTAGGCGATTTGACAGTCGTCCAGAAGCCGATCCTTACTGCCAGGCACTTTATCCCTTCTGCCCAACCGGAGACCCTGATGGTCGCATCCCCTACATGAGAGACAGTGATATCATTACAGTTTTTCGACTGCAAACTCCAGTGTGGGAATTCAAATATGGAGATCTGCTTGGAAAATTAGTATGTTTGTAGTTATTTGTCAACATTTCTACTTAATGAGTTGTCATTAGTTATAATTGTATACTTAATAAACACATTTAAAACTTAAATCTATAGAATGATAGCAGACTGTATTAGGAGTCCTGTGTGTTCAGCATATTTAGGTTTTCCATAAACATGCATGATGTTTGTTTTACTGGGTGAAGGTGGGGAGTTTTGTTAGGGAGTTTGTGTGAGTGGGGTAAAAGCTGGCGGGTTGTAACTCTCCTGCAGATCCCACCATAGGATCGGGGGAGATCAACACAGCATGTGTGAAGAAGAACCTTTTTGATGTAATGTTGGGCTGTTTCATTCAAATGAATTGTGCAATTTATAATTATGCAACTAGTACCACAGAGACCGACCCACCATTCAACTCAGCGAAACCTTCCTGCAGGTTTTTGGCATTTTTGGGGATCTGATCTGTGAAGATAAGATCTGTCACCCAGATCTTATCTTGACCTCCAGTTTCCTAACTGCTCTGTCTCAGTAATGTTAAACATTGTAGGAACTAAAAGCTGAAAACATCACTTTGATGTATGGTTGTATATCTTTGCCCTACTATGTGGGAATGTTTATTTTTGATTATAGCTTATACCTAGATGTCTGGAGGAGCTCATGATTGTAAAGTGTTAGCCCAAGGTTTGAAGAATTTATAAAGCATGGAAACCGGTTTTAGTTAATAGTTCCACTTTAAAGCAGGGACATGCCTCAGGACTGATTTGCTAAAAATGCTTAGAGTAACCAGTAACAGTTGCTCAGTACACATAGAGGATGTTTCTTCATTTTTGTTATACAAGTCAGATTAATTGTTTTAAGATTTACAAAAAAAGGTTTTATGTTGTATTTATTAGACTTACAAGTGGTTGTGACCATACTGTACTTTTTTATGATGTGGAAGTAAGTTTTTATTTTTGGTAAAATGTTTTCATTTATATTTACAAAATGAAGTGACTTTTTAAATTCTCTATTTAGCATATAATGCATGATGCCATTGGATTTGCCAGCTTTGAGACTGGCAGAAACTACACAATGGAATGGTATGAGCTCTTCCAGCTTGGAAACTGCACTTTTCCTCATGAGCGAGAGAAGACGTTTGCACCTTTCTGGTGTAATCAGGGTGCCGCTTGCTTTTTTGAAGGGATTGATGATGTGCACTGGCAACAGAATGGAACTCTAGAGAAAGTTGGAGTAATTTCAGGTATGCGGTCTTAACTTATGAAATCTTGTCACCTCGTTGTGTACAATATGTGACACTGTTTTTTTCAATAGGCAAGCAATTTAATGATCTGGCACAGTGGGTCCAAGTGGACAACAAGACAGGTATTTATTATGAGACGTGGGCAGTGCGGTCAGAACCGGGAGCCAACGCCACCACATGGTTCGAATCCTATGACTGTTCACAATTTGTTCATCGCACGTACAGGAAATTAGCAGACTTAGGAGCCAAGCTTTCAAGCAAGTCCCAAACAAACTACACTAAAATATACCTGTACAGTGGAGAGCCTACTTATCTCGGGGATGATGATAGCATTTTTGGACAGGCCTCCATGAAAACTCTTGCTACAGACATCAAAAGCTTTTACCACTCGTTTCAGCCTCATCAGTCCAAACTTCACTTCATTCTCAGCCTAATGGAAGTCTTTGAGAAAGTAGTCCTAGAGAGAAAGTTTTATTTGTACTATAACTATGAATACTGGCACTTACCAATGAAGCCACCTTATATACAGATCACATATGAGGAAGTTCCTCTGCCAGGATGAAAGCTGCATTCTAATGGACCAACAGATGGCCTGCACAATATACCCCTTTAGTGAGTATGTGTAAAACGTGTTTTACTTAAAGTACTAAAATCCAGCTTGTTTTTATGACTTTTATTTCCCAGTACAGTTCTTAATTGCCAACCTTAGCATTAGTTATGTAATGAAGCCTTTTATGCTGCAACTGAACCGTTATTAAAATCAATTGCTTTATTTTTATAAGAGCTTTGAGAAATCACAAACCACAAAACTGGAATTTTAAGCTTTTATTTAAACAGTGCAAATGTGAAGCAGGTTAGAAAGGAATGACAGGCTTAAACGCACATCAAGCTTTTACGAAAATATGACGATACCTATTTAAACTGTGGTTAACTAAGGTTAATGTTTGATACAGAACAAAGGTTATAAAACATTAAGCCCTGGTACCAGTTTGGTTTAAAATGCATCTGGGATAATCAACCAGGTCACAAGTGGTCAGTCGAGACGCATCAGTTTATATGGAGTTGATGCATCTTTTGTGATTGGAGATTATTGCTATCTTCATCAGTACCAGATTAGTTTAACATGGACATCATGCTAAGAGGATGTTTGTACACTCACCATGACATATTAAGGGATTGCTGTCTAGTGTCCATGTTAGTTTTTATATTATGAATGATGTGCGTCCCAGACCACCTCAGCAAGCCGTTTAGGTGATGGGATCTTAATGCGTCTCAGTAGATTCCACTTGAGATGCGATTGTCCAAGATGCATTTAAAATAATAAACAGGGTCTTTTGAGTCAAACCCTGAATAAGCATTTGAAAATAAAGCAATATGTACAACATAAAGTAATTATTTCCTCTGTGTTCTTACAACTGGGTTAAACCCCTGACTGGTAATGGCATTAACCGGTTAAAGGTGCAGCAGGTAAAGCTGGTGAATGAGCTGCAGTTGTAATCTTTCTGTACATGGTCATTAATCCAGGTACATGTACTTAAAGTTCACGAGGCCTGTACTGCAACTCAAGGTAACAGGCTTATCCAGGTCGAGCAGGTCGCTGACAATGAGCACAACTTCGCAATGCGCACAGTGAGTAATGGAGGGGTTTCACCCAGTGTTTGTTTTCGTGTTAATATATGCTGCAAGTAATTTCTCTCCTACTCTCTATAAACATTGTCCACTGTACATGTGCCAAATCAGTAAGGTGTAAAGATGCAGAGGCTCATTCAAAAAACTAGTGTATGGATTCATGTCAGGACTAGAGTTTACAAGTTCATTCATCCGCTTTATCCTATATTAGGGTTGCGGGGGGGGGGGGTTCCCCATGCCCATGCCCATGCAGGGGAGAACGTTTCGGGCGCTGGGCAGACACACCCAGGACAGGGCGCCAACCCATCGCTGAGTTTACAAGTTAATTGATTTAAATAATCTAAATCTTTAACTAAATATTTAAGATTTAAATTAAACAGCTGGAATATTGTCACGTTTTATTTGTCATTTCTTTTTATTTAGATTTATACATATGAATTATTTAATTCATTGAATTATTTTGGTTGTGCTATTGAAATTCTGTATTTTGCACATTTGGGCACATGGTTCTCACTCCACTACAGATCATCTTTCTTTAAACCTTTAGAATTTAGAAATATGACCTTTTATTTGAAATAAATTTATAGCCTTTTACTAGACAGAATGTGATTAATTAAATGGACGCGCTAATAGCTGACATGTGCGGCACAAAGCAAAACCAGTTTATCAGCTGAACGTGATCATTCGAGAAAAGAAAAAAAACAGGAGTTGCTTTAGCGAGCTGAGTTTGGGCTGTTTGTGCACTCTGGCAGAGCGCTGACATGAAAAACAAACTAAGAACGTGCACATTACAGAAGGTGACTACCTTCAGCTAAGTTTTGTGGCCATGAATTGAAAGTCCATCTGATGGAAAATCAGATTTAGAAAGTCCAGACAGCAGGTTCAAAATTTGGGTCCGACTCATAGAACAGAAAGTCAGATTCATGATAAACAGACTGATTTCTTTTGTAGTGCCGGCCTCAGCTCTGCAGAGATCCTGACATTTCCCTCAGCGGTGTTTTCTCCCCGTAAGCAATTACAGACATTTCCCTTCATCACGTCACAGACTCACTGAGCATGGTATTTGGAACACCTGTGAACCTATTCATGCATTTCATTCTTTAATCAGCCAATAGTGTGTAAACAGAGCGATGTATAAAACCATATGGCTTCAGTTAATGTTTAGATCACGAACTACAATAGAGGAATTGGATCTGAGAGACGTTGATGCTGGATTGGCTGGTTTAAGTATTTTGGTGCAGATTTGGGTCTTTTCTGTACAACGCTCTCCTGCATTAGTTTGCTCGCTGCAGTAAAACAAAGGCTTCCACAACGTTGCTGTTCTGTGATTAGAGTTCAACACCATAATAAGGGTTCAAGCACAAACTAATTCATTCATTCATTATCCCGCTTTATCCTCTATTAGGGTCGCGGTGGGGTTCCCCATGCCCATCCAGGGGAGAACGTCTCGGGCGCTGGGCAGATAGACCCAGGACAGGGCGCCAATCCATCGCTGGGCACACACTCACTCACACAGACACACTCTATATGGGGCAATTTTGAGAATTCAATTGACTTCATCCATGTTTTTGGACTGTGGGAGGAAACCGGAGAACCCGGAGGAAACCCACGCGGACACGGGGAGAACATGGAAACTCCACCCAGATGGGGATTCGAACCGGGAATCCCTAGCGCTGAGAGGAGAACATGCTAACCACTAAGCCACCGTGCCGCCAGCACAAACTCAATAATAGTGAAAATATCAGCAGGTTATGCAGTTTAAGTGTGCGAGTGTTCCTAATAAAATAACCTCATGTTTGACATAATTGATCTGTGCAGCCTTAAGAAAGCAGTTAAGAGCCAATCATCCACATTTCATAATGCAGTGAGAGAATCGTTGAGTTTTGTCATATTTACGTTGAAGTGAGTCATTTGACAGTTACATTCAGTTACGTTAAAAATGAATCTTAAACAAACCTAAATAAACCAAGACCTTTTTTTCACTTAATAATAAATCAAACCTAATTCAATACAATAAATTATATGAATAATAGTCTAATTAAAAAGTAGGCAAGTAAAAGTAAAAATCTAATTAAAAAGTAGGTAAAATCTACAAAGATCCGTTCTCACTCCACTGTGAGGTCAGCATCGAAGCTTTAAACACTGACAGAGGAGGATTCAGAGAAACATTACAGGTACATTACCAGTCATATCAAACACACAGCATTTTACATATGCACACGACACTTCCTTCTTAAAGGAAAAAAATATATACACTCCAATGATTACAAGAGCTTCAACTAAAAGAATAGTAAAGCATCTGCTAGGAGCTTCAAAACTATAACTCATGCTGCATCACACATAACAAAAAGGAAATTCTAATAAAAAGTCATAATTATAGAAATGATATAGTAGTGCTTGAAAGTTTATGAATTCATTATAAATTATCTTAAACGTTGATGTCCTAATAATAGAATGAGAAACCAATTAAACAAAAACAGAATGATACTACACATCTGTAAGTGGCAAAGGGTTAGCGAGATATCTGAAAGGTAAATTGCAAGTCAGGTGTAGATGAGCATCCTGCCTTACTTAAAGAACAGGGTTCTCATCAGTCTGAGCTCCATAACAGGTTTGTAAAAATGTTTCATAAAATGAAATGAAGATTGAGAACCTTAGAGCTTATAATTCTGTTAACACTAAAGTTCAAACCTCAAAACCTCACACAGGACTGAAACTAAATACATAACGAACTTTTGCCCACAGCCCCAAGGACAGAAGAAGCAAAAAATGTCTTATTAGGATAAAAGAAAACATGAATTCCAGCATAGGAAGCAGTACTCCACCTATTAAACGTTGTATATGTCAATTTCACAGCATCTGGACAAGAACAGCTTGCCAACAGCGATGGATCAATGAATTCTGTATTATATTACCATGACAGGTAATATAATAGGAAAAGATTTAAATATGTCTGTAAACTAAACCTTAACAATAATGTAGCAGTACAAGTAGTGGTCAACTTAAAAGTTAGGACTTTAACTAAAGGCTTTCAAATTGGGAAACACACAACATCCAGTCAGTACAGATTTTTTAAGTCTATTCGACAGTTACCAAGCACATTAGTTTGTATTTTAAGGTCAGATAAAATAAGGGAAGATTTATATTTGTTTTCTACTCGTGGGTAATATAATACAGTAATTATTATCAATGGATAAATGACCACGTAATATTTTGGCTGATTTGTTTACCTGGGCTCTTAGTTTCCACTCTTATAAGTTGTGCAAAGATCTGATGTGGTGATATTTAAGCAAAAATAAAGCAAACTGTAAGGGATTCACTTTCAAGCACCACTATAGTTTACTCATCAGTTCCTGAAAGCCACATCTAGCATTTAGAGGAATCGCAAAGATTCGGTTTAGTGTCATCTGTTAAAACTCGATGATACAGATTCAATAGAATTTATATATAAACCGTAAAGTGGTGAAAACACACCATCGTATTTATCTATAAAAATAGGAATCATCAAACATCCCAAATTTAAATACATTTAGAAATAATATACTTTCAAAACACCAAAAGTATGAATCATTTGGTGTTTGCATGTAAGGTGCAATACAGACATAAAAAAAAAATTATACAACAAAATGATGTTAATTATTTTCCCAACAGAAAATATCAGAGATACACCCGATCTATACATAAAACCATGACATAAAATCAGAAGCAGTCAGCAGTTTAGGAGCGCTTTTAGGATCAAACAACAATGAAATAAAAAGGTTTTCTTCCATTTTTTCACAGACCAGTCTGTAAAAGCCAGTTATAACATTACATATTAAAATCTCCCCTAGAGCCATTCCCCTTATTACACTAAAAAAACAAAGACAAATGTTAATCTGACGTAAGAAAATAGCAAAACTGAATGAAACATGAGAACGGAACATCTTTTCAGGTTGCATAACGCGTTGTCCTTCACATAAAACAGTTTGATGTTTTAAAATAAAACTGGTGCTGGAAAGCAAACATCACCTCAAAGTCATCGGTCTGAAGAAGCCAAAGACACTGATCCTGCTTTCACCAGAGCTTTTTAAAAATGCTTTCAAATATCAAGTTGCAACTTTGTGCAAAAATAACATCACACTGCTATCATGAAGCGATTACCTTGCTTTCTTCTGCTATGTTAGGTTCTTTACATCTTATTTGATGTTATAGCAGGGTCAGAAGTGAGTTAAAAGTTGATGCTGCATATTTTATGTGTTTCTGTTACTTTGCCCACACTTCCATTTCACTACTTCACTTAGTACCAAAAAAAAAACAACCAAGTAGAATTTGAACTGATCAGTAAAGTGAACGCATTATGCCTCTGTAGTCCTCCAACTTAAAGAGCAATTTACATATGTACAGTTAGTATCATCACGTGAAGATACTCAAACGCAAGCATAATATATTAATGAAAAAGCATGTGACTCATTTGAAAATAATAAAGGTGTGAAATATGCAGCTGCATTTCAGCCTTAAAAAGTCAGATAGGTACTTTATCTACTCCACAGTGTGTTTTAGTCTGTTTTGTGAACATGTCACTTGCTTTATTCTTACACAACAATAAGTACTACCATTAACAAAGATGTGTTAAGCCAAAGGCTAAAACAAGTCAAGGTATTTTATTCAACTATTTATTCCTGCTATGAACTCTAGCTTTCCTGCAGCTATGTTTTTTTTGTCCTTTGTTTTTTTTTGGTCTGTAAAATGTCAACACACCTCTATAACCTGCATATGTTCCACAAGTAAACAACACTGAACTCTCCGCATCACAGGACCGTTTGAGTAGCACAATAGGAAGCCAGTTTATAGGGTCAGCTTTTGAGAGAGAGAACAGTAAACTTGGTGTTTTGGTGATCAACACACTAATGTGACTTGATTTGGCTGACGGCATTTTACCAAGTAGGCATCATATCTGGAAACCAGACACGGCCAAGGTGTTTGGACACCTCCCAGTGGATTTCATCCAGGCTGTACTTATGGTCAGGGATGAGCACCTCCTCCATGATTGACAGCTGAGACAGGCGTCTGCCGCACATCTTTACAAACTCCACAAATGCACT
Source organism: Corydoras sp. C115 (assembly GCA_019802505.1). Taxonomy (NCBI): domain Eukaryota; kingdom Metazoa; phylum Chordata; class Actinopteri; order Siluriformes; family Callichthyidae; genus Corydoras; species Corydoras sp. C115. The sequence continues at coordinate 836,473 of JAFMOC010000076.1, read as the reverse complement.
GCAGGACACCTCACACTCGCCCAGGCCTATGGCTGACAGCTGCTTACAGCGCTCGGCTATGCGTATCAGCTCCTCATCCAGCGGGCGCAGGCCGTTGGCGCACACAACCAGCTCCACCAGCCGAGGACAGTTCATGCCAACGCGCCCGAGCACCTCCTTACTGACTGAGCGGCCGAAGTAGAGGTGTGTGACCGGAATCTCATCTCGAAAGAATGGCTCAAACTCATCCTCATACAGGAAGAAGTACATGACGAGGTTGAACTTGGGCGAGTGGCGCACCATGGCATCCCAACTGCTTTTCTTGATTGTATGGAATTGTTGACCAGGGTTTTCACTCACCACATCGATGCGAAGGTGCTCTAGATGCACATGCTTCTCTGAGGAAAGGGCAAGCAGAAGCTCGTCACTCAGCAAGTGATAATTCAGTGCCAGCTCCCTTAAGCCGTGACACTGATCCGCTACACACAGGATTCCTAGAAAACGGAAAAAAAAACCTTTATAAAAAGGTAACACTAATTTTCTGACTTTTCGTATTACTGCCCGCATTTTCATATTAGCCATTTCATGTGCTCACACATTCAAACTACATGTTGCTGACATCCTGATTATGCCCAAACATAGAATTTACTATGTTCAGTAAGATCAACATACAACACTATGCAATATTAGGTAAATAATTTGAACTTTTATATTTATAATTAAACAACATACCAAAATATTTGTAAATGATACTACATGCATCTATAACTCTTACCAGCAGGAGAGACATGAGGGCAGCTGCTCATTTTTAACAGTTTCAGTGTGTCACTGTTGTTTGCCACCAAGACCTTAAGTGATGGGTCATCAACAGGAGTGTCATCGATCTTGAGTGACGACAGAGACTTGGAGTTAACAAACACCACCGTCAGTGCAGAGATGAAATGGGACTGTTGGAATAATCAAGAATAAATTACAGATCTTGTCAGCAGCAAATTAATTTCTGGCCTAACTCCAACTTTTACTTATCTACCTTTGGTAACTCCATGAAACTTGGACGTGCTGTTGAAATCAGTCCGAGAGTCTTTAGAGAGCAATTTACGAGCTGAGACAGGATATCACAAGCTGCTTCTGCAGATTCTGTACTGCTGTCCACCTGGTATCATACATTGTTATTATAAAAGTTATTACTTAATGATTTATTATCAAAAACATATCCGATATATAGATCAGTACAATTTTATAAAAACAAAAGTCAAACTTCTTTGATTCTCGTGCTTCATAGAACTCAGAAAAAAATTTATGACATTTTGAAATTTAGGCATGAATTTTACTATATGGACAAATCTAGGAGGTCTCACACAGGTGTACAAAATGAAGTATGTAGTCATGAAGTGTGCTTTTACAAATATTTGGAAATAAAAATAAGTGTGTGACACTAAAGGCAAGAAAATGAGGAAGGAACTGACTCACCTGCCTGGTATTCTGTTAATTGTGTGTGTGTGCAGGGGTTTAAAAGGAGTTCTCAATAATTGTTGGAGCTGGTATGCAAAACCAACAGGAGTGTATTTGTGTGTCTGTACGTGTCTTAAAGAATTTATGGTAAAGTGAAGGCCAATGTCAAATGGAGCTTGTGGTGTGTACCACTGGGAAATGGTTTGTATGTAAACAGTGGTAATAAAAGCCAGTTATTTAATTCATCACTTGTCTATCTCCAGCATTTGCTACAAAATGTTGGAGTACAGGTAATTTACACTGTACTGTACTTGTACTGTAATAGGATGCCACTGCTCTAACAAGTCAGTTTGTGTTGTAAGAAATATCAAAATCAAATGTAGTTAGTATGATTGAAAAGTGGAGTCACGGTAACAAAAACTGTGTAAGAACATGTAAAATTACAGAATTTGTTTGCCAAGTACATGAAAGTTACCAACACTCTACTGCAATATCTGCAGATTTCAAAACATTCTCTGGCATTAACATAAGCACAAGTACGGAGACACCTTTATGGCATGTTGGCATTACATCATTAATCATAATGCCAACCAATGAGGGGTGAGAATCACTGCCACTACTTGAATATGGAGCATTGGAAACAGGTCCTTACTCACATCCAACTGTAAAGTAAGGCAGCTGAAGCATAATGGCATTGGGCTGTTTTTCAGTTGGCCTACGATCATTCATTTTAGTAAAGGGAAATCCTAAAGCTTCAGGATTTCAAGATATTTAAGACAATTGTGTTCTTTCAACTTATAATTAATTATAAGTAATTATCTGGGTGTGGCCCTGTTCTGTTCAAGCATGACTGTACTCAGGTACACAAAGCAAGGTCTATAACAGCATGGTTGTATTCTGTAGGCGTCACAATATTTTCTATATTTTGCATTTCATCAAATGCTAAGGAAAATCTATTTTCGATGACCCAGAAGGTGGATATTTGTCTCTCACCTTGAAGCTGACATACTGTAAATGATTAGAGTGCCTCTTGATGATTTGTTTGATGAGATCAGGATGTGTGGCTTTCAAGTAGGAGCTTGCTGGCTGGTTGAGTTCAAACTCGAAGCATCTCCAGAGCTCAGGCATGTGAAAGGCTTGGTTCCAGCCACGACACACCTGAGAGGCAAACGCTCTGTCCAGGAGAGGCAAGTACTGATAAATCCGTAGCAGGATCTCCTGGGGAAGCCATGCCCAGCTGGATGCCACATCTGTGTCAGCCTCACTTGGACATCGGGACCTTTTGCAGACCTCCAGCAGTTCCTCACATGATGTACTGCCACAGTCTTTGTCTCTGCTTAAGCGCCTTTTCATTCTAAAACAAGAAAAAAAGCTATTACATTTCATTTCAAAACACACTGTATTGCTGAAACACATGTTTAGAACGGACAGCCTCCTGTGTTCAGCTAACATTTTAGAACGTGGTGAGTTTTGTGTGTCACTGGTAACAAATACAAACAGTCAAATGTAGTTCAATAAACCAACAAGGGTCACTAAGCCTGGGTTTCAAACTATACACTTGGTCATGCATTAAAATGCACAGTGGAGTAAAACAGCTCCTGTGTGCAAGCTGCTCTAAATTTGTGATCACTTGTGATCATAGGGTAGAGTAGGGTATTGTCACTCATCAATTACTGGTTTTAATACTATAGAGCATAATTTAATTACAGAGCATGCAAAACACACTATGTCTTGGCCATAAACAAAAAATATGTGTATGTGACAAAGGGAACATTAAATGGCACTGGTTAATAGAAGGTGTGCACATACACAGACACTCATATTTACTGTTAATGCCCATACAGAAGATGACAACTGCCTGTACAAAAAGTAGATTAATTAAACAAGGTCACATGACTAATGTGTAATAATCCAAAGTGCTTATTTACCCATAACTTTACAGCACATTAATCACACATGCTGCTGTTTGCCTCTTATGTTCACTAGATGTTGGCTACAACAAAATTCAGGCCATGTTTTGAATAAGCGTATTCATAGACCCTAGAATCTGATGGTCTAAAGATACTTTGATGAAAGCGTTATAAATTTACAGGGAACACAACAGAGTTTATTAATGAAATAAACCTTTCTGATCTCTGATGTCCGGAGATCATTCAGGAATAATAAACAAATCTTAATTTACACATATTTAGCTGAGCTAAGGACAGAGAAAGGACACGGCACATAGAAGAAAAAACATTTATACTTAAAGTATGCAGATCATTTTAATGTATGGTTTCATGGTTTAAAAAATACATAAATGACAACACTAAGCTTGCAATTCCTGCCTACCTACTCACTTTTCTACCTTTTTAAAGCAATAATGGCTGCCTGAATAGGCCAAGGACACATTCCTGCAGGTTTGTTGCATTAAGCAACCTTTATGCAAGGTGCTCGGAACAGAGCTGGAGTCTATAATATCAGTGGCAGAAAGAAGGACCCTCAGTAAACTAGGGCTGCAACAACGAATCGATAAAAATCGATTATGAAAAGAGTCGACAATGAATTTCATTATCGATTCGTTGTGTCGCATGATTTATGTGTTACTCGCAATGTCGTAACTGCTTACGTTACCTACAGCGCTGAAATAGCTTTAATTTTCTGACAAAGTATGAGTAAAGACAGTGCATTCTATAAGACTGTTTAACTTATCACAGCACAGCAAAAAAAAGTAAACATGTGACTACTCGACTACTATTCAATCAATATTTTCCTATATCAGATAACTGACTGTATCATACACCATATTGCCAAAAGTATTTGCCCACCAATCTAAATGATAAGAATCAGGTGTTTCAATCACTTCCATGGCCACAGGTATGGCCTGTAATATCTGTAAAAGAATGGCTCGCTCCCAGGAGCTCAGTAAATTCCTGTGTGTAACTGTAATAGGATGTCACCTGTGCAACAAATCCAGTCGTGAAATTTCCTTACTCCTAAATATTCCACTGTCAACTGTATTATAATTAAATGGAAGTGTTTGGGAACGACAGCAACTCCAGCCACGAAGTGGAAGGCCTCGTAAACTGACGGAGGGGGTCAGCTGATGCTGAAGCTCGTAGGTTGCCAACTTTCTGCAGTCAATCACTACAGAACTCAAAACTTCATGTGGCCTTCAGATTTGCTCAAAAACAGTGCACAGAGAGCTTCATGAAATGGGTTTCCATGGTTGAGCAGCTGCATCCAAGTCATCCAAGCCATGTAAGGCACGCCGCCACTGGACTCTACGGCAGTGGAGACTGGAGTGACTCTGGAGTTCTCTGAAGTGACTTATCGCATTTGTCCATCTGGCAATCTGATGCACGAGTCTGGTTTTGGCGGTTGCTATGAGAACGGTACTTGCCTGAGTGCACTGTGGCAAGTGTAAAGTTTGGTGGAGGAGGGATTATGGTGTGGGGTTGTTTTTCAGAAGCTAAGCTTGGCCCCTTAGTTCCAGTGAAAGGAACACTAAATGCTTCAGCATACCAAGAAATTTTGGACAATTCTATGCTCCCAACTTTGTGGGAACAGTTTGGAGCTGGACCCTACCTCTTTCTACCCTACCAGTGTGCAAAGCAAGGTCCATAAAGACATAGATGACAGAATCTGTTGTGGATGAACTTCACTGGCCTGCACAGAGTCCTGACCTTAACTCAATAGAACATCTTTGGGATGAATTAGAGCAGAGACTGAGAGCCAGGCCTTCAGCATCAGTGTGTGACCTCACAAATACACTTCTGGAAGAATGGTCAAAAATTCCCATAAACACACTCCTAACCTTTTGTATAGTCTTCACAGAAGAGTTAAAGCTGTTCTAGGGTGGACCAACATCGTATTAAACCCTATGGATTAGGAATGGGATGTCATTTAAGCTCATATGTGAGTCAAGGCAGGTGACCATATTCTTTTGGCAATATGGTGTATATATAATATTATATACTTTATTAAATACTTTTTTATAAGGTCATACACTTATCTATCCCTTTGAGATCAACAAAGTATCTATCTATCTATCTATCTAACTAAAAAAATAATGTACATTAGAGGCCAAAAGTCAGAGACTGAGTCTGAGATCAGTAAATATTTGCATAATTAATAATGTATTACAGTTTTTAATTGTACATTTCAATTGTTTCGATACATATTAGATTGAGAATTTAGTGTTTCCTTATGCAGTAACGGCAGCACAACACAAGTTCATGCAAAACAAGACAAATTTCAGTGTTTTCACAACAAGTCAGTAAGCATCGTTGTAATTTTTCATGGTGAATTTAAAGACGGGCGGCACGGTGGCTTAGTGGTTAGCATGTTCTCCTCTCAGCGCTAGGGATTCCCGGTTCGAATCCCCATCTGGGTGAAGTTTCCATGTTCTCCCCATGTCTGTGTGGGTTTCTTCCGGGTTCTCCGGTTTCCTCCCACAGTCCAAAAACATGGATCAAGTCAATTGCCCCATATAGAGTGTGTCTGTGTGCGTGTCTGTGCGAGTGAGTGTGTCCAGCGATAGATTGGCGCCCTGGCCTGGGTGTATCTGCCCAGAGCCCAAAACGTTCTCCCCTGGATGGGCATGGGGAACCCCCCCGCGACCCTAATAGAGGATAAAGCGGGAGATAATGATAGATGGATTTAAAGAGTAAGTGTAGAATGAATCCTGAAATCACGTGACCGTAGTGTAAAGTCCAATATGAGGTTGAAGACGGTTTTGGTGTCACTTCATTAATGTAGTACAGTAAATTTAAATCAACACACCTTAATATTTCGTCTTTTTATATAATTATTTCAAACCTTCGAGCTGATGTAAAAGAAATACAGCGTTAAATGAGAAACAACCGCGAAGCAGACGCGTTAAACTGAAGGCCTCGGCTGATTCAGCGGCTCTGGATTTGCAGTGATTCTGACTTTAGGGTGAGGCTCCAAACTACACGCTCAGCGGTTAACGCGGCTACGGCTTTTTTACCTGGAACAATTGTAGTTATTCGTTCGGTAGCAGAACGCTGGCGGCCGGAGGCGGCTGTTAGTTACCTGACTCGTGTTTGCAAACAGTTGGTGATGAAGTCTGGATGATGCAGGTGAATCCTGAAGATTACCCCGGACCCGCGCGTTTAAACATCCGAGCAGCCGAAGCGCGGCACATTGAAAACAACAGCTAGTTTAGAATTTTCAGATAGTTACTCTATTCAGCTGTTTGTTGGGATTAAAGCTCGTTGGCGTGGACGGCTGGCAGCTGAATGACCTAATTCCTGTTCTGCCGCGGGAGAGTTCAGCTGCCCTCAATCTCTAAAAATGGCGTTGTTGTTGTTGTGAGGCGGAGCGCGAAGCATCATGGGAGAGGATCAAGTATGGAGCAGTACTGATGAGTCTAAGAGTCGGCTCTTTAAAGTGAACGAGGAGAGTCGATTCTTGATTGGGAGCCGATGTGGGCGAGTGTGTAGAGGTTGCACGGTGAACACACTGAGAACGAGTGAAGTTCATTCATTCATTCATTATCTCCCGCTTTATCCTCTATTAGGGTCACGGTGGGGTTCTCCATGCCCATCCAGGGGAGAACGTCTCGGGCGCTGGGCAGATAGACCCAGGACAGGGCGCCAATCCATCGCTGGGCACACACTCACTCACACAAACACACTCTATATGGGGCAATTTTTGAGAATTCAATTGACTTGATCCATGTTTTTGGACTGTGGGAGGAAACCGGAGAACCCGGAGGAAACCCACGCAGACACGGGGAGAACATGGAAACTCCACCCAGATGGGGATTCGAACGACGACTAAGCCACCGTGCCGCCACGAGTGAAGTTTGCGCAGGAAATAGAGAAATAAACAGCTGGCAGGGTGAAGAAAATGAGTAGTAACGTTTGGACACATTTTAATGTGATGGACAGTTTAAAGGCAAAGTGTAGACTGTGCAAAATTGTGATTTCATATCGAGGAGGCTCCACAAACAACCTGCACAGACACATTCGAACTGTTTATTTATCAGTTCAATCAGAAGAGAAAAGAGAAGCAAGAGAACCTACAGTAATGAAGGTGCTAGTGTGTCTACTGCAACTGCTGCTGCTCCATCCATTTCTACAGCATCATCCAGTGCAGAGGATCCCTGTTTTTGTATTTCATATTTTATCTTTGTAGCACTCTGTTCCATGATAAGTATGTAAATAAAACTGTAAGGTTTTCATAATACCTTTAAGTAATCAAGTAAAAAGGAATATGGTAAAGTAAAACTCATGATGAGTTGAAAATTTCAGGGAACAGAGAAAATGACTATTTTATGAATGGTGGCTTAGTGGTTAGCATGTTCTCCTCTCAGCGCTGGGGATTCCCGGTTCCAATCCCAATCTGGGTGGAGTTTCCATGTTCTCCCCGTGTCCACATGGGTTTCCTCCGGGTTCTCCGGTTTCCTCCCACAGTCCACAAACATGGATCAAGTCAATTGAGTTCTCCAAATTGCCCAATATAGAGTGTGTCTGTGTGTGAGTGAGTGTGTGCCCAGTGATAGATTGGTGCCCTGTCCTGGGTGTATCTGCCCAGCGCCCGAAACGTTCTCCCTGGATAGGCATGGGGAACCCACCGCAACCCTAATATAGGATAAAGCAAAAGATAATGGATGGATGAGCATGGGAAAGAGTATGAATGTCGCAGGGTGAGTGAGGAGATTTGAATAATAACATGTCCAACAATATCAACAATAAAATGTCATATCAACAATATCAACAATAACATAGATTCATACCCCTGAAGGGGGCAGAAAGCAGGACAAGTGGGGGTGAAAATGGAGATGTTCTGGTGGATGTTCTTATGAGTAAAAAGACTTGTCTGGAGGGGAAGCACACACAGAAGAAGCAAGTCACGCCCTCCTGAAGGACTTATATGGACTAAGTAGAGGCAGAGTTCTCGGAGGCTATCGTCCATATTTGCATTGTTTGATATTGTTTTTTTATGAAACTTAACAAAACCCTATTATTAAAAAATAATTATTTATAATGTGTTTTAATGAATTTTACGCATAATGTGGTAATAAACTGCTTTAAGCTGCAAAAAAAGTCAAGGGAGCCACTTTTTAAAGAGCCGAGCCAAAAGAACCGGCTCTCTGAAAAGAGCCATTATGCCCATCACTATAGAGCAGGATAGAGTCGGATCACTGGCGCAGCGAATCAACACTGATACGGAGTTGATTCTGTGAGTCAAAGCATAGTTAACATAAAGAACTGATTCAAAATCGTAGGAGTCGATTCCACCCAGGAAAGCCAGAGTTTACACAAAGTCTGGAACTATAGCCGAAAAGTCAACTCGGGAAACGAGCGTCATTTGGGCACCGATTAAACAACAACATCAACACAACATGTGTCGCTCAAAATGTCCAAACATACACAACTGCGTCTCGACACCAGTTCAGGAGTCGAATACAAACCGTGAAACGTCACCAAACGAGTCACCCAGTGGACAAAATAAACATCCTCCGTGTCTACACCGAAATGAAATAAGCCAGTGCTTTTAATCAACATCAAACGTTTAACTTAAAACTGTGTCCATTCACTTTAGCAGTTTAGACAAAAACGTCATGAAGTATACATCCATGTCCAATAAAACATCCATCCATTATCTTCCGCTTTATCCTATATCAGGGTCGCGGAGGGGTTCCCCATGCCCATCCAGGGGAGAACGTTTCGGGCGATGGGCAGATACACCAAGGACAGGGCACCAATCTATCACTGGGCACACACTCACTCACACAGACACACTCTATATGGAGCAATTTGGAGAATTCCATTGACTTGATCCATGTTTTTGGACTGTGGGAGGAAACCAGAGAACCTGGAGGAAACCCACGCAGACACGGGGAGAACATGGAAACTCCACTCAGATGGGGATTCGAACCCTAGCGCTGAGAGGCGAACGTGCTAACCACTAAGCCACCGTGCCGCCCATTAGAACAACATCCATCCATCCATTATCTTCCGCTTTATCCTATATTAGGGTCGCGGTGGGGTTCCCCATGCCCATCCATGGGAGAACGTTTCGGGTGCTGGGCAGATACACCCAGGACAGGGCGCCAATCTATCGCTGGGCACACACTCACTCACACAAACATACTCTATATGGGGCAATTTGGAGAATTCACTTGACTTGAAACATGTTTTTGGACTGTGGGAGGAAACCAGAAAACCCTGGAGGAAACCCACGCGGACACGGGACGAACATGGAAACTCCACCCAGATGGGGATTCGAACCGGAAATCCCTAGCGCTGAGAGGAGAACGTGCTAACCACTAAGCCACCGCGCCGCCCTAGAACAACATTATTTCATAAATTTATTTAAAGTAGCTTAACCAATAAATCTGGTTAAATTCAGCTAGACAGAAAAAGTGATGGATTTATAGGTTTCTGAAAAAAAACTTGAACATAATTATAATTTACATACAAGCAGGTATGTAACAAAAACAACTGTGTGTACCTTGTTCGAAAAAAAAAAGTACATAACTCGTCATTACAATCATTTAGAATTGCAGTTTGCTTTGTTAACCTTGCTACTTCATCTCTAACCATTGATTACATTAAATTATTTCTATTTACAGATAAAATATGAACAAATCCGATTAGCATTTTTAAAATGGACATTGTACCCAGAAAAATCAATAGCAACCAACCAACCTGGCACAAACATTCATCAGCCCCTTGCAGTGCTAAACCCTAGGTTTCATTTACTTCAAGATTATGCCCTCACCATAAAATAACCAACCTAAGTTCAATATCCTAATTTACAGTTCTTCATACTGTTCAGTATGAAAATTACACTGCCACTTATTTCTGCACAACCTGAAGCTGATTACATTTTCAACAGTATAAACATTCAAACCTGATGCATCATTATGGGTTACATCCATAAAACCTGATGTCACCATTATGCTCAATCTACTGCAACCATCTAATGGAAACAATGTGATTAAGTGATTAATATTTTAATGCACAAAAACAAAAAAAATTGTCACAAAAAACATAAGACAAAAGAATAACATACCTTGCAGAACAGAGGATCTGGTTTATTTTCAACTCTTTCCACCACAATTAATACAGAGCAGATTTACAGGTAGCAGGGTTTTTTTTTTCTCTACAGCAGCTGTTTATCACACGTTCACACATTCTCACACTTGCAAAAGATACATCGTTTCAAACCATCTTTTCATTGGTGTAAGACTGGCCCCAGTCAAAAGATTTCTGTGTTCTATTTTTACAATACGATTCTAGAACATACTTTTATAGTTTTAAAAAGACAAAAATTTGGCTTGTACCACGTTACCATTGAGGAGCTGAAAAGGATCACGTTTACTCCGAAGACATGACAAATGTAGGCCCGTCGAGGTTTTTTGAGCACAGATGTTCGATTTCAGAATCGCTAGGTGAAATACAATAGCGTCATCACTGTATAAAAATGTACAGTGCCTTTATTCACATACATTCCATGTTTACAGCTGCAAGATAGCAGGCACACTCAGTATTGCACTTCATTAAAAGGTCTGGCTCAAAACAAAACCCAGAATATCAAACAGAACTGAAGTGTAGAGTAGCAACATCTGAATACACGGATTTTGGATACTATAATTATATACAAGGTAATAGATAAATTGTATACTATTTTCCTGCCATCGTGACATTCTTGACAGTCCACTTATATAGTCTTAACCAAATATTTTCTGCTAAACCATTATACACTCAACAGTAGGGAGTACTGTACAGTGTAAAAAATAGGGGCAGTTTCCATATTCTTACACTTCAGTCTTCAGGTGATGAGCAACGTTTATGGGAGCCGAGGGTTACAGTGGCCACATGCAAACACGTCACTAAATATTCTGGATTTTACCCCCCAGTTTTCAAGGCTCCACAGTGAGTGGCAGCACACTTTCACGCACGGAGCTTTGTCACCATTTTCTCAAAGCCAGCTATCTGGGGCCATGCTTCCTGGCTTAAGCAGGATCCTGCAGGTAAAACTAGGACTCGCGTCACAACCTGTGCAGGACCCAATATCTTAGAACGTATGAGCATTTCTGCATACACCACAACCCAGCGCAAATTCCTCTCCAGTGGGAGGGTGGATTACGTGCAGAGGACACTCACTCCCTTCCAGCTGTTTACCCTTAGGACCTGTAATAAAGCAAGGGAATAGACATACACTGAGTTACAATCAAGTTGTATGCTCTCCTTTAAAGTAAATAATGTCTAATGTTTGTTTTTTACTTAAGTGTGAGAAAAAAGGTAGAAGCCTACCAGCTGGGCAATGAGGCAACTCCTCTTTGGGAATGCTGGTCATTCTCTGGAAGTCATCATGGCAGGCGTTGCAAAAGTGTGTGGTCCCAAAGCAAAAGAAGACTGCGACAGAACAGCAGTAACGGCATTTGTACTCCAGAAAGTCTGTCCCATGTTTGGAGCACATCTGCAAAAAAATTAAAATAAAATAAATAAATATATATAAATAATCATCCAATTAGACCTTACTAACATTTTATAGAAAGGTTAATTTAATTAGAAATAACTTTTGAATTTAAAGATATAAAAAATGGATCTGATCTCACTAACCTGTGCCCTGGACACATCTGAGCAAGCTCCACAGATAAGTTCCCGTGGGTCATAATCATCACCCTGTCCACCCTCGACATCACAGCGTGCCTCTCCTCCAAAATAGGCCTAAGAAAATGCAAAATATCTCATAATCTATGAAAATATTGAATATTATCATCTGGACTTCTAAAAATATAGACTTCTATGATTTGTTGTGATGTTTACCTTTTTGCACTTGTAACAAACATAATAAGCATATCTATTCATAGCAAATCCAGCAGGGTCATTATAAAAGCGTGCGCCAGACATCGTAATGGCCTCACTCTTGTGCAGCCCTTCATATTCCAGTCTCATTAAAGCTTTCCTCCTTACATCTTCGTACAGTTCTTTAATGGGATCCAGCAGGTCTTTGATCACGGAATGGTTAATTTTGTTCTAAGCAAGAGAAACCAAGGCAAAAACATGTAGCTGAGCATTAGAGTTACAATGTCATCGATGCATATCTTCTGACTATCATTCTGAATCTGCAGCCCTAGTTAAGTCAATATGATTCACCTTGCAAATAGGACAGGACATAAAGCCAAAGGTAATTCTGGGCCCAAGCCATCGGTTCTCCAGGACTCTGCGTGTGCACTGCAGATGGAATACGTGGCTGCAATCCAGCTGAGAACAAAGTGGTACAAGTTAGTGACGCAGTGTACTTGAGAAATTGAACACTGCCTTGTCCTGTGAATATAGTTACTGCTTTAATGTACCTGGATGGCAGGAGCAGCAGACAGAGCCTCAGTAAAACAGATCATGCACATGTCATCAGCGTCCTGCTTTAGACAGCCGGTATTCTTATCACAGCCATAAAGACATGGCAAACACGACTCCTCGTTCTTCACCCCACCACAAGGGTGACCACACACATGAGTCTTACTGCAGGCCAGTTTGGCATACTCCTAAACACACACACATTCACTGATCAGTTACACTGTAGCTGGTCTCCTTTAAAAGGAAAATAACCATTTATCGGTCTGTACCTGGCAGTCTGGGTCTGAGCACACACTGCCCACTGCTGACAACTCCGTGCCATTTCTGGTCCCACAGAAGCGGCAGAAATCTGAACTACTGGAAGTTGGCTTTCCTAAGAAACCAAGAAGACAAAAAAGCATGGAAATAAAAGGGGACCTTCTGTCTGCATGTCCAAGTTTTACAAATACATAGAAACTTGGCTAGATGTATTTATTAGATCGTATCACTTGCTAATATAATCTCATAAAAACAATCCTAAAAACAAAACATTTGAAATCATATGCCTTTCCATTTATTTACATTTATACATTTATACATTACAGTATAATTTATGTGACCATTATTGTGTAACAAGTAACACAGTTATGTAGTTTGACATGGATACTTTTTATTAAAGTGCAGATGTAGTAAGTTTCACTGTGTGACTGCAAGTGTTTCTTGTAATTAAAAGATACAGTGTCATTATTTTATAAATGTCACATTGAAAATAAAATCATAGTTTGTTGCAGTTATTAACATAAAATATCTAAATCAATACATTTTAAAATAGCTCATTATAGATTTTTACAAATATTTTGACATCATAAAATGATGCATTATTCAATAGTCTTTATTAAGAGGCAAACCTTTTGTGTTTTAGCTTGAATTAGTGAGCCAAAAATATAATTGTACCAACCTGCCCCAATGGTTAACAATGTCCCCACCTTGGTATTGTGCATCAACTTTTGCTGACTCTTCCCTCTTTGTGTGCTGTGATTATATTTTCTAAACAACTGGAAAGTCCCTGCATAATAATTGAGCCCTACACATAAAGCATTTGTATAGAATATGGGCAAAATGATGGTTACCTGTATGCTCTCTGAACTCCACCATGGCCTTCATAGTCTTGGAATCTGCCAGTGCCATGAGCCAAAAGAGTTTGGTCCTACCACAGCCTTCATGGAGGTCAACTTTGATGGCCTCTTCTTCTTCCTTAAAGACCTGCAAACAGTCAGAGTACCAGAGTGTTTTCAAACATAACACAATATAACAATTTCTGTTCTTATTAAGTTAAAAAAGCTAATACTGGTGTGTATATTATAACAGACAATGACAATCAAACAAGAGATTTTGAGCACTCTAATATTTCACTGTTGCTGATTACAGAACCCACTCACCATGTCTGTGATGTTTCATCAATCTCATACTTTTCAGTCTGATATAAGGACTTCACAATGACACAATATCAGGACTGTGGTGGAACAATTCATGTGTAATCCATTGGTCCTAAATTACATGCCCATTCCATCATGGATGAATTGATCCCCAGATTATGGTCATTAAGTATATTCACTCATTCATATTTGAGCTACCTCAAATAACAATTTTGTAACTGTTGTGATTTCTGTCTGTTTATAGTTTTGCTTCGGTGTGATTGTGTACAAACCTGTCTCTGGTGGGACCGGGTGCGCCGGTGCAGGTGGAGGAAGCGGTCACAGTCTGTGCACAGGTTTCCACACATGTTGCACAAGATGATGGCTGCCGTTTCACCATCATCATGGTTATCACACATGGGCTGCACATAGTCATCATAACAAAATTAAAAAGTGATCTTTAGCCATAATACTAACAAAAGAACATTCTATAAGGTTCTTCAAACACAGTGTGTTCAGTCCTTTACCATCTGTTTCTGCTGTCCATCTTTCCCCATCCAGCGACCTGAAGAGAGTCGATCCACATGGTCTTGATCCAGCACACACAAAGACGCAAGAGCCAGCCAGAGCTTTGTAGAAAAATATGAGAACAACAACTTTAAAGATCAAAGCCAGGGTAATTTTGATGCAGGACAAAAAAAATGTTTAATTCTGAAAACAAATACCACATTCTTATTCCACAAAAATTCTGCAGCAAAACACCTCTAAACCTATGGCATTTTAATGACAGACTGTTATGGTAAAGTGGTTTATGAGCTGATGCTCATCTACTACAGAAGGCAAAGAATAATGAAAAGGTGAGTCATACCCGCGTGGTAGCAATGCAGCGTACTGGCGAGCGGTGCTCTTCCTCCATCTTAGTGAGAGCAATAATAGTCTCCGCAATGGCGTTCTTAGTCACTCTGGACCAGGCGTCTGAGAGATGGCCCTGTTAAGGACAGAAGAAAAGGCCTCTTTATTACAATCCATTACAAAAATACCACATATATAAAACTATAATAAACCGAGAGGAAAATATCCAAAAAATGATTTCTTACAGCTGCCATGTCTTTAACTAATTTAATGATGATCTCAGCAATCTGAGGGGGTGTTGAGCCTTTCATCCACCAGTGACTCTCACCTCGTCGAATGTAACTGTAAACAAAACCAAATTACAGAGAGAAAGAAAGGGCCAGAGATGGGAAGAAGAGAACAATAGAGTTTATTAGAAGAGAACAATAGAGTTTAAGCAAGACTTATAATGTGTCAGTTGAGACAAATGTTAATGATGCAGTATAAAAAGTTACACAAGAACATTTATCAAACAATAAAGAACAGTTTAAGATATGCCTCCTGTCTGACTCCTGCACACAAATCGATGTTAAGTACAGACGTTATTCATTAAATTTAGTGAAGAGGAAATTCAACAGCATCCAATTGCCTTTAAAATGCATGAAACTAGACTCTGGCTTTCAACAGTCCTTGTGCTGACAGGGAGCATATCTGAAATGCAGACAGGCAAGTGAAATGCCCACATTATAAAGTGTATACACACACACACATGTGAGCACATGTGTCTGCCTGTCTGCATTTCACTTGCAGACAGGCAAGTGAAATGCCCACATTATAAAGTGTATACACACACACACATGTGTGTGTGTGTATACACTTTATAATGTGGGCATTTCACTTGCCTGTCTGCATTTCAGATATGCTTCCTGTGTGTGTGTGTGTGTGTGTGTGTGTGTGTATATATATATATATATACACATTATTAGGTACACCATTCTAGTAACGGGTTGGACCCCCTTTTGCCTTCCGAACTGCCTCAATTCTTCGTGGCATAGATTCAACAAGGTGCTGGAAGCATTCCTCAGAGAGTTTGGTCCATATTGACATGATGGCATCACAAAGTTGCCGCAGATTTGTCGGCTGCACATCCATGATGCAAATCCCCCGTTCCATCACATCCCAAAGATGCTCTATTGGATTGAGATCTGGTGACTGTGGAGGCCATTTGAGTACAGTGAACTCATGGTCATGTTCAAGAAACCAGTCTGAGATGATTCCAGCTTTATGACATGGCGCATTATCCTGCTGAAAGTAGCCATCAGATGTTGGGTACATTGTGGTCATAAAGGGATGGACATGGTCAGCAACAATACTCAGGTAGGCTGTGGCGTTGCAACGATGCTCAATTGGTACCAAGGGGCCCAAAGAGTGCCAATAAAATATTCCCCACACCATGACACCACCACCACCAGCCTGAACCGTTCATACAAGGCAGGATGGATCCATGCTTTCATGTTGTTGACGCCAAATTCTGACCCTACCATCCGAATGTCGCAGCAGAAATCGAGACTCATCAGACCAGGCAACGT
This sequence comes from Corydoras sp. C115, assembly GCA_019802505.1. Taxonomy (NCBI): domain Eukaryota; kingdom Metazoa; phylum Chordata; class Actinopteri; order Siluriformes; family Callichthyidae; genus Corydoras; species Corydoras sp. C115. Next base: position 819,907 of record JAFMOC010000076.1, on the reverse strand, counting down.
TTTTCCAATCTTCTATTGTCCAATTTCGATGAGCTTGTGCAAATTGTAGCCTCAGTTTCCTGTTCTTAGCTGAAAGGAGTGGCACCCGGTGTGGTCTTCTGCTGCTGTAGCCCATCTGCCTCAAAGTTCGACGTACTGTGCGTTCAGAGATGCTCTTCTGCCTACCTTGGTTGTAACGGGTGGCTATTTGAGTCACTGTTGCCTTTCTATCAGCTCGAACCAGTCTGGCCATTCTCCTCTGACCTCTGGCATCAACAAGGCATTTCCGCCCACAGAACTGCCGCTCACTGGATGTTTTTTCTTTTTCGGACCATTCTCTGTAAACCCTAGAGATGGTTGTGCGTGAAAATCCCAGTAGATCAGCAGTTTCTGAAATACTCAGACCAGCCCTTCTGGCACCAACAACCATGCCACGTTCAAAGGCACTCAAATCACCTTTCTTCCCCATACTGATGCTCGGTTTGAACTGCAGGAGATTGTCTTGACCATGTCTACATGCCTAAATGCACTGAGTTGCCGCCATGTGATTGGCTGATTAGAAATGAAGTATTAACGAGCAGTTGGACAGGTGTACCTAATAAAGTGGCCGGTGAGTGTATATATATATATATATATATATATATATATATATATATATATATATATATATATATATACACACACACACACACACACACACACACACACACACACACACACACACACACACACACACACAGTACATACATATATAGCCTTTGACTGATGCTTGTATTATATCCAATATAATTATACCTGTTTTTAATTTTGTGGAATGTGAAAAGTGGAATACTATAGGACACAAAATGTGTTTTATATACAAACTGTTTTTATATACAAACCAAGGTACATGGCAAAAACACTATAAAAGAGATTTTTGTACAAATTAAATTCTAGTTTTTATTAAATCTTATGAACGGTCTCAAAAAAAGGTCTCTCACCTGGAGTTGAAAATCATGGGCAATGTGACTGTGGTGACCCCTTTGCCTGCGGTCATGCCGGCTATGCCGGCAATAGTGGTGCCCTTTGCCTTCAGTTGTACAGTGAGAGCTTTAGCTATGCAGCCGAGAAACATGTCCAGAATTCCAGGTTTGTTCCAGTCTCCCTTCTCTGTTGAGTGAATGATGTCACTGATATCTGCTGGAGGCAAGGACTTCACGCCAATGATGCTGGCAAGTCGTACAGGAGTCACCTCAGGAAGAACTCGCCTGAGGAGCGAGGTCACCTGTGCATCAATCAAATATTAATACAAGTAAAAGCGACCATCGGCAATGACCGTCCAAATGTTACCAACGCACCTGTCTCTGGACACGTGGTGAAGCTGTATGGAGTAGGGAAAAGAGATCCTGTAATAGTGTCAGTTGCTGGGCCAAGTATTGCCTACCAACATTGGAACCACTAAGAGCCAGCACCATGGACAGCAATTCAAAACAGTAGGCATCTGAGGAAGCATCATCATCACTGGGCTGAGAATTGGCATTCTCTTTACTAGAGATGGCATGCTCCCATTCCTCACGAACTCGTGTAGCTTCCATGCGTATAGCCTGCACTATGTGAGTACACACCTGCCAACATAAAATAAAATGATTAAAGTAAAAGGTCATACTGGCATACTTCATAGAAAAATTGTTACTAATGGAAACACTGTGGCAAAAAGACAGGTTCGATTCCCAGTTAAGGAAGCAAAATGTGTTTGGTGTGTGGTCTTTGCTTGTACTATGACTGAAGTGCCTTGAGCAAGGCACCTAACCCCAATTGCTCCCTGGACGCTGTATACAGGGATACTCAACGCTCCCAGCACATGTACTCACTTCACTCAGTGTGTTTCACTGTACAAATTGCTTAAATGTGGAGGACAAGTCCTCTGTGTGTAAACACAGTATAAAAGCATGGATATTTTTTAGTTAATTCTAATAAACAAACAAACAAAAATTCAGAAGAACTGGTGAAAGAAGTGTGTGTTTATATTAGTCTATGTGTCTGCCCTGTAACGGACTAGTCATCCTTCCAGGTTTTTTTAATAGACTTTTTTCCTGGGATAGGGTCAAGAACTTCCTGATTGGTAAGTTCAAGTTCAAGTAATTTATTTATATAGCGCTTTTTACAATAGTACGTGTCATAAAGCAGCTTTACAGTTTTATAAGCCTTTGAACCCTCAAAGAGCAAGTCGAAGCATCAGCAGCAAGAAAAAAAAACCCTGTTGTGTTGTTATTTTAAGGAAGAAACCTTGGGAGGACCAAGACTCAGTGGGGAACTCATCCTCCTTGAGCGGCCAGGCATCCTCCTTGAGCATGGTAAAGGGCTTAAAAATGAATGAATAAATAAAATACTGTCATACTGTACCTGCTTCTGCAGATTAGTCAGCTTGCTCCTGCTGAATATGATGCCCACCATGTGTTCTTTTAAATCAGCATCAGATGGTGCCTGAATGAAAAGAATTAATTTCCAAGATAAAGCAGGTTTCACCTTACAAATCTCTCAAACCTCTTTTCATGTTCATATGGCTATGCCATGTACCTTGTCTTCACCCTCTGGTGATGACAGCAGGTTCTTTTCCTCTTGCTCTGGAGTTGGTTCTGCATCTCCACAAATCAACTTTCCAAACACCTACATATGGGTGACACTTCAGAATTAAATGTACTTTAAAGGCCTAAGTGGATTTTAAATTACACAGCATTACAGTAACACTTTAGTGATCGGTCTAATTTCTATAAGCCATGTTTCTTTACACTAAAAACAGAGTTATTCAGAAGATTTCTGCTTTACCTTTGTTATAGCATGTTGGGAATATACAAATGTGCTCAATACATGTTGTTTGTTAGTAAATAAAAGGGGTTTTCATATTATACAGTTTTGTTGTGGGAAAAAAAATGACCCCAAAAAAAAAGTCAGCATTGGTGAACACCTCTGAAATGGATCAGAAAACTGATTACATGTCTGGCCTTCTCATTTACCATCAACAATGATTTCACTTATTCCCCTTTACTGCTTGAATTGATGCAAATTCCCACAGCAACACTTATAGTCTGGTAAAATACCTTTCCACAAGAATGAGGGCTGTTAAAGTTTTCAGTGTGGGTGAGAGATAATTCCAAATCTTGATGGGGACAATTCAAATAATCACTCAGGGACCCATCAGTCAACCAAGATTCTTAGGCACTTTTCAATTTTCATTTGACATTATTACAGAGACAGTAAAATGTCCTGTGGTATATGAATAATGATGTAATACTCTGGCTCTGTTTCGTACGTTTTCAGAATCAGGACCATGAATAAGATGGTCAACTGGGGACAATAGAAGAACTGTGCTAGCAGGGAAATTGTTAAAGCTGACAAAACAAATGTACTTCATAAAGTTAAGTTTTGATTTTATGGCTGGTGCTCATTCTTGGATGTTAAAGCAACTTGTCTGGTGAATTATGAAATCTTCTGGCTTTGACACATTTCCGTTAAAGCCTGTATTCTAAATGAATTTCTCGGTTATTTGTTGGGTAATTGTACTGACAGATGTGGCAGAATATTAAAAAGTCCTTGGTTGAATGAACAGATGATGAAGACAAACCTGTGAAGTAATGAGGCGAAATACACGGAGAGTCTCTGCTTCACAGTTCTTCTGCTGGGCTACGCTGGATGAGATCTGTCCTGCAATCTTAATGCTCTCCCCGTCCTTCCAGCCCAGCACTTTAACTTGCCGAACTCTCAAAGTGTTCTCCGGACCCTTCATCTCAATCTTGATTACATAATGCTCTCCTCCGGGCAACTCGCTGGTCACCCAGCCCATGTGTCTGGAGTCCAGGTCAATCTGACACAACAAAGATTTCACTAAACCAACGGGAAATCGGATGCCTCCAGACAACTGATTAAAATAAACACTAGTAAACCTAAAGATCCGTTATGATGCTTTTTAACATGTACACATGGATTAGAATTGTCATATTACATGCATTCTTGTTACTTAAAATAAATGAGACAAATCTGTTAAATTCATTACATACATACACATTCATCCTATGTCATGCCATTCAGATTATCTGGATCACTCCGATAAGACAAGCAGGAGTGCATATCTGTCAATCAAACTTTCTTCATGGATGGATTGAGATTCTTTATAAATGCCTGGTTAGATCTATGGAATTAGGTCTATCAGCTATAACTGATCAATATACAGGGCGGCACGGAGTAGTAAAAGTGGTTAGCACTCTCAGCACTGGGGATCCAGGTTCGAATCCTGATCTGGGTGGAGTTTTCATGTTCTTCCCATGTCCAAGTGGGATTTCTGCAGGTTCCAGTTTCCTCCCACAGCCCAAAAACATGGATTGTAGCTAAATTGGCTGCTCTAAATTGCCCCGATATTGTGTGAGTAACTGTGTGCCCGATGGATTGGCATCCTGCCCAGTGCCCAAAACATTTTTGCCTATGCTGCGACCCTAGTAGAAAATTAAGGCGAAAAATAATATGTTGAGATAATCAGCATAGCGGCACGGTGGCTTAGTGGTTAGCACGTTCGCCTCTCAGCTCTAGGGATTCCCGGTTCGAATCCCCATCTGGGTGGAGTTTCCATGTTCTCCCCGTTTCTGCGTGGGTTTCCTTCGGGTTCTCCGGTTTCCTCCCACAGTCCAAAAACATGGATCAAGTCAACCGAGTTCTCCAAATTGCCCCATGTAGAGTGTGTTTGTGTGCGTGTCTGTGTGTGTGAGTGTGTGCCCAGCGATAGATTGGCGCCCTGTCCTGGGTTTATCTGCCCAGCGCCCGAAACGTTCTCCCCTGGATGGGCATGGAGAACCTCCCCCGCGACCCTAATATAGGATAAAGCGGAAGATAATGAATGAATGAATAATCAACATACAAAAGTGCCTCTGGGGAACAATCTAGCCAATCACAAGTGAGTGTTCAATACAATTTATTTTTATGACGTTGGACCAGGAGCAGTGAAGTCAACCTCAAAATACGGTCCAAGATAAGTGAATTCCAATATAAGTAAGCTAGCAAATCATCTCGGCTTTTGGCATGCAAGTGGGTGGTGCTACAGTACAAATCGGTGCAGAAGTGACGGGCTCACCTGTTTGATCCTGCAGAGGTCTTCCACCACCTTTCCACAAAGGAATGTCATTGATGTTACTTTGTTCTAATAGATTAAAAAGAAAAAACACACACACCATTTAACTTTTTTTTCAAATTAAAATTTGCAAAAACTTCTGTCGACTCTTACATAGTCCAGTACTTACTCCAATGTCCCGGGAGTTGTCCACATGTACAGACACATAAGTGGCATTGATGCCTTTCACACAGCTGATGGTGATGCTTTTCGTCTTGTTCTTGTCCTCATCCCCCGACTCCCAAAACGTTTCAGTGGAACCATCTGTCAGGCTGCCAATCATAGCAGGTCGACTGGACGTTTTGATGTCCATCACACTGGTTAAGTCTTTCAAACAGGTGACCACACAAAGCTCCTGTATGTAAACAGAAGTTTATACAAATTTATTTCATTGTCAAAAAACACAAATAAAATAGTAAGCTTAAAAATTATACCGAATATGCAAAGCAATATTTTGACAAATAAAAAAATAAATAATAACTAATGGTTTTCCTAAGTATTGAATACTGTGATGAGTCAGAATATTTTGGCCACATAAAATAAATGGCTGTAAACGGTCTGTAACAAAAGCAGTCAATAGGAGCTAGTATGAGAATGTATCTGTAACTCTGTACTCAGCATGGTGTGATGCACTGTGATTCATCTCTCCTGTGACCAATCTGGAGAGATGCAAGTAAGGTTGTTGATGGTTTGTCATTTATGGGGGAGGAGTTTTATTTCAAACTGAGGTTTGCTAGATTTAAGTTTTTGTTTTTAGGCTTTCTGCTTTATCCCATTATCGTAGGTGCATCAAAAGTCACAGTGACATTTGAAACATTACAAGGTTTTTTTTTTCTTTTCATAATTTTGTACACACTAGAACAAAGTATAAACAGTTCTGGTGGTGTATCTAATATCATTCAGTGCTATATCACCGCTATCTAATATCATTTCCTTTCTTTGGAGTGTGATATTTAAGGAATGCTTTGAGAGATTTTTATTGCATTTGTCAAAAACATCTACTTGAACTGAGTAGAGTATGACTGTCAAAGGCCATGACATCCCATTAACATCAGTCCCATTCTTGTAACTGTGATATAAAGAGGAGCGACATTATTGATTAGTGAAGGTGATCCAATATTCCCTCCATATTTTTCCACTCCTATGGAATAATATTTTTAATTGGGCAACAGATAAACATCTCGGGTAGGTGGTTAGGAATAACATGCTTAGTGATGCATGTATAATTTTGCATTAAGAAAGAAAAAAATGTATTCTGCCATGTTTTATGGAGTTGCATCTGGAAATTAGGGAAAACATAGTTTAAATTTTTTTTAAAAAACTGTAGCAATTCATTAAAAGCCCACAGTACTATACAATATTATCCATCCATCCATTATCTTTCACTTAATCCTATATTAGGGGCGCGGTGGGATGGGGGTTCCCCGTGCCCATCCAGGGGAGAACGCTTCGGGCGCCGGGCAGACACACCAAGGACAGGGCGCCAATCCATTGCTGGGCACACACTCACTCACACATACACACTCTATATGGGGTAATTTGGAGAACTTAATTGACTTGATCCATGTTTTTGAACTGTGGGAGGAAACCGGAGAACCCGGAGGAAACCCACGCAGACACGGGGAGAACATGGAAGCTCCACCCAGATTGGGATCCGAACCAGGAATCCCTAGATTCCTGAGAGGCGAATGTGCTAACCACTAAACCACTGTGCCGCCCATATACAATATTAATGCATAGATATTTAATGTGTAGATATTGAATGAGTAAATAAACACTTTTCCAGTTTTAATAATCTCTGTAGTGTTAACATAATAGAATGTACATTAACCTGACTGATGGCTTCATATCCTGACTGCACACTGATGTTAAAGCTCTCTTCGCTGTCGCCATCATCTGATTTGGACAGGATATTGTTGATGTGATGGAACACATTGCTCTGGTGCAGGAACTGATGGTCAGACTGCTTGAATTTGAGGCTCCAGCATCTATTTGTAATATTAACAGTGCAGTCACATAAGGATCAGAGATGTAGTAATAGTCATTGAAAAACTGCTATGAATCCGTTACCTGAGGGCCATTTGCTGAAGGGAACTCCCACTGGGTAGTGACATCATCAAGTCAGAGATAGTTTGGAGGAGTCGGTGGAAGGTGTGAGGAAGAGGGTGGGCCGCCTCTCCAGCAATAACAATATCAGAAAGTGGATGTTCACAAACACCCAAATCTTTTTCCTGCAGAAATACCCAAGACGAAAATTAAAAAGTCAGTACTGGTGATAAAAATGGTACAACTGGATAATGCCCCAATCTCCCTCACCTGCTCTACAATGTCTTTGTTTGCTTTGTTCTCCTCCTCCTCCTCATCCTCTGGCTCACAGGGAGATGGTGTAAGAGAAGCCACAAAGTGCCAGAGGATATCATGAAGAGAGGTGGTCTGAATCACGTTGCATAGCAGCCAGTTGAATGCCTGATAAAAAAAGTTAAAGATAAAAAAAATAGAGCATTTGCATATCTACAGTCTGAATTAATGAACTGAATTAATTAATTAAGTGGTGGTTTCAACTTGAGTCAGTACTGACCTCCATAGCAAACACTCTGCAAGCTGATTTTCTCAAAGCATGCTTCATGGCAACTTCTAGACCTTCTAAATCATGATGCTGTATGACAAAGGCAAGAACAGGCCACTGGAAATTTCTTTCCCCTTTACTGAGAGAGCCGTGTGCTGAGATAAGACGTGAAAGCTCAGGAGAGGGGTGTCGCAGGAGTGAGGAGCCAACTTCTATAAATATATAGAAGAAATAACAATACACAATATTAAAGAGGTAGTTCTGTTCCTTTAATCCGATTGGCCGAGTTGTTTGTTCACCTGTGACATTACTGACAGTAATGCACACCACTGACCGCTTCACATTTGTATCAATGTGTGAAACAGGTTTTAAATAAACATATCCATAAAATAAAACTTGTTGTTTTTTTATTATAGTGTTTTATAACGGTTTGATAAAAGCGATAAGGCACTTGAGGTTGTGATTTCTTCTAAAATCAAGCCTTATTGCTTTATTTAACCACTTCAACTCATAATACAACTAACATCTACAGAACTGCCTACAAGCTAAGCGCTTGTCCCATAACAATCATATAAACATATATAAATTGTTTTTTCCAATTTATCAAATGTTTAAAATGAATATGTTTTGGAGTGTGGCGGCACGGTGGCTTAGTGGTTAGCACGTTCGCCTCTCAGTGCTAGAGATTCTCAGTTCAGATCCCCATCTGGGTGGAGTTTCCATGTTCTCCCCGTGTCTGCGTGGGTTTCCTCCGGGTTCTCCGGTTTCCTCCCACAGTCCAAAAACATGGACCAAGTCAATTGAGTTCTCTAAATTGCCTCATATAGAGTGTGTATGCGTGAGTGAGTGTGTGCCCAGCGATAGATTGGCGCCCTGTCCTGGGTGTATCTGCCCAGCGCCCGAAACGTTCTCCCCTGGATGGGCATGGGGAAGCCCCCGCCACCCTAATAGAGGAAAAAGCGGAAGATAATGAATGAATGAATGTTTTGGAGTGTGTGTGAGTGTACCACAAAAAATTGCAATATTTAGGAAAATTCACCAAAAATCCCGATTAAATCCTCTTTATTTGTACACAAAATCAATCCTCACTTTTCCTTGAAAAGAGTTTAATTAGTCTAATTAAGAAGTCTTTTTCTATTGGCATCGATGCAATGGCTAAAAGTCGAGTTGTATTTCTGGCTTAAGTTTTAATAGGCTGAAAACGTCTGCTCATCAAATGTACCCATCAGAGGGCGTGAATATAAACTGACATGACATAAGCCCACTAGAAGGTTTTGGAGTTACCAACTCAAGCAACAAGTAGATCTACATTTATTTAATGCTACCGGGACAGCAAAATTCATTCTAAAAGACCTTGAGCAGATTATTTAACTCTGGCAAACAATAATGCTGAAATGTGTTTGGTTAAATGCTTTAATAAGCAAATACACGTCTGGAAACTGCACAACCGAGAGAAGCAAACGAGAGAAGCGTTATGAAAGGATATGGAAAGAGCATATGGAATTATTTAATAAGTATGCATGGACAAAATATTATTATCATCAGTTAGGAGAAGGCCTTGAAAGCCTTGTAATAGAAATTTGAATCATTATAAAAGTGCTTTCAATACCTGCATCACCACTGTGAACCCTCCGCCTGGGCACCGCCTTAACTCGTGCTGGGGAGGCAGAGTGCTGTTTGTCATACTCAGAAGCAACTACAGAGTATGAGCGTTGGAACACGGTGCGTTTTGCCGTATCGCTGTCAGTGATAGGACTCGTCTCCAGACTAGCAGAACAAAGATGAAAGCAACACTTAGTGATCTAATAATCAGACATTATTTTAATATCCCAGTGGGAAAGAAAAATGTTACCTAGGTGGCATGGATTTCATGTTACTCTCTGGTTCTTCAAAGACATTAGGGCAAGCATCTGGTGTAACCGATATATAAGGAGCTGGGACAGAGGTGGACCTCAGGTAGCGCATTTCATCCTGAAACAGGTTTTCATCCTGATATGCTCCAAAGTTTTCAGTGTGTTGACTGCAACAGATAATGCATAAATCTCAGTAAGTTAGAAAAGCTGTATTAGTTTTTTACATTGTGACAACTCGGGTGACATAACTGCATGTACCGTGCCAAGGTTTGTAGATAGAGACAGCCAATCTTATTGGGTAGATCTTCAGAAACCCCCTCTTTAAGGCTTGGTAAATGTGCATGGAATGGTTTAGGTGGGTGATGGCACAGCAAGCTAGGCTCAGCCGCACTGCTAAGGGATAACAGGAATAGGGCATTGGCACGGATAACCTGGTGAGACTCCATGGTTGGAAGTGCTCGAGGTGTCTTGACTTGCAGAGGCTTCCTCCTGGACTGTTTAACCTGCACCATAACAAATGTAAGGACTTACTAAGAGCACATTTGAGCTAAACAAGAGCAAATATACCACTTACTAAAGAAGTTAGTACCTTTTCCCTGGCTGCTGTTTGTTTCTCTCTTAGGTACTTTTCGCGGCAACGATCACATACAAGATACCAGGTGCTTCCCCCAATGCCTCCATCACCACAATTACCTGCCCAGCCACCACAGAAGTGACCGATACTATTATACCCCTGTCCTCCAGCATAACGCCCACAGCCTGAAAGAATGCAGAAGAGACCCGGTCATTACCAATCACTTAAACACCTTATGTGAGTATATAAAATAAATTCTAATGAATTGTGGTACCTGGGTGGGCCTGCCTCATATGGTAAGTGACAGGGTAAGGATGTGACTCTCCACAAAGCTCACAGATTGTGTCCTTCTCTGGGCCTCCCATTGCTAACTGTGCCATTTCGCCAAAAAGGTTCCCCCTGGGCCGAACCTCTGTTTTCTCCTTCTTCTTCTTTTCCTTCTTGGCCTTTTTATTGTCCTTTTCATTTTCTTTCTTTTTCAGGATGGCACTAGAGCCAGGACTTGGAAAGATCATATTTTGTGTTGCAGCTTTAATTGTTGCCATAGAGATATCCTCCCAAAAAGCCACAAGATGTTGGAGAGTTAGGGGCAGGACAGACTTTGACTTTATGGTGGAATGGCTGGTCACCTCATAGGAGGCTGCCTCACCCTTCCCATCCTCACATTTCTCAGGCAATGGTGGCTCTTTGAGCATAGACAGAACCTTGTTCTTATTGATGCTACCCATCTTGGAGATGTCGGGGCCGTGCGGTGAAATGTTGAACATGTTGAGAGCAGATGAAATTTCTAGCGAGTGCCGGTTTTTCTGTTTGCTTTCCTTCTCATCCATACTCTGCTGGCAACTGAGTGAGTTGCGGATGGGTGCCTGTTCTTTGGTTAACTCAGGGTTAAACTTTAGGAAGGAGGAGCAGGCCATGGCATCATGCACAATGCCCTCATGCCACAAGAAGGCTGCGAAGACTGCCCGTGCACATTCAGCCACAGAGGGTGACATTGCCTGCTTGGCAGGCTCAGTATGACGAACAGCTTCACCCTTAAAGAGCGGGCCTGATTTGTAATTTTTAGGACGCACATGCCTGCTAGAGGTCTTGCGACTGATTTTGGGTGATGAACGACTTTCTAATTCCTCCTTCACTGGTGCTTTTCCAATGCTGAAATGTACTTTGGATGAGCCTTCCTCTGCATTTCGCAACTCTGCGTTTTCATCATTGATTTCATCGTTGGATAAAAGTGCACTGGAAGTGCACACTTCTACCACCTCACTATGGAGGTTTTCTTGCACAACGTGTGGTGACAGAGCACAATTTTCAGAATTGTTGCTTCTTCCTTTGCCCTCTTTGGGTGGAAGTTTTGGTTTGGGAGAGGTAGACCTGCCTCGTAGTGGCTCTGTTAAAGGCAGCTTTTTCTTTCTGAGAACTTCAGGGTCCAGGGTGTAAGAGTCAGATTTGGATCGCTCACGGGGAGGGTCAAGATGGACCTTTGATGAAGGACAGACTTTTAGAGGCTGATTCTTATCATGAGGAGACGTGGAGCGTGGAGAACCGGTGCTAGACGGGCTCGATCTGCCTGAGCTGTGGGTCTTCTGTTTGGGTGAAGAAGAACGTGAACCTGGGTTCGGCGACTCGGACCGGAGACCCGATGTCTTTCCATCAGCCTTTAATGCCTGAAGGGTATTGTGGTTGGGTGAATGGGAGCGACTGTGAGAGTCAGAGCGTAGTTTGGCTGTGTCAGATTTAAGGATTAGAGCCTCGCTGGCAGACATGCTGTCTATGGTCTTGGTTTTGCTTTGGTCAGTGGTGCGGTTGGGACGACCATCGACTTTAGATGAACGGCTTTCTTGATGCCGCTTGTTTGCTGGAGACATGGACCGGGTGACGCTACCTTTTTCACCTGCATGTATAAGACATTATTAAAGACAATCTTACATGGATAACAAAATAAAGTGTATGAATAAAAGCCAAAAGCACTGCATAAAATATAAAAGCTTAACAATGTATTTGAAAAAGTAAATATGACATCTGAAATAAAAAGGCATAACTTTAAAAAAATAATAACATGAATGCCAAAAAAACAAACAAAAAAAAACGAAAATGACAACGAAAAAGTCATAATCTTTCAATTTACACATCCAAATTTTGTATCCTTTGAGGTATTATATCCTTTGTGGTATTATAGTCCAAAGCAAACTGGTGCTACGGCATTAAACTACACCCTGGGCAAAAGTTAATATTTTATTATCCAGAAGAAAGAAGATAGATCAGAATACAGTGGAGGGGATGAAGCCAGTCTCTTTATTACATCTCCTGGGTGCTCCTAGAAGGAGGCATGCATTACCCACCCTTTTGTCTGAGAGCAAGGGATGAGAGAGCGGTGCCAGGACCAGCGGAACTGCTTTTGTGCACACGCTCACTTGAAGCAAGGCTGCGCGGTGATGCATCTATAGCGGAAAACAGTTGCAAGGAAAGTAAGCAAGTCTTGGACCAAAGAAAAATTGAAATGAATGTGAGAAATAGCTAATGAAAGTACAGAGACAAATGAATTGATATATGGCTTTATAATTAGTGTGATAAAATGACAGATGGCTGGAAAGATTGATGGATAAGTATAAACCTCTTCACTGCAAAATATTCAAATTTAAGTGGAAGTAAGTTCAAGCTGTGTGCTGATGTCTATGTGATAGCAATGCACACAGCCATTAAAGAGCCAATCAGAAGAAAAGAGAAGTTGGATATTAATCTGGTTCAAATTCTTAAAGATCTGAGAAAAATCGAATAACGCATATTTCATATCCAAAGAAACCTGTAGTCTGCAACCAGACTGCTTATTAAACAAGTGTGGTGAGTTAACGGTTATTTTTAGGTTTGGCAAAAATGCAGGTGTAAAACATTTTAGATTATGCAAAGAGAAAAAATTGCTATTTTTGCAGAAGACAAATCTGTCTGACCATAAGATATAAAAAAAAATAATAATTCTAGCTGGAATGTTGTCTGTGCTCCTAGTTATGCTGACCAACTATGCATGATGGTTTCAAAAAAAGGTTAAAAAGATGAACCCAAACAGAATAGGTCTTCCAGACGCCTTAGGCCTGAAAGACGGTCACCTAATATTACATGATGGCGGTTTCTATACAATCCCAAATAGATCAGTTATTACAAAGAAAACTGAGAAAAAAATATTTGAATTTGAAAAATATTATAAAAAGTCTATACAGACACATCGGAAGTATAAACCAGATATCTCAGAACAAAAATCAAAATAAAAAAGTAATATTTTAAAATCAGGCCTCATGTCTTTAATAATGGTTAATCAAACAGCAAATGTTGCATGTCTGTGTTTGTATTAGGTTGCAACAATAAAAAATGTGAAAGGGTGTATGTGTTTAATAATTAAAAAAAAAAAAACTAGACAGGCAGGTGGTGACAGGCATGGGTGAGTGAGAAAGAGAAAATGCTTAAAGAAAGACGACATTGGTACTGGACAAAAACGACTAGATGAAACTGCAACTATTGCAAAGAAAGGGATTAAAGCTTAAAGGCTGTGACTGTACGAACATTAACGTGTTAAGAACATTAAACAGACATGCCTAAGAAACTTTTTCAATCCATTCAGTTAATGCAGACCCAGAAGACATCCCCCCTGTGTACAATTATTTGCTAACAAAGCATTACTAATAAATAACTATGAAACACACTTATAGGCTTTTAGAATTTGTCTTGTAACATTAAATAAACAAATCAAAAGGAACAAACAAAACCAAACCAAACCAGTTAATGAAATAATGTCAGAATATGTTTGAAACGAGCAATGCAATAAATCAGCAACATAAAAATGCAAAGCTGTTTAGCTTAAATGTGTAGATGAATTAAGGAACATGAGCGTAGTTGAACAAGCAGAAAAAAAGCAAGGAACCTAAATATAAAGTGAACAAAAATATTTCCTGAAAAACTAGAACATTAAGTAGTAGAAAAAACAAAAACAAAAGCACTGTGCATCTGTTAAAGCAAGCACCACCAGGGTCAAACAGATGACCAGACTTACTCGGAAGCTGTGGTTGTGTCTGAGGCTGCTGGGAAAGGGACTGTCCAAACACAAAAGGGCTGTGGACAAGGGAAGAGGGAGGTTTGGCAGCTTGCTCAAATGTGGAGGGAGCTGGGAGGAAAGGCCCAGACTGAATGGAATTCAGAATGGCACTCAGCCGGTCACCTGTAATGCGGAAGACAATGGGAAGACTACAGCGTTCAGTCGCATCAAAGCTCCAGACAGGCACACTCGCTGGCACTACAGAAGGGTGTCAGGGGGTTAGGTGAATAATGAATTTAGGTTCTGTAAGTCAGGTTGAAAACACTCACACTCCGGTTAGGGTGTAGTGTACAAGGCCATGGCTAAGGTGCTGGCTTCAGCAACATCGCCAAACATTTACTTTCATCACTTAAGCACAATTCATGAATGTTTCTGTTCTGATGCTGTGAGAGAGTACAATATACACAATATCTCTGAATCTACAGAATTGCCTTCTTTAATGTTGGCCTTCACACAAACTCCTCATCAGATACTTTATGAATGAGCTTAAGGTTGTGATGAAGGGCCCAGAAGACACCATGCTGATCAGCAGGGGTCTTTGGGAACACCACTCAGCAGCAGTGAATGAAGAAAGCATGGCAAAAGCTAAGGATTAACCCAAGTCATCCAACAAATGCTACGTCCAAAGTAATACAGATTTATTTTAAAACAAAGATGATTTTTAGCTCTGTATCTTGGAATTAGTCTTGCATGGTTACTCATGTACATATGAGCAGGTTTACAGAGGTGCAGTGGAAGCACATCGTCGACTTTGTAGTTAGTTGCTTAGTTTCAGAAAACACTATGAAGGAAGAACTAAATCGGGTAAGGATATTTCAATGACTTTAGTTGTAAACTGGTTTTGCTAAGTCTTTGTTTTAGGGTTTTGAAAACTCTAGAGTAGTTTGGATGTCTGAAATATACAATGCAAGTGTATTTTCTTTTACTTAGATTCTTCCTTTAACTATCTTCTGTATATGATTTAAAAGACAGTGGAGATTAGATACTGTCTCTTTGTGTAACTATGGCATTATTGTGGATGATCAAAGTGCAAACCAGTTGTCCTTAACGCTCTGCCATGGATGGCAATATTTCCCTTTACTGAACTCACTTTTTAAAAACATTTCTCTTCTGTCTGTGTTCTGTTTAACAGACTTTAAAAGGCTGTTCAGTGCTTTTCATACCAATTATGGGAAAGAAAGTAAAAGTGGGTTTCAGTGACTTCAGTTCTAAACCGGCCTTGCTAATCTTTGTTTTAGAGTTTTTAGTTGTATTAATGTGGACGTGGCCAAAGAGAGAACATTGGGAACAACCTTGTAAGCACAGAATGACTTGCCAATGCACACAGAGATGGCTTTACATGGCACTGATGTACAGCAAAACACACAACAAACATACAAGCATGCACAGGAAACACAGCAAGAAACGCATCTTAATGATCAACAATGACTTAAATTATTTACGTTCCAACAACACAAAATCTTTCTTGAACATTGCAGTGTTGAAGAGTCACTATAAAGTGTGGTTTACTAATAATACTAAAAAATGTAATTTTAAGTGACCCAATATGTGTCTTTTTGTCCCTTTTCTATACCAGCATGTCTGTTTTGCAATGCACAAGGCAAGTTTCATAAAGACTTGATTCCATGTGTCTGCTATAAAGTTCAGTGACCTGCATAGATCCTTGACATCAACCCCTTTGGACACCTTTGAGATGAATTTGGAATGCAGTCCATGTGTGTAAAACTCAGTCTGTGACATCACAAGTGGTTTTATACATCATACAGACAAAAGGAGTGGAACTTAAATATAAAGTTTAAGCGCCTTGTATATCAGTGCATTGTCTTAAACCGACTTTTCAATCTTTTAAGCCTGAGTCCTTATCAAGCAAGCCAACATGCCAGTGGAAAAGAAATCTCCCTGGTAAAACCTTTGGGTGAAAGTCTGTAACATCAGTCTGGGAGGTGAATGTCTGTAACATCGGTTCCTGTCTAGGCCAACTACAGTGAGAAGCTGCTACTGTTTTTTTTGCAGCCAAGAGAGCTACGATATCATATACTTGTTCTTTTAATCTTATTATTATTTAGTTATTATTATTTAGTTTAGTTATATAGCTGCCTCTTTGTAAATTTAGAGTGATTAAGATGTTTAAAGATAAAAATCTTTGGCCACTAAAACACATTACAATTAATTCCTCAAATTCAAATGTACCATTCAGTCCCATTTACACAGGGTTGCAAAGAAATGACCAGCTTTAGAAATGAAATGACCAGCAACTGTTGTGTCAAAAAACATCCTATAAGTGTAATAAATAAGAGGACTTTTTTTGTCAATATATTGTCTAAATTATTGTCTCAATAATGTATATTGTGTGAATCTAATATAATAATAAGATATTTGAAAAAGACTTCCTAGAACAGTGACAGCTAAAAAAGAGGAACTAACTTTAAGGCCAACAACAAAAACTCACACACATTAAATCAATACTAGGCAGTAATTTCCTTGGCTATAAATGGCCCGTTATTATGATTTACTATGCATGCATTCTCAGATGCTTTTCTGCTCACAACAGAGTAATTTAGCATAGCACTTCTGTCATATTGAACCAGTATGGCTATTGATCTCATACAACAAAGACGTTTTCAAATGCAGAACTACTAGATGGCTTCTGAAAATTTATCTGAGCATCACCTGTATCTACTGGACAGATCTTTTACAATTATTACATATTCTTATAAAAACAGTTACTTTTTATTATTAAAATCATTTCCAATGTCCACAATTATATTTCAGGTTTATTTTAACCCTAATCTCACAATCTAAATGTGGTTTAAGAACGTTTTCATTTTAAGAACTGAGGTGGTTATTTTTAAATCCTCAACTCTTTTTTTCAAGTATGGTCTTTGGGAGATCTCTGTAGTTAATATATGTTTCTGATGCAACAATTCTCATCAAATCTGTGGATTTTCAAAAAGTCACATCTTTACTACAATAAGTTTAATTTGTGTTCGGTCTGAACTTTAATGGAGTACATTAATTTTAATAATTTTCTTATTTTGAAGTTAATTAAAAAAATGCAAAGTGCATGTATTCATGATACTTTAAGTTAGATACATTTTGAAAATTCATAATTAATTGCAATTATTTGTATGACAATGTAATACATATATATGATAATATATATATAATTATGATATGTTATGATATTGTAGGTCCTACTGCTAATTCATGATTGGAGTGATTAGACCTTTGTGTGAATGAATCTGTATACAAGTTTTCCTAATAATAAAATAAAACAAGGTGCTAGGTGAGTGAAGACGTGATGTTCATTTTGTTCACAGACCCGAGTCTGCTGCTGGATTAGACAGCATTAAACATAAGAATTGGACCAACATTCACAAACAAGAAATACAAACAAAAACTAAATGTGTAACTAAAACTTTTTAAATGACAGAATAACCGTAATGAGAAGTGGTGTTCCCAGAGCAAAACCAAAACAGATAAAAGATGCAAGAATTTTGATCCCTACAAAATGACACGGTTATCAATACATGTGCAAATTCTTACAGATGGCAGGTGGTCCCAAAAGAACATATACAAGGGTTGAGAAATGAAGGTTTATCTATATAAGGATATTCGTCTTGTAATGATGGACACCTACCTTTGTTGTTGGAGATCCCATAATCAAAACCTTGAGCCCCACTGCTGCCCATTGCCCTGCTAAAGGCCTGCACTGAGAATGGGCTAGGGGGAGGGGTCTGAGCTCCATGCTCCAGGATCACTTGTTCTGCTGGAGCAATATCATTATTTCAGCGATGCTGGCGCAGGAGATTCAGTACTTATCAGTTCATTACTGTACAAAATCCTCTGCATCAAATAGTCAGGGGAAATTATAATCTGACATGGTCTAAAAGAAACAGCAGTTTAGACCACTCCACAATATGCCTGATCACACCTATTTCCACTAATTCATTCATAATAATGCACACCCTCTCATCGATTTATTAAATTCCATTGTTTAAATCTTATGATTTTTCATGATAATATTTTGACTTTTGGTTGTAATTCTACCTTCCTCATGGCGCAGATATTGGTTTCCACCTCGGTCTTTGGCCAAGGACCAAGCCTCTCCCTCATCGCTCTCACAGAACTCCACAACACTGTTCTTATCCAGCTGCACCCATGTGCCTTCGGAGTTTATTACCTATAACACAAATATTATGCAGCTTCTCACATACAGAGTCTTCAATGTTACCACATACAGCGTGTACTGATCTATTCTGCATAGATTAAAACCAACAAACACCTTGCAAGGAACACAAATTTTAGAACAACCGATGATTGACATTTGGTTAGTATCAGCAAACAGAAGAGCAACGTGCCTACACCTTACATATTTTCTCGAGTCATACTGTTAAAGGGAAAATTCAGGATGTTTTTAGGTACATACGAGTCAGTGAGAAAAAAAGGAACTCAGGGACAGCATGACACACCACAACCTTTAGAAAGTCTAAGCAAAAAGGCACAGTCATCCCCATGCCAGACCACAGAACATTCAGATGTGTTAAAGGACAGAATAATGTAATTGGCTGAAAGGGTTATTTTTACAGATGGCTACAGCCTTTTTTAGGTATAAGCACAAGAATGGATGCATCTGATTGACCTGATTTCAGCAAAATACTGGACAGAGTGAAAGATAAAAGTTAGAATATGGTCACATTTTAGTCTTGATCTTTCCAAACAGCACTGCATCGTTATTATAGAGCAAAAATAGGAGCAAAAGCTGAAGCCATGCATATATACTGTATAATTCTTGAGTTAGAAAGTCAATAAGCAGGTAATAATTACACAACCACACTGAAGGAATTGTGGTTAATTTTATATTTAAAGGAAACTACACATTTCTAGATGAAAGGAAACAATGAAGAAAAGGAAACCGGAAGTGCTATGACTGCAGCAGTGGAAAATAAGGCAAGAAATCTGGCAACGTTGAAATCTGCCAACACATGTGGGAGTCCATACCTCGCCTACCGCCTTGACTTTGTTCCCCAGAACTAACATCCCAATGGGGATACCTCTAAGGTTTGGGCAGCTTCTGATGTTGTGACCCGAGGGCCCCGTCTTCACTACCTTATAAAAACCTGGTCCGCCACCCAGGTCAGCCCTGTCCACACTGCGCACTGGGGCTTCTTGGGAGAGACGGCCATTGGTC
Organism: Corydoras sp. C115; assembly: GCA_019802505.1. Taxonomy (NCBI): domain Eukaryota; kingdom Metazoa; phylum Chordata; class Actinopteri; order Siluriformes; family Callichthyidae; genus Corydoras; species Corydoras sp. C115. Next base: position 800,529 of record JAFMOC010000076.1, on the reverse strand, counting down.
TCTCTTACACAATCACCTGACTGGGGCCTTGCCTCCTGTAAAACCAAAGGTGACAGATCAATCAAAAGAGAAAATTTTATTTACACTCATCAAAATGACAAATGATTTATTTTCTCTGAGCTTATTTTAAACCACTATAACTTAATAATAGAGAAAACATTTACTCCAGATATTTTTCCACACATACAAACACACAAATAACAAACATACATAAAAAGGAAGACATTACTTCCAGTTGCATAAGTATTGATGCAACTAATCAAATGATTTTCTAGGCCACGAATATGTATTTACTTTAAACTGACATTATAAAGCTGGCATGCTGACTAACACCTTTCTGTAAACCACAAACACACCACATGCCAACATTGAGCCATCATTAGCATGCAACTGCTATCTGTATCAGCATGTTTGTGCTCATTTATTTGTTATTTTTGGGTAACAGGGCCCTGATGTGCATTGATATTGTGAGTGTGTCCACAGTCACAATTCACAAATCAAAACTCATGCTGAACTCACAAAGAAACTGTGTAAACATACAGTACAATAAAATGAAGGGAAAAAATGCCAATCAATGCAAAATGAAAATAACACGGTCAAGCCATAAAGATGCACCCTCCTTTTAAAAACTCACCTCAGTGATACAAGATAAGATCGTCCAAGACAACAAGCCGATAGCCCTGACTCTTCACATAGTGCTAAGATTGTTCCAAGTTTACTCAAAATAGAGAAGATGGATTCTAGCCGTGTGGATGTTTCTTTGTTGGCTGAGGGCTCTTTGTAAATTATTGATTACATTTCCCTGAAATTGACTCATTAGGTTACCGTTAAGGTCTATGAGCTATGAGATGAAAATCTGCTCTTCCGAATCTCTAACACAAAGCTTAAAAATCTATATTCCATCCATAGAAATGTGGGTGAATATAGAACAGATTCATAAATTGCACCAAATATAACAAACATAATTTTTTAAAAAGCTGTGGCATGTCATGCTGTTCCCCTGAGACACTCGTGACAGCTCATTAAATTAAGAGCAAATGTACTTTAGGATCATGGTATGTTGTCAGGGAAAAACATATTTCTGACAAAAAAAAAAAAAAAAAAAAAAAAGTCTTTCACTTCAGAAGCAACCTGATTATTTCCACCTGCTATGACACACTGTAAGTGACCAGTTGTTCATAATGCAAGCAAATGATTACGTCATAAAAAACCATAGATAAACAGAGCAGCATACAAATGAATTAAGGTAATGTTTGTCCTGGCAGAATCTTATCACAAAAACATAGGGTCGCTTTATATCAATTTCCAAAGATCCAAATCTTTAGTGAGAACAAACACTTGAAATCAACCATAAATCAAGTTAAAATGCAAAACACAGCAATACGGTTGAATATTGTAATGCTATAGAGGAAATACCACTGTCAAAGTAAACTACTTGTTTTTGCCACATATATCTTCATAAATATGACAGCATGTACATATTTTCATCAATAACTAAAAATAAACTGTATAAAATTAGACACAGACTTAATATATTCCTCTTCCTTCTGTCTCACACACAACAGCTTATTCAGAGCAAGTCAGTCTGGGTTCTCAGTATGTTTACAGGTATAAAAAAAAAGGTTATGTGGTAGTTTATTTCTAAAGTAACAGATGAATAATTAGCATTATCCTGGAGGGAATGGGCTGTTGGGTCTTGGACAGGAAGAAGAGGAAGATGAGAAAGCTACTGAGGCAACAGTGATTCTACGCAGTTTCTTTACTAAACATGTCCACATCTATAAATAACATTTCCATGTTGTATGACGCTCATAAGTGGAAACAAGTGGCAGAAACATGGGGATTGCTTGCAGTGTAATCTGATGGAGGATCCACATGTTAAGCAATTTGGCAGTTTTTCCACTCCAGGCTGAGTTATAAGACAAACTTTTGCTTTATATAATTAATGTACTGTCATTTTCTAGGAACAACAACATTCTCTATGATTTTATAAGAACTCTTTAGCAACTGAGTTAGAGTTGTGGAATTGTTTGCATAAGTTTCCTTAAATGTAACCAAAAACAGGTTTTCCAAACACAGGACTGGAAATAAACCTGCATTTGTGAATACAAACTTTCTTAGGCTCACCCATTTTGTAAAACCATTTACTATAAAATCTTTTATTCTGAAATGTGATAAAAATATGGAAAACAAACATTAATCAATATGTTATTTAAATCTTATTATATGTATTACTGCAAGATAACTAGTAATTATTAGGCCTTATGTGCAGAGAGCTCAGAATATGCTTCAGCATTATCACAATGTATACATTTTCAATAGTTACACTGCAGAATGTATAAATCTAAAATATGCACCGTTTTACTATTTTCACAACTAAACAATAAGTAACTTTTTTTTTCATAATTGCACTTTCACACATGCAGTACACAGCAGGAGGTCACAGATGCATTCGCTCATCTTTTTTAGGAAGAAGCGCAGAACATGATGCAAACAGGAGAAAAGCAGCAGCCAGTTTGTATGTTGGTCACAAACCTAAGAGTCTGTAGCTATTTCCTAAATATGTCGCACAATTTTGGTATCAGCTTTTTTTTTTTTTTCAACTAAAGTTCTCGTAGGTAATAGTTTTGCGAAGAGCCTTACTTTCATACTTTCATAAACATATGAAAATGTTAACAACATGCTTACTAACACAGCGTGAATATTCTGGTCTGTCAGCTGCATAATTCACGCAGGGACTAGTAAGACAGAACTCTCTCTTAATGTGGATGTTAGTGTTCACATATACAACTATCACAGAGACTCAGGCTGGCAATGCACGTGTGAAAAGGGCTTTACATTTTTAGCAATAAGTCGCTTTAATCATTTGGATCCTCTCTACCCCACCATGTTCATCATTTATAGATAAGCCCTTTAAGTAAAGGTAAGAAACATGTAACAATAATTTACTCATAACATGTTAGATCACTGACAGTAAATAATGTTTTAAAATATGATGGTAATAGTCAGTCAATCAATGTCTTAAACTACCCAAATTTCTCCGCCAAAGCCAGAAAATCATCAAGACAATCAAAAAAGAATGGAAAACAGGGAAATGCATTTAGTCTTCGTATGCACATAGATAAACACAGGAAACAATTTAATATAAAATCTTTTAAAGAAAAGATGCATATCAAGATAAAAGCATGACTGGATGTTGTTACTTCTTTCCTTGAACAATTAGTCATTAGTTTGTAATTTGCAAGTTTGCTCATTTTTTATATTATTATTATTTATATTACTAACCTTTTTTTATTTCCACATAAATTTCATTAGTTTGGGTTTGTGAGTTTGGGCCAATTTACTTTTTAAGGTTTTATACATAGTTTGGAATATGACTCATGACATGGCACAAGCCACAACACAAGATAAACCCGAGTGACTTGTTGCCTCCTAATGAGAGTGAAGCTCAAGTGTAAAATCACCAAATTAAGGCCTACAGAAATGTGGGCGCTAATATAATCAGCACATGCTCCAACACACAAGGTTAACATATTAATTTGCATAAATATCTGGCACAGTGCTCTGATTAACCACTAGGGTTATGAAGCACAAATAATTCTACACACCCCAAGCAGTATACAGACTCCCTGTGGGTCTGCAGGGGAGGCCTATACTTACATCGACAGGGATCAGGAGGCTTCTGCCCAGATGCTGGTTAAAAGAGAGGCACCAGGCTTCAGTGTACCCATTCATGTTGGGAACATACTTCTTTACAGTCTCATCATTCAGTCTGAGCCACACACCATCATCATTGTGGATCTATGGGAAACAAGCAACAGAGCAGAGCCATGCTTTTCTTTAACTGCAAACAGGCAGTGAAGCATGATCCTCAAAGGCTGCAGGATGCTGAGTCAGCTTGTACGCTAACTGAAAGTTTAGTGCTTTCTAACTGAAATTTAATGGAATTTATTGATTATTTAATTAGAATTCAATATTAATACTGTTAAAATACAGACTGTGATTATATATGATTACTAAAACTGCAGCCTCCAAGTCTCTCAGATGTGTAAAGCAAGAAAAAAAATCAAAATATAAAAGCTTAGCGCCGCTGAAATGGAATTTCAAAAGCTCCACCGTACATGTTTGAAAATAACACCCATAAAGAAAATTAATTCATCTGTCACTAAATGCTCTTTACTAAATAAATAAAGTTCACAATGGAACATCAGGGCACTTGAAAACATTACAGATAGACTGGAGTGTGTGGTTGTTTAGCTAGACCATACTGGTTTACCTCGTCAATGAAAGTGATGGTGCCATTGACTTGGACTATGCCTATTTGCTCACTCTGCAGAGAGGGGTGACTACGCACACGCAGCCCTGCGCTGTCCTTGGCGACAAATTTGCGCACCTGAGAGAAGCAGAGAGGAAGAGACAAACAGAGACAGTCAGATAAGCAAGCAGATGGCAGGGGGGGACAGATAAAGCACCTAAGATCAGAAAAGAAACAGTGAAGCGGGGGGAGGGGGGGTATGTAGCCGAGAAAGACTGGCTTGTTGTTTTAAATATATTATACTGTTAACCCAAGATTAATAAGGGTTTAGACAGAAATAAGAGAGACCAAAGGCGAGTAAGCAAAATTAGTGATTACGCTTAGTTGCTTGTTTCCCAGAATGAATTCACAATAATACAATTGCAAAGACTTTTGAGTAGTTAATTAAAGTTTTTTTTATTTCTACTATATAACTCCACTGTTACAAATTTTGTAGTTAAATAGTTTTAATAAAAGTTACATTATTAAATTAACCAACAAGCTGTTAAAGATTGGAGGGAGTTCCTGCATGACTAAATGGTTCAGGTCTCTCGGTTGGTTTGACAGGTTTTCTTTGGTTGGAAGCTGGACTCTTACCTTGCTTGGCTGTGGTTCAGCTTTGGGTTTAACCATCTGTGTTCCTGGAGGAATCATGCCTTTTGGTGGGTCTTTTACCTCAACCTCCAGACCAGCATCTGAGAACAAAACATTTTGGCACTTAGCAATTTTATATGCATAAACCTAAAAAAAAAAAAACAACGCGCTGAATCCTATTACAAAGCTTATGGGCTAAAACTGGGGAAACATTTTGGACAGGTGCCTGTCCATAATTTGTGACTATGTCACTTTCAGCATCGTCATCTCTGCTAATTCCAATCATTCATTAGCCTTTTGGGCAATGCTACAGTTTTAAAACTGTAACATTGCATGCTTCACCATATTGGCTATGGCATGTAATAATTATACTGCTTACAATCAGAAACCTCTCCACCAGATACAGTACCAGCCAAAACACCTATTTACTCCACTTATTGGCACTTTTATTAATTCCACTTATCAGAACGATGGACCTTCTAGTTCTACAATTAGTCCATCTGTTTATGGATTACAGTAAATACTGTGTTAGTCACCTTTAATTGAAGTCAGGACCCTAACCCCACCAAAAAAAAAAAAAAAAAAAAAAAAAAAAAAATGTACTGTAATTGTAAAACATATATATGGAAAGTGGAGAAGGTGGTGTATATAAACCTTTGATTGGTACTGTACTGCTGAATCCTACATAGGGTTTATTTATAAGCTCCATATTTACAAGTCAAGAGTACAAGTCAATAAACATTACGTACATCAAGAAAGCAAAATAACAAGCAAGCTTAACTTAAGAAGTGAGGTTTCTATTTTTAAGGACCAAGTTAGACTTGTGAATTTTTTTTTCTTTAAAACAAAAAACAATTAAATAAGTGCTTTTCTTGTAGAACCTACTTACCAATTTCAATGCCATCAATTGTAACATGGATAGTGTAAAGCCCAACAGCACCAGGAGTCCAATTAGCACTATACGTGCCATCAGTGTTTGCCCGTATAAGCATGTTTTCGCTCGGCCTGATGTATATGAAAAAATATATGTTGTAGAAAACATTATATAACAAACATTTGGCACTGTAACAATTTATATAAGCTGTGTTTACCTCTTTGGAGTGGGTGAAGCAAAGCGCAGTTCTTCAAAAGAATAATTCTCATATGCCTATGTAAAAAATATATATATATTTATGAACAAAATCTTAATCATTTGACAAATCAAATGAGCGGCTGTAACAATTAACCTTCATCATGGTGATGGCAATGTATCTAGCCTCCTTGATGATCATGGGTTCATATGTGGCCTCTAGTTTTGGTGCAGAATGGCCACCAAAAGTCAGATCCATGCCTGAAGCAGAGTTTAAGGGGCTTCCGATTTGCCGTTGAAGCTTTTTTGTACCATCCTGCTGAACAGACTTCTTTTGGGACACAGGCACAGCTTTTACTTCAACCTGCAAGACAAGAGACAGACTATCTGAGAAACACTCAGACACTATAATGGGGATATTAAACCTTCACCTGGGAAGAAGGCCTACCTTCATGTTTGGTACATGCACCACATCCCCATACTGATCTTTAGTTTGAACTACTACAGTAGTGGGCCAACCACAGCGAATGTCATCTTTGTTGAGGATGAGGGAAGTCTTTTGTGGGTCTGCATAAGAGTCAGGCTGAAGCCACCTGCACATGTAAAAACAGGTCAACACCAACAGCCTTGTGACTTAAATGTCACCTCAGTTCGATTCCCAGTCCCACCAAGTACTTTGGCTAAATTGCCCTTAGGCATCTAACACCAATCGCATTGCAGATGTCGTATACAAGGCTGCCCACCGCTCCAGGTATGTGTGCTAACTTCACTAGTGTGTCCATCACTGCACAGATTGGTTAACTGTGAAGGACAATTTCCCCTGTGTGTAAATACAGTAGGCAAAATAGACCACTTTAGCACTTCAAAAGGTTTGAAATTCTCTAAACTCACCATTTGTTAGGCCCTATTTTCTAATAGGTTTAGATCTATGTATTTACTATGTAGAATAACAAAAATTAGTTCAGTAATTAGTTAATACCATAGTGACAAACTACTATACACATTATAAACATCTGATTAACTACTTAAAAAAGTTATTAAACGTCTTCAACAGCAGGGAAAGGGTTTTTAAAAGAAAAAAACTGTTTCTGCAGTCTCATTTTTCACAGAAGTAGCTAACTATATGACATCATTTGGTTATTAATAGGAAGCTGTTTTTCACAAAACAAATGGAACTTCATAGAACTATGAAAAAAGTTCATGAATCTCGCATGAAACTTCCAATAGATAATCAACTAATATCACCTGACAAGCTAGTTAAAGAAATGTAAAATTTATTTTCACCATTTTCCAGCTCACAGGTATTAAGACCATTTCATAAAATAATAGTTTAAGAATATCAATGGCACACATTTTCTTATATGATTATTCTATACAACTGTTATATAGTTTCTGGTTTTAGTATGGCAACTGAGACCAGACTGTTTTTAATCAGTTTTATGATCAATAACCCCTGAACCATAAATGCTCAAAAACAGGGTTTATTTTACAAATAAGACCAATGTGTTTTAGTAATTTGATGGGTTCCTTAATGACATGATGAATAAATAAATAATATAATCTATTTTAAGCTATTCTACTGACCTGGCTAGACGACCTCCACTTGAATTTGGCACGCAGGTGATAAAATCCTCGAGAAAGGAATGCTCATTGCTTTGCAGGTGCAGAGGTAGGTTGCCCTCTAGAGCTTCCAGAATAGTAGGAGAGTGCGAAAGAGCCAAGCCTTTCCCCAGGATCCCAGAATGGGCCTTACACACCTAATACAAAAATGTACAGAAACTAAATATAATCTTTGTACGCTTTATTATCTGTTAGTGAAAAATAACTTGCATACACTTTTCCGGCAATACCTGAAGTGAAGCTTCTTCTAGAATCTCCAAATCCTCCTCTAATTCATTTCCTGAACATGAAAAAACATGAATAAACAAAACAAATGACAGAAAATACAACAACTGGATTTAAAAATATAACAAATCAAATACATATTATTTTCTACCTAAAGGTAATGCCAAGTCCTTCTTCATAAGCGCAGCAGCACAAACACTTCCCAAGTACGCAAGCTCTTTCTCCAGCTGAATGATACCCTGAAATACAACATTAATACAAGGATGTGTGAAACACAAATTCTTGGTTTAACTACTGAAACTGAGTTACTAACATCGTGTCATGTCACATGCAACCCTAATTTTTAAATGCTAGGTCAACTTTATTTTCGTTTAACAGTGGTTTAACCACATTCATACAGAAGATTTATGGCCCATATTACAAGAGTTTACACTAGACCCCTTACACAACATATAAACCTCTTCCAACTGTTAAATGATCATTCTCTCTCTCTCTCATGTTCAATTGCATCGTTATACAGGAAACCAATAGGTTCCAGTAGATAAAAATTATAAAGGAACAATTCCTGTCAGCATCTAATCCTTGTAAAAAGATGGTAGATGTTTTTTATATGCTAATAAATAAATGGGGACTTTTGTCTTCCTCTTTGACGATCGTTTTAAGATCCTCATAGAAAATGTCACAGAATACTACCTCCCTGTTGTTAATGTCATATAAAATCAACTGGTTGTTAGTATAAGTTTTGTTTAGATTGTTTAAATGATCACTTTATTTGTTACTGATACTGGAGTTCCCTGTTGTGTTGAACATGCCGTTGCAGTTTAGTGATGTATCTGGTTAGCATTTTCATTGTTCAATAATTTCACGGTTTAATCACCAGGCCTGACAAGTTTCAAATGTGACAAAAGTGCTCAGCCAATATGATGTCACTTCAGGAGCAAATTTGAGAAAGATATATTTGGTTATACAGGTGAAAGCCTATCAAATGTACGAATAGGACTATTTTTGTTTTGAGAAAAATCCTTTAATGCTGTATATTTATTATAAGCTGAGATGAATGATAAACTGTACATTAAGCAGACAATACTGGCAATGTAAGTACATTAAATGGCTAATGAAATACTGTATATTTCAAGGCAACATCTACAAATATACTTAATAAATAAAAGGAGTACCTCATCAGAGCCTGGGTTAAACTCGTATCCCACAGCTACACACTTAAAGCCATAGAAGGAGGCTTTCTCATCTTTCACATAATCTGATGCAGTCTCCAGGGAAAAAAGGGCCTCGTTACCTGGTTTTACAAAAGATAAAGATATTCTGTATTGCTGATAAAACAAATATACAAAATTCTTCAAATGTTTGTGATATTTTAAGACTTTTGCTTCCTTTACATGCTTTGTTGATTTAAATTTGACAATTTGTCTCCAAATCTTCTTCTATTTGCATGTAAATTAAATAAAATAATACCTAAATATTAAATATGCAATTGCTTCAGTACAGGTCACATACCCGGCAGTACAAGGACATTAGTAGGCCAGCCATTTGACACAGAAAATTTCTTCAGCTCAGTCCAGGCATTGATGGTCTCATGGGTCAGCGGTCGATACCAGGGGTGGCAAAGTGCAGCATCCTAGTGGGAATGAGCAAACGCAGCACATCCTCAGGTTGGGCTGTGCCACACTGTGGGTCAAACTCTATGCTTATCCAGCGAACACAGTCTGGGAAGGAGACCTACAAAAGAAAGAATTTTCAAAACACTGGCACATGTCAGTATGTAGCGGAATTTATTTTAGGCATTTAGTTAATTGATGGAACATGAATATGAACAAATGTATTGGGACACACCTTTTAATCAACAAATTCAGGTGATTTATTCTGTACCTTTATCACAGGAGTATAAGAACTGCTGCAAAATGTTTATCATAAGGTATGTCTCTTTTCAGTTCTAGAATAATGGTGCCACAATGTATAAAGCAAAGTCTATAAAGTCAAGATCAGGTGAATCTTAACGGCCCACACAGAGTCCTGACCTCAAACCCACTAAAAACCTTTGAGATTAACAAGAATGGAGGCTGTGAGCCAGACTCTTTCCTCCAACATTAGTGTCAGACCTTACTGATACTGTTCTGGGTAAATGGGCAAAAATTCCCAAAGCCACACTCCTGACAGATAAATGAAAGATGTTCTAGCCGCAAAGAGGGGCCAAAACAAAATGGCATGTCATAAAAGCTGCAATATTTGTAATGCCTAGATGTCCTACTACTTTTTTCTGTGGATGTATTTACATTTCGTACATGATAATCATTTACCTTGTACTGAGTGACACCAGCCTGTTTATATGGATGATCACTCTCTATTACAGCATAATGACTAGAGGTGGTGCAAGCAGACAGGCCCTGCTCAACTTGGTTTCCTGTAGTGCTGTCTGTGGACTGGTTAGGATTGAAGGCAGGTGGGGCATACTTCTGATTTAGAGCAGAAACAGCGGGAAGAAGTTCCTGTACCAGTCCAAACACTTCCACTGCAGCCTAATGAAATTCAGAAAAAAACTTCTTAAACATAAGAAGAGTGATGTTGCTGTGTTTTTTAAAAAAAAAAAACACAATGCCTGAATAGTAACCAGCCAAATAATATACAGCCATAAGAACAGACTTTTCTTACCTTGGGCACAGATGCTGCCACAGGTCCAATGTAAGCAAGTATAAGAGGAAGCAGCATGGAAAAAAGACTGGAGGAGCTCAGCAGCTCGGGAATGTCCTCAGCTGCAAAATGTAAACAGTGTTAGTAAACAAACCACAGAAATAGATTTATCTGGTCAAACTGCTGGTTTTGATAATACTCACCATCCACAGCAAAGGCCCTGTGCAGGAGATCCTTCGCTGCCCGTACCACGGCACTAACCACTGAGAGAGCACGGCTGCAGTTTTTGTCCTCCTCATTAGCTTTGCTTAGCAGCTGTGTCTGCAGGTCTCCATCATATTCACTTCTGTGACAGCAAAGATGAAATAGAAATTATAAGTCATATTCAAACTGAATTATAGCCAACAAATCTGACAGTTAAACAACGAGACTCTCATAAGACCAAACCTTAATCTTTTTATTATGTCATTATCTCATCATTTGTTTTAATTACATCTATTTTGTAGATGTAATTACAGCCATGTTATTTTAAATAAATCTAGGGCATGAAGCTTGTTGTATCATCAAACATCAGAGATAGGTAATGTTATTCTGATTCATGCCCGATATATGAGATTCAGTACTTTCCCCCCGTATGCTCTTTACACACATACAAGCTCAACTTCAGTTTGGATCAATCAAAACACACAACCAGGCATTTCTCATTCCAAAAAACCCACTATCATATTACCCATGTTGAATATGTCTGACAGACACATACCTTTGGTCATATAGCGCTATAAATAACTATAATGTACAAGACATAAGAAGACGACAGCTAACCTATAGTAGAGGACCTGGGGGATCTGGCCCCTGGTCTGGTTGGTTCCATTACTACTGAGACTGCAAGTACTGAAGGTGAAGGTGACACCATCAGAACACTGCACTGTGGTCATCCCTCCATCCCCATTAGCTGTGCGACTGCCGTAGTTACGCAGACGGACAGCATATTTCACATTCTCCTGGAAATGGAATATAGCCGCAGCAAAAGTGAGTAATAAAGAATTTTGTTAAAGTAAATTAGATGCAATGTAATGAACTAATAACCAAAGTTACAGATTAGGTTACCTTTAGAGGGACAGCCTTGTCCAGACGGATCTCAGCAATATCACTAGGGCTGTCATCAGTAGTGTAAGTCCCTTTAACCAGCTCCAAAGAAGTCCATCTGTGGGAATGTGCAGAATCTCCATGATGCTCCGTCTGTGCCTGAAATAAGCATTTAACATGCATTACATAAATGAAAGACTTACTTAATCATCTTCTTTATAGTGTTGATAATTGTAAGAGGAGTCCCATTAAGAAATGGGCTTTCTGTTAAAACAAATGGAATGAGACTTACATCATCAGCCAGAACCTCTAGTTCATACTCATGGATTCCTCCACCACCGTAAACGCAGAAGCCCACCAGCACCACACCTGGTTTATCCAAACTAAAGCAAATGGCATCAGGGGAACCATTGCCGGTGTTCCAGCTGCGGCCCTGGCTGGTCTTTGTGAAGCGGTTTGGAGTGGACTTCACCGAGTGGAGAGAATTTAAGCCATCCACCTGAACAAAGAAACATAAACAAGATATACTTTTAGTCATAAAATACATTAAATGCCATGAGCAATTGAAACTTACTTCATTGACTTTATATATTTTTATTTTTTATATTTTATATATTTTTCTTGCAAGTTACGTATTTTCATCCGGAATTTAGAATCTCAGGGTTGTGTTTAAAGGTGTTCTTAAAATGCTAATGAAGAAAAATGGCTTCTGTCCACTTCATTTTTAAATCATGTAAATTTATTAGAGTTGCATTGTACACATAAAATCATGTTACAATGGTTTCCACGAAGCTGGAAGCATAGCATTATTGAACCTGCCTGGATAGACACTTGATATTACACACCAGAATAAACCTGTGTGAATACAATACCAGTTAAATGATAGAGTAGTAGCATTTATGGTTAAAAAGTTTGGGTAGGTGGCACGGTGGCTTAGTGGTTAGCATGTTCTCCTCTCAGCACTAGGGATTCCCGGTTCGAATCCCCATCTGGGTGAAGTTTCCATGTTCTCCACGTGTCTGTGTGGGTTTCCTCTGTGTTCTCCGGTTTCCTCCCACAGTCCAAAAACATGGATCAAGTCAATTGAGTTCTCCAAATTGCCCCATATAGAGTGTGTGTTTGTGTGTGTTTGTGTGAGTGAGTGTGTGCCCAGCGATAGATTGGCACCCTGTCCTGGGTGCATCTGCCCAGCGCCCCCCCTGCGACCTTAATATATGATAAAGCGGAAGATAATGGATGGATGGAAGTTTGGGTAGGTCTCTACGAAAAAAAAAATAGAAAAAAGAAGCATGTGTGTGATTCATTTTGCCTATGTATACAGTGTAAAATATGAATAAGTGTAGCATTTTCAAATGATGCACTCCTATGTCATTAAGAATGAATATACCCCAGTTTTTACCTTTAATCTTTTATAGCATAAATACTGCAGTAGTGAATGATGTGCTTCCACTTGTATCCACAGGATGGCAGTCATTGTTTTTTTTTTAACAGGGGGAAGGGTGATGCTTTTGTTTTTGTAAACAAGCTATATTAGAAAGTCAACGGCAAGACATTTTTTTCTTCCTAAGGCTGTGAGCTCTGCAAATTGTTTACTGTTTCAATAAAACCTGCCAAAATACCACCCTTATAAATAAAAGAATGTTTCTTATCCTAAATGTCCATCAGAGACATATCAGAAAGGTTGAGCAGTTACCATGACAACTAGTCATTTCTGGTTCCTAAATGATCAGAAGCCGGACCGCAGAGGACCAAAGCAAGAAATCCACTGCAGTCATGATGAATCATGACTCAGCTTGCTCTCATACAGAAACACCAGTGAGTGGAGACAGGGGATGGACTGAAATTATATCATCCCTTTCCAGCAACATCTAAAGGCTATTTATGGGCACGGGACTGTTGTAATAAGATAAGAGGCAATGGACTAAATGCAGTAAAGGAGCATGATTATGGAAAAACAAAAAGTGCAGAGAAAACAAAATGAAAGAGTCTAACCTCAGAGCCCAAAGCAGAGGCAGTGAGCTCGCTGACAATGCTGGCTAACAGGCCACAAGTGTTGGATACCAAATGAGGAGAGAAAAGCTCCATCTCTTTCCGCAGGCATTTCCTCACTGGAAGCACAACTATCACCAACATTTTCTCCAAAACCTCCCGGAAACTCGTCATTCCCATCAAGTTCTCCTCTGTCTGAAAAATACAGGGAACATAAACAACAGTAACTATAATGTTCAATATAATCAAGCAGTTTTCATAATGAACACTCTTTCCACAGTCCACAGGACAATAAAGATCACTTTGAGACTTATAGGAAGTAGCTACAATGGAGGAATAATTTTCACTTATGCACTGATGATGATGATATACAAGTATCATATGGTATGTTATTTGGGCCACTATGCAACATTACTGGATTCTTTTAAAGTACAGTAGGTATTGTAATTCTCATCTGCAATACACCGAGAAATATAGATTATAAAACATACAATAATTATGTACATTATAAAGGTGTGTAATAACTAAGGGCACATGACTATTTATCTTCTTTAGCAAAAACTGTAAATTAGTAACTAGTTATTATTACACAGTTATACATTTACTCAGTTAGTATAAACAATTTTAGAAATTATTGTATAGAAAAGTAATTAGTTACTTAAAAATAGCTTTTCTGTTCATTTAAAAAAAACCTACCACTATATTTCTGAACATATGGGAGGGAAAAACTAATGGTCAGACAACCAAACTGTGGATTAATTTATTGTGGCATGAGTCATCAGAAATGGTTTACGAGCATTTTGTTGACATTTAACATAAACATAGGACCCAAATAATTACAAAATCTCTCTCTCTCTCACACACACACACACACACACACACACACACACACAAAAAACATACAAAAACACAAAGGATTTCATTCATTCATTCATTCATTCATTCATTCATTATCTCCCGCTTTATCCTCTTTATTATTTTATATAAAGAGGATAAAGCGGTCGCGGTGGGGTTGCTGGGCAGATAGACCCAGGACAGGGCGCCAATCTATCACTGGGCACACACTCACTCACACAGACACACTCTATATGGGGCAATTTTGAGAATTCAATTGACTTGATCCATGTTTTTGGACTGTGGGAGGAAACCGGAGAACCCGGAGGAAATCCACGCAGACACGGGGAGAACATGGAAACTCAACCCAGATGGGGATTCGAACCGAGAATCCCTAGTTCTGAGAGGCGAACGTGCTAACCACTAAGCCACCGTGCCGCCCCAAAGGATTTCAAATAATGGGAAATCCAGCACTCACAGAAAGCCCTCAGACATTACACCAGAGAAGTTTACATTTCACCTCTCTCATCAGTGTCAGAGTTCGAGTAGTGCCTGTGTATTTTGTTCACATTCCCATTTTCAGAATCTGGGTCAGCCTTCATACTCTTAGAGCCACCCTTCAGTAAGTCTACGATTATCCAGTAACCCGCCATAACTTTTAAATCTTTGTTTGTATTGTACGCTTCCATCCATCTGACATCATGACAAATCCTATTAAAGCAACCATTTATAGTGGTGACATAATGCATTGAAGCCTCTGTTGTTGTAGCCTACTTGTGAAAACAAAGATGCTAAGGACCGAATTTTTGTAACATCCTAATAAATGGCTGCATTGATGAGTTTAGTCGTGTCATGTCACACATACAATGACCCAAAAATTTAATAGTGGGTTACAGCTAAGATGTTCCCTTTTGTCCATGCATCTCTTGACTGTCAAGCTTATAAAGAATGCATCTACACCCTTGGTCATAATATTTGAACCATTCAATTTAATTTAATTTTATTTCAAATTCACCATGATAAGAAATTGTGTACTAGATTAAACTTATGTAATTAATAAATATATTAACATTTCTGTTATTGACATTAAGGTGCAGGTCCACATCACCCAATTTATGGCAAGTTATGTTCATGTGACTAGCATCCAAACCAGTGCTTCACCAAACATTTTATATGGAATATAACGACCTTGACTGTATCGCCCGGTGATATTATTCAACAACCAGCACCAGTTATTAAGAAATCCAATGCAAGCAGAATATGCTGAAATATGCTGATCATGTGATGAGGCCAGAAGATCTAAACTAGTTGGCAACAAGAATGTCTGGGTTACATCTCATCCCAGCAGAATATTTTCAGAATATACTTACATGACTGAGTTTCTCCATGTGGGCCACCAGCAGGGGGAAGCGATGAGCGAGGGCAGAGTCATTCTCTGTGCTGACCTGCTTGGCAAGAGAACGCAGCAGAACCTCCCCATCGTATGCAATGGGCAGAATGGAGGTCAGCTTCACTGACGTGTTACACAGTGCAGACATCACTGCAGCCAGCAGACGGCTGCTAGACGTCCGAAAGTTTGCCTCCTGTATGTCCTGAAGGATTATTGACAAGCATACCATTAATACTTAGTTAATTAATATTCAATTTTAAAAGTAGGTCAACCAGAATACAACTTTAATATATAGTTAAATACACCTTCATAGTGACATATACAAAAAAGACAACATTAAGAAGTATCGGCGTTATGGACCAAGGTCACAGGAGTTTCATTTAGGTGAGGCACTTATTTAGAATGCATACAAATCCAGTTTATTACATTTAGTTATTTAGCAGATGCTTTTATCCAAAGCGACTTTCAAATAAGAGAACAAGTCAGTAGTTATGAAGAAAACCAGCTACACTGTAGAATTATCAAACCTGATCATTATCTGATCCTGCACGTCTCCCCCCTTTTTCACACAACAGGTGGTTGTTAAAAAGATGCGTCTTCAGTAGTTTATCCAAATCTAACAAGCATTTAATGGCAACAGTTTGGAGAAAGTTTCAGCACGACAGTGCATCTAGGCACAAAGTAACTGAGATGAGTGAGAAATGTTACAGATGAAAGACCCACAACACTAGGAACATTTTTTAGTTCTTAAGACTGTCATTTTACCTTCACGGCAGGCACTTCCAGCACAAAACAATGTATAGTGGTTGGTTTAGATAAAGGTGCTCTATTTGAAAATCTGCATAAAATGTTTACTGTGTACATTTCGGCACAGTGGTGAAAAGAAAACCAATGACAAATGGAGCCACAAATTTATTCTGACAGTACACTTACTTGGAATCAGTTGCACAAAACACTCTTAAAACTCTCCTTAAGTGATTCCTTTTACATTACATTACATTACATCATTTATTGGACGCTTTTATCCAAAGCGACTTACAAGGTGAGCACAGGGTTATCATAACATCCCTGGAGCAACGAGGGTTAAGGGTCTTGCTCAAGGACCCACACTGGTAACTTCAGTGGACCTGGGATTTAAACCCCCAACCTTCAGATTGAGAGCCCAATGCCCTGACCACTGAGCTACCCCTCCCTAAAAATGTTCACTTTTTGACAGGGGGTGCCTTTAAAAAAAACCTGAGATTAAGCTACTGGCACACAGTTGGATTCTCCAGTTTCCTCCCACAGTCTAAAAACATGGATTTGAGGTAAAACAAATGCTTGGCACCCTGTTTTGGGTGTATCTGCCCAGCGCCCAAAACGTTCTCCCTGGATGGGTATGGAAACCCCCCCCCCCCTCACATAGTAGTAGTATTACTATTGTCACTAGTATTATCACCATGTCTGGTATTTGTGGACTCCAGTAACATACATGGATGGGCTTCAGAGAGCTTAGAACCTCCAAGCCTGATATTTACCTGATCGAGGCAGTTGAGAAGGTCACAGAGGCAGGCCCACTGAAGGGCAGGAGTAGGATAGAAGGAGTGGAAACAGGCTGTGAAGGTGTTGTGGCACTCTTGCAGTACCGCTTCGAGTAAGGTGAGCGGCTGGCTAAGGTAACCCTGCGGGTCATTATCCAGCTTAGTCAAGCAGTTGTCCATTCCTTCAGACAGAACCTTCTTCAGCAGGCTGCGTGTCTTACCCACACACTCTGCCAGCTTGCTCGACTCCTCCACAACAACTTTGGTGCTGGCTGAACAGGATGACAAACAAAAACAAAGATTTACAAAAAAATGACATTTATAGAAGAGAAACAAACAGATCATTGATCTTACGATAACTTATGCACTTTACTTAATCTAATTACATATTACATACTATAAATAACAACAATTTATGAGTTTATTTACTTATTTCTTTTTACTTAATTAAACTTTTAAACATGTACCAGAGATTGGGTAGATTTCACAGATGTAGACACGAAGGAGACGGAGGCAGCAGGTGCCTACAAAGCGTAGCCGCTCCAAGTCCAACAAGGTGGCGGTGTATTGAAAACCCTTTAATCCTCGGAGTTCTTCAACCCCAAGCACCAGGGTGGTCCAGCTCCAGTGAAGGATACTTAGAAGTGACTCAAAACACTCCTGAAAACAAAAGAAGTATAGATATTTTAATTATTGGCTGTTGAATCAGCAGTAACAAACCGTTTATGAATCTCATAGAAATATGCATATTCTGTCAACAACAATTGAATCAAGAAAAAAATACACTGGAATACATCAGTCACTATTTAAAATGCTGAACTTTAAAAAATGATATTTAAACAACAGGGACTGTTTTGCCTTCCCTTGCACAATTAAGGAATTATTTTCAGATTACTAACTAACAGGGATTTTAAGTGAAATGTTTCATTTATTCTAAAGGGTCTACATGAAATCACTAGTCTCCAGGTAAAAATAAACCAGCATTTACAGCAAAATACAAACATTTGGATTAAGTGCAAATAAACGTGTTATTACGTAATATATCTAAAATATGACATATTATTGTAATTTGGTGTTCTGCATCAGGAAGCAACAACTGGGTCAAAAGAATATTGAACTTGCTAAAAGGGAAAAAATAGATTTTTCTTAAAATGTATTTATAAATATATAGAAAATTCATAGAGATTAAGAAATTCTCTCATAAATTGTTCGTAAAATCTACTCATTTACAAAATTATTTATTTTGCGCAATACACTATATTTACACTACAACCTTTAAGAAGTGTACAGAATAAACCTGTTTTGGAAATGAATAAATAAAATCTGAAAGTGGAAAAAGATACCTATAAAAACTAGAGAATTCTGCAGCCACTGCTTTAGGAGGGCGAACTAGATGGCAGAAGTGACAAAGATTTTCCAGTTCTTAATAACTCTCTAAACTGAATTTAGAAAAGGTAGGTACCAGGAAACTTTGGGCCCTACTTTCTGCCTCAGAGTTTTAAAATTGGTTTAAAAAGCAGCAACAGTGAAACTACTTTATAATGTTAACACACTGGGGTAATATATCAAAGTGGACATGTTTTTGCCACTGACAGGTTCATATTATTATATGTGGCTAACAAGAAAAAAAAAACATCTTAAAAAAATCAAAGACTTGGTGCTTCAGATGCAACATCTTTAAAATACTTATACGTATAAATAACTGATCAGAACTAATTTATTACTAATTTAACTAACTAAGTAATCTACTGGTGTGGTAGCTCAGTGATTATGGTGTTGACGTATAAACCTGAAGGTTGGGAGGTTGGTTAAACCACAACTCCTAATTGATTGTAAGTTGCTTTGGATGAAACTGTAAAATCAATTAATGTAATGTAATTAACTATTTTAATAGATTTAATTTGCAACATTTTTATCTGTAATGAATCGTTGTAAAATAATGATTTTTCTACAGATATTTTTTCTCTTTGTATACTCCGTATAAACGTACCACTGACACTGTCCGGCAAAGGATCTCTTCAGAATGTGAACTGGTTCACTCGTCTGTTGCTTTCCTTTTGATGCATTACCATCATTGGATGGCAGCCTAAAAAACACATACATCAAGTTAAGTTTAAGGGCTAACAATCTTCACTGATAACTTATCAGATAAAGAATATCTAACATACCTGTATAACAGCTGAGGAATCTGACCAGCATTCACATCAGTACCATTGTTTGATTTCTTGGAGCTTTTGAACTGAAACACCACACTGAATATAAAACAGGTATTACTAACAGATGGACACAGTATAAAACCTGTAAGAACATTTATTATATAGTGGGAATAAAGAATCTATTACCCGTCATCAGTGGTGATAGTTGCCTGTCCATGTGAGCCACAGTCACTGCTGGGTCCCGACACTCGAGCCCAGGCCACATACCACCAGCCCAGCTGAAGTAGCACTGGTTCATCAAACATCATGGCATACTTTTCCCTGAAAACACAAACCTAATCAGCTCTTTCTAACACTACCTACCCATCCCTCATACCAAAATACACATTATTTTTTAGCTAATGAGTCAATTACTTTGTATCACAGAAAACAATTACACTTTAACCAAGAGACTAACATCTAATGTCGATCAAATCCCTAAAAAAGTAAATGGTTTCACATTAGTCCTAACTGTGACAGGGTCTTTCTAATGGTGAAAGAATTATTAATTGAATGCCTTTTCTATACCTTGCAGCACAGTCATAAGCTAGAACATCTGTTTCAGCCAACAGGTCCCCATCCGTCTCATGATCCCCTCCATCTGGGCCCAGTTCGAACAGCTGCACAAAACAGTCAAACATTAACATGGGCACTTATGCTAATGTCTGACAGATACTCATCCAATCGCTGCAGCATGTAACATTCCATGACAAGCAATGGAAATGGAAATTGGAAAATGTCACTTAATATTTGGAAAATCTACATTCTACATTTCAAAGATCACAAAAAATGATGTGATTTTCTGAACATGACCCATTATGGGATACGGCAAAATGTTTCACTCTTTGTTACTAACAAAGCTTTTCACTTGGAATTATTACTATGTAGTCCCTCGATTTCTTCTTAAAACCACTGTAATGTTAACGTTTCTACAACAAACAGGTTATAAGAGTTGCTGTATCCTTGCTGTCATGTTAATCCAGTCAGTTGATTCTATCAGCAACTTGTTTCTGTCTATAAAACTTTCTTTACTGTACCCATAGACTGTAGTAAATCCTGACACTTGTGTGTGAAAACTCTAGGGGCTTAGAAGTCATAACGATGCTCAAAACAGCCCACCTAGCACCAACAATCCTGCCACAGTTCAAATCGCTGAGACGAAATTTTCCAATTAAAGTCAACTCAATCCACATGACATCATCACATTATATGGACAAAAGTATAGGGCACACAGCCTAATCACTGAATTTTATTTCACAGCATTCTATTTAATCCCATTTGGCTGCTTGACTTTGGAATAGTTTTCCTATAATACGCTATATTATATAATATCTATATTATATATATATAATTGTCACATCCTGTTCTGAATCCCCCAGAGTTGAGCGGGTCCGCCGGACAACGCGGACGCCGCTCGCGCATTGATGAGCGTCTCCCGGGATCCGGCGACGCGTAAACCGCAGCGTCCGCCGGTCTAGACGGAGGGAGACGCTCCCACGATGTGACCTGCGCGGAACGTCAACGCAGCGACACACCGTGGCGGAAATGCGAAAGGAGGCCACTGGAACACCGGGATAAAATCCAAACAGAATTTATTAAAATATGGTGCCGAAGCACCAACAGATAACAAAACGGGGATAACAAAAACAGAACGTAACGTTGGGTATAGAACCGCAAAACAAAGACGTGCTCAGTATGCAGGGGTAAAACAGATTAAATAGAAAACCAACTAAACACGTGACAAACCCAACCAATCACCCAAGTGAGATAATGAGAACCGAAAACGAGGGACAGGTGCAGCAGGTGCTCGTGACAATAATAATAATAATATTATATATATATATTATAATATATAATCCCTATAATAATTATCTCTTATAAATATTTCCTTCCTTCTGATAAATTTTGTTTGTTGTTGATCTTGTAAAGTTCTTCTGTTGATGCTGGATTTTTGAAAATAATCTATCTTGATTTGTCTACTTTACTAAGCACTTGGACTGGCTTTACCTGGGCTTTGGATGACGCTTCCTGCAAATGGTGTATATGTTAATTTATCCATAAATGGTAACACTGCGCCGTCACAATAGGAATCAAAATCAGACCATACCAGGTTAAAAATAAAAAATAAAAAGCTGCTTTAAGCTGTGTCATGATGATTGAAAGAGTCTGCTAAGAGTCTGACCAACAGTGAAGGTGAACAGTAATTAAAAAAGTGACTCAACAATATGCTAGAGTGGGACAATCATTTTTTTGGCAGATAGTAGATACGCAGTATTATGAGTGCAACAATCTATACACTACCTTACCTTAATTTTGGCAGTGTACTCTCCCCGGCCACCAAATAAGCCCAGACCGCCCAGCAGAATGTCAGCATCAGCACAAAAGCGTATAGCCTCTACTGAGTGGGCGGAGTACCCCCAGCCTCCGCCGTGACCTGTACGAGAAATTAAACAGTGCACTGAGAAAATGACACCATACATGTTAATGAATTTGGGAAAAATGAAATATAAAACTCTTTAAAAGAAAGATTTCACCTATTTGTGATGGATGGATGAGTAATGGCTGAACACAAAGTTCTTTAAAGTCATTAACCATTAGCTACTTAATATTAAATTTATCATTCATGGCAGGTTTCTGCTTCAAGAGACAAATAAGAAATCAATGAAAGGCTCTTACTCTCAAAGCGGTTCACCACACTATAGTCCTCCTTTGAATAAACCTTCAGCACTGCCTGGGTCTCCTCTTCAGCATTAGCTACACTCATTTTTAGCTCTTGCATGGCTGCTAGAGTATCGAGACATCCTACACACATTACCAACAATTAACAATGTCACCTAATTTACACATTACAGAGATTAAACAATTTTCAGCTTTTGTGACACTGTGGATTCTAATCACTCCAGCTCAGTGCCCACTTGTTCACTGTGCCATACCTAGAACATGCAGGGCTCCATGTGAGCGAGTGGTGGAGGCGTGCGAGCCGGAGGGTAATGCTAACTCTGGACTCAGGATGCTGCAGCGTGTCTGAATGTCTGCAGCTGTAGGCATGCGGGCATCTGCAATTACTGCATTATAACACCACATCTCTCGTGTACTGGGCAGGAACCTGGATGAACAAGCAAGTCTTTAGCAGGACCAAAAAAAATCTCATGCTAAATAATTAAAAAGCTTTATTTTATAACTGATATCCAGATTTAATTTAGTTTTTAATTTATGCTTGTCTTGAAAGCTCAGATGCCTCCATACCTCCAGATGACATCATATACAGGGTCTAGGCAGAGTCCAAAGCCTTGAAGGTCCTCTTGTTCGGAATCATTGAAAGTCCGACAGCTTCCATCCATTTTATTAATTAGCAGACATTTAAAGGGAGGTGGCTCTGACACAGAAGTAGGAACCAATCCTAGAGAATACATAATAGAGAGTTTTGTTTGAGGTGAGATTAACCAGTTTTAATAACACTCAAACACAAAATGCTCTTAAGATTCTTTAAAAAGATCTAAAGTATTACCAATTATGTGTTTGCTAGCAAAGATCTCAGAGGTGGCCAGAACATGGGAGTTGATGAGTGCTTCATCAATCCTCAAAAATGTCTGGTCTCCACTAGCCCCAATCCAAGTGGCTTTTCGGCCATATCTGGCACCAATGTTTGGCATGGGTGAGGGTTTTGCATTCCAATAGGGCATGTCCAGAATGGGTCGACCCAGCTGTCCTTTCTGCAACAACCACCAATACAAAACACCATAAAAAAAGACATACAATGATATACATATAGATGATATACTGTACATAAATATGAAGTATATACAAATTTAAAATATAAAGTCAATAATAATATTGATGTTCCAACATACCGAGAAGCTCCCGAAAGTAAAAACCTGTCCATCCAGGAGAAGCACAGCAGTGTGATTACTCCCTGCTGTCACCTGAACACTGGGGCTTGAAAGAGCTTGCACTAGTGTTGGAGACCCCCTTTTAAAAACGGAAAGCAAAAGAGCAAGGTAGCTATTTAGTACTAGTCTTAAAAACATGCAAGCAGCACATATAGTATAATACCAGTTTAAAATGTCTAATGGAAAAATAAATACCTTGAATTTACATCTCCATGTCCGAGTTGGCCATGCTGCCCATAGCCAAAAGTGTAAACATCTCCATTCTCCATTAGCACCACTGTTAATAATAAATAACATGTAATTTCCATTCATTCTTCTTAGGCAACTGATTACAAATATGATTATTATTTCTATTTATATAATCAATATCAGAATTTTATTTTTGGTTGATTTACTGTTTTCCAACAGTCTTGCAGTTAGATATTGTAAATAATGTAATGTAAGCCAGAGTCTTGCATGCTCCCTCTATTCCAATGCCACTATATCTCATAAGAATGTCAAAATTAAAGTAGTTTACATTTGCAGTAATAAAGTCAACCCAACAAAAAGCTTTAACAGGCTGACAGATCATTTTATGGTTTTACATGTTCTCCCCATCTGTGTCCAAGTGTTCTTACAAGTTCTTAAGCTACGTTTCCTCCAGCTCGAACCTACCCGAGTGGTGGAAGCCGCAGCTGACTTGTACAGCACGGAGCTCACAGTCAAAGCGTACCGCTCCCGGTGGGTATGTAGTGATCTTACTCGCATCCTTTTCTCCACGTTCACTGCTACCATCTAGAACATAGAGCACAGTTAGACCATTTTACCTCACACAGAGAAGAGTCTTCACCAGTGAGTAAGCCCGGGGCCCTCATTCACCTGGGAAGGAATCAGAACTGGAGCATCGAGAACATTGCAGGATTAAAATCATGCGGTGTGAATGAAGAGCAAAAACAAAACAAGCAGACGGCAACATAAAAAGTGCTCTGGTTTACTTCCTGCCACACCCTGTTGTACTTTTTCATAGTGATGATGCTTTAGTCATTGAACCTACATGATGAGTGAATTTAACTGAATAATATAAAAGGAAAGACTTGTGTTTTATTTACTGTATATTCGTCTAATGATTCCACGATCTGCTCGTGTAATTCCAACTATGCATTCATTAGCCAGACTCTATCATATGGATAGAGTATAACAACAACCACTTGATAAGGGGTTCCTATTTTAGCTGCATCTAATAAACATTGTGCAGGACTGCTTCATTACAGATGAAATTAAAATAAGAAATAATTATATAAAATAGCTATTTCTCTCCTACTACCACAGTGAGTTACTAAAGAGTGAGAAAGAAGAAGATAATGTGAGTGAAGAGGAAGAAGGCAGCAGAGATACAGACGGAAAGGGAATCTAAAGGGAAAGAGTTGAAGCTGGGCTCCAGGTAGTGAAGACCATTGTACCTTTGAGTTTCTCCCGCATTATCTTAAAGGCCTGAAGGGGTCTTAATCTGGCTAGGGCCTGTTCACGCTGGTTCATAAAAAGGGGGCCAGGGAATACAAATGGGCCTATGAGGGGGAGAAAAAAACTTTCACATGCATGGGCAAAGCATCTGGCAAATGGAAATACACAATATTTGGACAAAAAAAAAAGTTGTCCCTATCTATTTCTGTTCAGTAATGTAGACGAAAACAACATGTAATGATAGAGACCAATTCGGACGGGTAAAAAGCTCTGCCTAAATTTGCATATAGGTGTGTCTGATCCACATTAAGAGACAGCTTTTAAACGTTTACTGTTCTGTAAAAGGATTTTTAAAACACGTTCATATTAATAAGCACAACATTGTGTATAAAAAATAGAATTTAATGTTACTTAGTTAAACAAAGCAGGTTAATTGAGCAAATAAGTTAAAGCACAAGCTGGCTTTTAATAATTACTCATTTATTTCCATTGGCCATGTTAATGATATGCACCCAGGTTGCGTAACTGATAGCAGTTATTTAATATATAATGATAGAATCTTATTTACACTACCGGCCAAAGGTTTTAGAACAGCCTGTTTGTTTTTATAGACAGCCTGTTTTTGTCAGATACACTTCAATCTCTCAAATGTACTTTGGAATTGGGCGTGGCTGTTCAGTGGACTGGGTGTGGAGCATCAATTTAAAAGTTACGGCTATAAATCTCGAGCACCCTCATTGCTTTAGGGGTGCAGTATCATGGTTGCCCCTGTTTTGGGTCATTATCTTGCTGTGAAACTGTACAGCTTCTTTAACAATGCATCTGTACAACTGTAAAGACTCAAAGACCTTAAGGAAAACATAGGAACACTGAACCTTAAATGAGTGAAAAAGAGTTTAAATTTGAAGCCAGCTGCACTTCTGAGAGCAAGTAAAGAATGAGTGATATATTTGGCTAAAGGGTTTATTTTCTAGCTACAATGATCACAGCACTATGCACTAATCTCTGTGATAATAAGGCTCACATGCCTTGGGGGATACATGTGTGTCCCCTCTCGCATGTATTTTACATTTTATAAACTATTTTTTATCTCTTCTAGGTTTGTCTTCTCTTAGATTGGGTCTAGCATGTCTAGAATTACCACCATGCCATGCCCTGTAAAAGATATGAGAGAAAATCGCTTTAACAACCTGAAAACTATATGGCAGAAACCTTTTTTCTAAACAATAATATCTGCAAATAGTGGGTTCTTTATTGCCAATGAAAATCAGTATGATACAGCTTTAATGTAATGGTATCGAGATGAGAATCCATAACAATAAAAAGCGAATGCTCACACCACGTAGACCTTATCCCGTACAAATAGGGCTTGCAAATTATAAAAGAAACAAGCAAAAGGAACACTGCACAAAGATGTTCCATCCACAATGGGAACGAGCTCATGTGACAATTGAATGTAAATGCTGAAGCTTTGTGGATCATGTTCCCCTTCTAAGTGCAGCTTCAGTATATACAGTTTCCATTAACACTGATGTGACATTACTAATTAAATCAATCAATGTAGAAATCACCAAGTTTGGCAGACATGCAAAGTAAAGTGGGTAGTGCTTCGACCCTACAGCAAATGGTTTTGAAATGGATGTTCCCCCATGTAAGTGTGGACCAAGAAGCACCCCAGTTTCTTCCCACAGTCCTTCTAGTTTGTTTGTTTGTTTGTCACAATTATGGCAACATGGCAATATAACAACATTCAAGGCAGAAATTGTTATTTCATGCTAAAACATTATTTATGTAGTTACCGTATTTTCCAGACTATAAGGCACACCTAAAAGCCTAAAATTTTCCCAGAAATCGGACGTACGCCTTATAATCCATTCCACCTTATACGTGTACTGAGGTCCAAAATCTATAAAAGTATTGTTGTGCGACCGAAAATTAATTGGGAGCTTGCAGTCATTCCGGGAGGATTAAATAAAGAACTCCAACCGCTGGACTTTGGTGTAAACAGGGCGTTTAAAGTAAAGTTGCGGGCGGTGTGGGAGCGATGGATGATCCTTTGCGAACGCACGTTTACTAAAACTCGGTGGCAGCAGCGGGCGAGTTACGCCACCGTCTGTGAATGGATTGTGGATGCCTGGGCTAAGGTTTCTGTTGTAACTGTTGTCCGAGCTTTCGCGAAAGCCGGCATCATTGCCGAACAGCCGCCTGGCGACAAGACCGACTCAGACATTGATGAGAGGGAACACCGGAGTGCTCGATAGTGAAATTGCACAGCTTTTTTATTCAGACACAGAAGATGAGGACTTCAATGGATTTGTGGGAGAAGAGTGATTAAAAATAATGTGTTTTGTCAAGTAGTAGAAAAAACTTCAATTATAAATCACCGTTTTGCATCCTTTACTTTTCTTGTAGATCGTATGTTTTAGCAAGTGCCTTATAATACGGTGCCGTACAGAATAAGCACCGGACAGAAATAGAGTCCGTAATTCAGACTGTGCCTTATAGTACGGTGCGCCTTATACGTGGGTCAAATACAGAAATAGACCCCGTAATTCAGACTGCACCTTATAATACCTGCGCCTTATGGTCCGGAAAATACGGTAATATATATATATATATATATATATAAAATATATATATATATATATATATATATATATATATATATATATATATATATATATATATATATATATATATATATATATATATATATATATATTCATACTATGTCTGCCTCTTACAACCCTGACCAAAATAGAATTCAAAGATTAATCTTGAATTAAAAGATGAAAACCACTAGCCCCAAGCATTCAGCACAAAAGCCTCAAGAATAAGATTCCAGTTAACAAGAGGAAGCAATTCCCTGATTTAAGAGATCCACAAAGCTCCAGTTTTTAAATACACACAGGCATATGTGTTTTAAAGCTGGAGTAATTTTTAAAAAGTGTGATTAGTTGCAGAAAGAGGGTGTGTGTAAACAAAGAGAGAGAGAGAGAGAGAGTGTGTGTGAGTGTGTCTGTGTGAGAGAGAAAGAGAGAGAGTGAGTAGTACATTTGCTGGTGGCAGTATTATACCTCTACACTCCTCCAGCCTGTGGCGTCGATTGATGCGCTGCCTTTTCTCTTCCTGTCGAATCTGAATGTGTTCCTCTATATTAACGCCTGGAGGGGGAGGGACAGGTACAGCTGAAATACAAATTTTCCGGAAGCAGCAGGACCAAAGGAGGGACAAATGAGAGACAAGATGGACATGAATGATGAGCATGAAAAAAAAACAAGGCAGTGGAGACACACAGACACAGTCAGATAAGCGTGTACACACACATGCACAAACACACACGTGAACACAAACACGTGAGAAAGTGAGTACATCATTATTACAAAATAAACGTAAGCAGGGATGATGCAGCACAAGCATATAGAATTAACTCAGTGTGGTTCATTCAATGTACATTTACCAACGTACTATACAAATATAAATGACAAAAACTATTTGACACTAAATACTAACCAATCAGAGTAAAAAAAATTAACAAACCCATGTCACAAAGAGCATAATAAACTCCAACTCAATATGAAATGATATGTAAAAGATGGATTGATGAATGGAAATATAACCAGTTACACACTGTACCTAAAAGTAGATCTAACGGTATCATTTCCTTTACGGCATCAAATATCCCTCTCTGTCGTGCCTCCTGGCCATCGAGCTCACGAGCACAAGCCTTGCAGCAGCCACAAGCAGAACAACCTGACTCACCAGAGCCACAGCCACAGATTCTGAAATGAACGCAAACATACATAAACAAGTTTACTTACATGCACAAAAGTACACTAATGCAAAAGCTTTTATATTATTTATAAAGCAAGACATTTGGTTTTGAGATTCCATTGGCTACGCTCACCCTCCAGGTACCCTGTCTGGTCTTCCACTGCTCACACAGCTAGCGCCATAGCCAGTGCAGTCCCCACACACTGTGCACACCATGCACTGGTCCAGCTTCCACTTGTGCATGCCTGGCTGACACATCATGGACTTCTCCTCCTTTTCATCCAGCTCATCTTCCAAATCCTCATCCATTGCTGTGGCCATGTTTTCCACACCAAATGCTGCAAAACAAACAAGAGGTTTGCCATCCTGAAGGCAAGTGTCTACTGACCTACTTTACAATATAGGATCACATTTGCCTTAAAGAAAAATAGGAAAAAATCATAGATAATATAGGTGTGACCAGGACAGCCTTAGAACTGCGGTCCAAACTGAGTACATTCACTGACCAAGTTATCTTGGAAAAGCATGTTTTCTTGGTAGAGCTTATACAGCAGAACGCTGCAGGTGAATTTTTTAAATAATTCAGTATCAGTTTATGACCACACACTTCTACCAACTTGACCATTTCATAACCTAACATTTAAATGAAATATAAGCTTCATTCACACAGTAATCACAAACGTGAATCATTTTAGTTGTTGGCAGGTGGATCTTTAAATATTACTACAAAGTTATTTGTATAAAGTTAGTCTAGTTTTCCGTTAAGAAAAACACCAAGCAACAAATCAACAAAAATGTCTAAATAAAGAAAATGTAAAAATGTTTGTCATTTAGGGCTGATGCAAATAGTTGAAATAGGCATGTTCAATAAAAGGCAATGAACAACCAGTAATATATTGTGTAAAGGTCTTAATAATACCTAGTGCCCATCCCTGCACTCTCTTTCCTAAATATAAAGAATGCCACCATGATCTGACTATTTGTGATCAAAATATAAACCAGTTCAGTGACCCTGGTTTCCTTCTTTTTGCATTGTGTTTTACTTTGCAAAGGCGCCAACCAACCAAATCAGCAGACAAGGAGTCTCTAAAATACCCAATGTTTCTGACATTATCTGTTGTTTAGAAGTAAATAGAGTCACAACAGTGACATGTAAAAAGAGAGTCATGTGTTACCTTTCCCACCATGATTCATGGTACCAGTGTCTCTGCCACACTGGCCCTTGTTGTTTACTCCAAACGTCCATACCTCCCCATTTTTGGTCAGAACACATGTATGGGCTTTGCCCATGGCTACCTGAGTTACAATGTGTCCTTTCAGATCTGACACTTGACCTAAAAACAGGAAAAAAAAACACAGAATTTAATGATTTAACAATTACCACAGATTTCCAGCATGTGACAAGGTTCAATGCTAAAGAGCACAATATCTCTGCATGCATCATATAGAAAAACTCAAGATAACCAAGTTAAAATACACAACACTCAACTGATCCACCTAGGCTCATAAAGGTCTACTTTCATATAAAATTGTAACATTTACATGAGAAAGTGGGCACAATGATTTAAGGCATTCTCCTAGGAATTTGAGACTTACATGTGCTGTCACTGTAAATGGCATCCTTGCCAAACATGTAAAGCTCCCCATCTTTAGTCACAATGCTGCTGCTGCCGTTGTTGCAGGCTGTGTAGACAACCGTCTTTGTCTCCAATTTGATTATCTTCTTGGGCTTGTAGGGTTTCGGTGGTCGTCGACTTTTTGCTGAGGGCAAAAATACAAGCAAATTACATTCAGCATGTTGGTTTGTTGGGGTGATGAATGATTCTTGCCTTGCAATTACAATGAAGTGGTAATGAATGCTACACTGGTATCAGATGAAGAAGTGCTGCGAAGTTTATAAGCACCTTAGTGTCACTAATAGACTAAAAATGATCTACTAATTTAATAATTAAATGTCCAATAATCAGCATCCTAGAAGGACTAGAAGTTACAAAAACAAGGGAATAGCGGATTTTACAAGGTTCAGCAATAAGGGAGAAGTGTCTCATGCAGTGAGTGAACACAGCATTTTAAAAACACCCCACCTCCACATGCTCACTTCACTGTTGGAAACATCAACTACCAAATAATACATGCACTATGAGCAACTAACAAAGAATGCACAGAAACAGATAGCTTTACAGTCTGTAAATGTAAAACTTCAGTGTTTCTATATGGTAAAGGTAACTGAGTAAATGAACAATGAGGTGTAAAGTGGTTAGAGATGTGAGGAAGACTGTGTAAAACAAAACATTCTAGACATTCTATGCTAACTATTATAAATATAGTCATTATCAGATAAGATGATATAAACTTACTTGATTCTCCATCTTCCCCCTTACTGGCAGAGCCAGTGAAAAAGACACTGCCATCTTCGGCCACCAAAAGGGCATGGGAGCCATCATGCCCCACGGAAAACTGCACAATCTTGGGTGATTTCGTGACTGGCAGTTCCACCCACTTCCCAGCAGATGGGCCACCCTGCTTGATGCCAAGGCTCTGATACTTTCCAGTGTAGTAAATCTATGAAAGCAGTGAACAGCATTACTTAAACAAAAACTAAACATGCCTGTCTGGATTGGGAATCTCAATATTATTCTGTTGTTAACATTTCGAGAAAGGTTCTGGGTTGTTTGTTGAGTTTATAGATTGTGTGACCAATGCAACAATGACATGCTACTCAAACTTTATGACTAGGGTCCCCATGCCCATCCAGGTGAGAACGTTTTGGCGCTGGGCAGATACACCCAGGACAGGGCGCCAATCTATCGCTGGGCACACACTTACTTACACAGACACACACTCTATATGGAGCAATTTGAAGAACTCAGTTGACTTGATCCATGTTTTTGGACTGTGGGAGGAAACCGGAGAACCTGGAGGAAACCCTCACGGACACGGGGAGAACATGGAAACTCCACCCAGATGGGGATTCGAACCAGGAATTCCTAGCGCTGAGAGGCGAACGTGCTAACCACTAAGCCACCGTGCCGCCCTAGGTTAAAATGATTATGTTAATATGAATTAAGTAGCACAGTTAAGAAACAGAAAGAGAAAAATCTGAATCAAATGTTCTTTATTAATCACATATGTTAAGTAAGCATTTCCTTACTTAATTTATTCACTAAATTGATGTTAAAATGAATTTAATTTTGTTATGTTCATCCCTTTGCTTTAGATTCTTATTTAATAGGAAAAAAACTTCAGTGTTGTTCCTTTGGTCATTAAGTGCTTTCGGAAAATAAATGCCACCATCTGTCAACTTATGATGTGTTTGTGTCTGTGTGGTGTACAGAAAGCTATTTAGGACTAAGTGGAAAATGTAATGCCTAAAGAGCTCAAAAATCATTTTCACAGGATACAGTGAAAGGGGCAATTTATATTTAATTCACCCACTAGCATGTCTTTGGATTGTAAAAGGAAACCAAAGTTCCCAGGAGAAAATTTGCTCCTCTCAGAAATGAAACCCAGGACTTTCTTGCTGTGAGCCAAAACCACTACCCACTGAAGCATGTACAGCATATGGTCACATGACTATCCAGTATATGCTATGTTATATATAGTTTTATTTCTCTATTTTTGTTTTTAAAAAAATAATTCTTTTCTTATGAAAAGTGAGTTAGTCAGGATACAACATATTTAGTACATCACAAGCACATTACTGTCCACTTCACTGCTTCAACAATCAGGATTTTTGCACAAACAGTGGTTACAGTCAATACAACATTTTAAGGTGCCCTGCACTAAACAACAGGCATCAACAGCCGATGACAAAAACTATGTAAAAAAAATATTGCAAAAAAAATAGAACCAGTTTAAACTAAATATTATAAGATATAATTATAAAAATCTCAAAGTGTGGAGGAAGTCGGGATCTGCTTGTGGTCAAAAACATACAAGCATGATTCTAGAACAGGCTCACACTAATCTTCATTGATGATTTGACTTATTATGGTAACAAATAATACATGTTGTATGTTTTGTTTGCCAAAAAATGTTACATATTAATCAGGATAAGCTTTCTCTACATAAGTTAGTCAACTTAAGCCTGAACTCAATCAGAAAAAAAAAGTAGTCACCAGATCTAAAGCGAATAGAAAAGCATTTCACCTTCAAAAAAAAAAGGAAACTGAAAGTAGAACACTGCTGAAATAAACATCAGTTAAAAGGCTGTGGTAAAAGGATGATGAGCACAGCAAAGGAAGAAACCGATAATTTGGTGTGGCCAGTAAATGACTGGATGCAACGACTGCAAGCAAAGTAGAAGCAACCAAACCTTTTCTTCTGTTCCAATATTTGTGTTTGCCTACTAATTAATTGATCAGACATAACCAAAAAATTCAACTTTCATTATACATTTAAATCTCATACATAAGAAAAATTCAATCGTCTAAAATATACCAACCACAGGTACATTTCTGACAGTTTACATAAGCATGTAAATACATATTGATGTCTGTTGGTTGTTTTCAGTTACACAGTCACCCTCAGTCCCACGTTGTTCCAAAAGAGATTGAGACACACAGACAGAAAATAATATCTGCTGAAAATTGAGAACCAAAAGAGTCTGTGCTAAGCTTCCTATGAGCTGTACATAAAACAAACAGCCTTTTAAAACTACACCCATCTGTGGGATTTTGTAGAACAGCCATGTCTTCACTGGAAAACCTGCTGCGTGTCATTTTCTCTGTACATTAATAAGAACGCAATCTGTACTGGCCCACTTTCAGTATTCATGTTATGCAATACACATAAGACTGATACACAAAATATTCTCAAGTGATGAGTTTCTTTCTGTAATGCAGTCTTTTACCTTCCCAGAAGCTGTTTTCATCAAAGCAAACTCCCTGCCAGCACCAAGCAGTGCTGCTTCTTCATCAAAACCTGTGCCTGAAAACAGGATCACAAATAAATGAAAGAAAAGCCACAAATACAAGAAAGTCTATTTTGATTAGTGAGGAGTAATAAATTCAATTTAAAAAAAAAAGTATATGTACTTCACAAATTGTAAAAGGTTTAATTATTTAGAACAGCTAGATTTTGGACAGATAAGTTTAATCAGACAACTCACTAATGATATGCAGATCTTTCTCCAGATCAAAGAGAGAGATACCACAGGCATGGAGACACTTTCTGGCCAGTTTGAGTTGCAGTTCCTGCTGCAATGCTGGATCTGTGCTGGTAGCATAGATTCGTACCACAAAGCCATCCTGAATCACAAATTACATTAATACTTAGTACTGTATATTATTGTCTACTTTTAAAACACTGTATTCAACAAAGTACTTCAACTTATTTCACAACAAAAAAATTTATCACCATATTACAAACGCACTAGGAATAATTCAAGCTAATTCCAGTCAGGTAATTTGAACAAATTTTACACACACTTTTCTACATTTAAGCTAAAACAGTGATAATCAAAGAAGTTCCAAAAGTAAAATTTAAAAAACTAAACTAAAATTAACATTTTACATATTTGTGAGGGACAAAATTATACAGAAGGACAAGAGAGAAAGATGCTGCTCTCCAGATCACTGCTGGATAAACCAGATGGTTATTTGAACAATGTTTTGTAAACAAATGAGATCATAATAAACTTTTTTTGGTTTAAATGGTTCAAGCTTTTAGTGGTGTTATGATTGTCGAAAGAAAAAAAAAAAGAAAAAGACTGCTAAATTCTTAATTACACCAGTAAATTTTAAAAGAAAATATCAGGACATTAGACTGTGCACTAGATCTTAAGGAAACATGAGTTACGCAGCAAGAGATTAACAATAATCACATAAGTCAATCAACCAAAGAATAGTGATAGATGGACAAAGTTTTGAAATGGCCACGTCAAAGTCCTGACCTTAAACCCCACAGAAAATGGTGTGGAAGTACCTGAAGCAAGCAGTTTATAGGTTAAAAATCAGGGATGCATTAAAAATTCCATAACCGAAATTAAATGGCCACAAATAAACAAAAACCAAAAACACACATTTGGTATTTGACCTAACAAGTCAAAAGAATAATTATAATGAACAGTAATACTATGTTTAATGATGCTGTTAACAATGAAGTTACATAGAAGAATGGAG
Organism: Corydoras sp. C115; assembly: GCA_019802505.1. Classification (NCBI taxonomy): domain Eukaryota; kingdom Metazoa; phylum Chordata; class Actinopteri; order Siluriformes; family Callichthyidae; genus Corydoras; species Corydoras sp. C115. The sequence continues at coordinate 765,844 of JAFMOC010000076.1, read as the reverse complement.
AAGTTGATCAGCTTTTATTCAGTTTTAAGCATTTGAGCTAATTGTTCATTTGTTTACTTTTTCTTGAGTAATAGAGTTGTTTTACAGAGAATTTAACAAACATTACAGCATGGCACAAACAGTAGCTTCTTATGGCGCTTACACTATTTCTCTCTCGATTGTGCAAACCTGCGTCCTCCCTAAAGAAACGCTCCTTGTAAATGCAGCAGATGTGTTATAGTCTTATAGCAGTCAGTTAGATACATTACAGTTAATTTAAGAGGCAAATAAAATATCTGGGCATATTATTTATGCTGAATAACATGTTTGCATAGCATCATATTCTATTTTTTATGAAACATTAGACACAATGCAGAAAAAAGCGCTGTGATTTTGACTGTAGCATGATAACTGGCATCAGACTAGTCTCAGATTACTTGGAGCAAAGCAACAAAATAAAAGCATCCAGTTTGTGGAAGTTTTCTGTACCCATTTTAATAGGTGATCAGAAAATAACCAGAATAATCAGAGGCATTAAAAACTCGGAAAATGGATTTGTACAAATTACTGTATGTTGAGCAGAAAAGCAATTAAAATGCAACACATTCAACATTAAATTGCATGGGTGCCAACACAGAAGATAAAGTACTAAATAAGGCACTCTGAGTGTTCGTATTTCTTTACCCTGTAAGCTCTCTGTCAATAATCACACAAATCATTACAACACCCCTCATAAGCATTAGTTTGATACACAGTGCATCATTAATCAAGGTTTTCTCCATAATTAGGAGTGCTCTGACCCACTTTTGAGTCTCTTGGCAGTTAACACTCAAAAGTTTCTGGTATCTGTTCACAAGCAAATATATTCTTCTTAATTCTGAAATTGTTGGAATCTGCCTTCAAATTAAATTTTTTTGGCTAAACCGTCTTTATTAGCATGTACTTAAGAATATGATAAATCAGACCCAAAAAGACCCCTCCATCCTAACATCTAACAAGATCAGACCAAATGTAGATTTAAAGCAATGCTTCAAGTAGCATCCTAATATTATTCAGCACAGGGGAATTAGACCTATTTAAAATGGATAACATTATGTTGTGTAAAGGTCGACTGACAGAACTCACACAGCCATATCTGGCTTAGAAACAGTTAATACAAAACAGCTTGCCCCTTTCGTATGCTATAAACCTGCTATCTATATGACTGAGAGTGAGAGAGGAGAGAAAGAAACGGATGAGGTGTATGATTATTCTTTGATTTGCATATGATTTGACATTGCAAAAACCCCCTATCCCCAGGGATATCCATATTGGCGGTTTAAAGGCTGCATGTGCTGATGGGAACCACTATGCATACATTACTTCCTCTCTCTCTCTGGAGCTCAGCAACCTTATTTACTGCTTATATTAAAATCTGTCAAATGTGGACAAATAACAAGAACGAAGAGGAACGATTGTTGCTGGCCAAAGCTGACAGGGATTGGAAAATTCTGTAGTGGCTAAGCAAAAGCACAGACCCAAAAACAATAACAAGATTAATTGTTACAACTCTATGTCCCAGATCCACCAACACAAATGTTATATGCTTTAAAACAGATTACATTTATAAAAGAGTGCGGTCCTCCAACTTACAAAACCAAAGCATAAATATGAACATTTTAGAATAAGATGGAAAAATCTACAAGATATCTATCATGTTTGACTATTATTACTGTTCAAAAGAAGCCGTATGATGTCCTCTACTCTTAAATATGGTGTGAGATTCATAATGGTATGGCTAGTAATCCCATAAAAAGCACAACACAACACTTTTTCTGCATAGCAGTACATCAGATAACAAACATGAAGTCACGTTAGAGGACCTAGCACACTCAATTGCGTGATGGCTTCAGGGAAAAATGCCTGATAATGGACCTCTTTGTAAATATTGTGAAACATCTCAACTTTCTGGAGCAGATGACTCATTTTTTTTACAACGTGGGGTAAAAACAATGGGGTAAATATTGTTTATTTAAACTAATGGTATGGATCTATATTATATATAATTACTTTATATAGCAACACAAGAGAATTCTAAATTAGACACACTTTTTTATTGACTTATCATTAACCATTTTCTCTTTTCCTTACTATGTTGATGTTGTGTGTTTATGAAAAATGTTATAAAATATAATTTTTTTAGGAAAAGATACATGCACAATTAATGCCAAACGTGAAACAGCAGATGACAATTTCAAAATGAAATCCATAATATTTTTACTTCATGACTTTAAATTAGGGGCGGCACTTTGGCTTAGTGGTTAGCACATTCGCCTCTCAGCACTAGGGATTCCCGGTTCGAATCCCCATCTGGGTGGAGTTTCCATGTTCTCCCCGTGTCCATGTGGGTTTCCTCCGGGTTCTCCGGTTTCCTCCCACAGTCAAAAACATGGATCAAGTCAATGGAGTTTTCCAAAATTGCCCCATATAGAGTGTGTATGTGTGCGTGTCTGTGTGAGTGAGTGTGTGTGCCCAGCGATAGATTGGCGCCCTGTCCTGGGTGTATCTGCCCAGCGCCCGAAATATTCTCCCCTGGATGTGCATGGAGAACCCCCCCGCAACCATAATATAGGATAAAGCGGAAGATAATGGATGGATGAATGGACTTCAAATTAGGAGACACAATATTTATCTGCTTAGTTTATAAACATCAGGAAGATCAGACTTTACATGACTGAACATGCTACTCAGCTATTAGTCCAAGCCCTCATATTATACTGGCTCTATATTATAATGCATTGCTTGACAGTCTCCCAGCAAGCAAAATCAGGTCTCTACAACTGATTCAAAACTCTGCAGCCCAACTTGTGTTCAACCAACACAAGTGAACTCATGTCACTCCACTACTCATCTCTCTATTGGCTCCCTTTAGCTTCTCGCATTCAGTACAAGACACTGACTACAGGTCAATCTCTGGAGTGTTACCTTCAATCTATATTTAAAAAACTACACTCCAACTCGTTCTCTGTGTGATGAATGAATGACTGACACCTGGTCATTTACCATTTTTAAGAACCATTTCTTCCACAAGCACTTACTATAAAAAATAATATTTTCTTAACTACTGACTTGTGTTGTTCTCTCAGTTGTAAATGTAAACACAGGGTACAGAATCATGTAATACCAAGTATCTCCTGATAACACAGTTGTCACAGTCACAGTTGAATTGTCCTATAAAACACTCCTACACACTTCAAAAAAATAAAGTTGTTCAAAATCAATCAAATATATACTTCATAACTGTAAAGTTTCTTAATAACTTTACATAGTAAATCTGTAATCTCTACCTGAGAAACAAACATGAAATACAGCGATGACGTGCATTCTTCAGTTAGTGTTGCTTTAGCGGGAGTTTCCAGAGTGAAAGCACTGTGTTCCAGTCTATGTTTATTTTTTTAGACATTGTTTTATGTCAGTAGGATCAAACACAGCTCTACAAGTTCCACTTCTTAAAATACGAGCATTGCAGACTTGACAAAATGCCTGAATTTTTTTCGATATTTTTAAACATTAGCCACATCCTGTCATAAACTTTGCTTTCTGTTTAGAACACCCATGTGACTTTTACATGTGATGTAAAACGAGTAGATCTGTCTTCAATAAATCAATAATTACACATTGATTGGCCTCGTTACCAATCTTAAAGACTGCTTTAGAATGCTTGCATATAAAAGAAAGGGTGCTTAGCTTACAAATCGATACAATTACAATATCCTTAATGTAGATTATATCTATGCTGGCAGGAGTAGTCTGGCCATTTCAATCAGGCTTAAAATATTGCTTTCAGTCACATGATCTACACCCAGTCAACGGTTGGTGGTCAACTACAGACCTCTATTATATTAAAGAAATTTTTTTTTTGTTGAACTGATGTTCAATGCCTCTAGTACAAATTTAATAGAGTATAGGATCCTCAGCAAAACTGTTTTCGTTTCTGAGTGTGCACCATCACCCAAACACCTACATCCATCTCCTTGAAGAATCAAATAAAAATAAAACCTAATAACCAGAAGCTACTTACATCTTTGCAGGCTGCAATTTGGTTGATATACTCTCCATCAGTGAATATGATGTTCTGCCCATCCGCTTGCAGACCTTAAAAAAACATATCAGCAATTTAATAAATATAATTACTGCAAGTGCATTAGTTAAACTTAAACAATATTTCTATATAATTTTCATTAATATGAGATAATAATGTCCTGAATCTAAGAACAAGCAAGAGCTGAATATAAATACTATCTAATTCTAATAATATTGACACTTGAATAGTAGTTTTTACATAATAGATGGGGTTTTTGTGTACCAGGCATTGAGATATTGCCCTCCTGCTCCAGAGTCTCAGGATTGATCTTGATAGCTGCCATGCTGTGACTGTTTATGTCACGATATAGCAGGGAGCCCTAAATACAACAAACACAACATTAAGTCTGAGAACTTCATAAGAGAATCAGGCATTTTATCTTCTGAGTCGTCCAGTACCTGAGCAAATCCCAACCACGACCTCTTTTCTTTCCGGTTCCTGATTCGGGATGTGGAGTTGTACACATGGCCCTGCAATAATGATTTCCCATAATTAAATTAATAATTTAACACTGAAATTACAGTAGAAACAACACACCAATTTACATATGGAAGTAAGTCTCGGATTCCTTACATATAATTCAACTATAATGTGAAACATTATTCATGTACAGTAATAAACTGTTTTATGACCTTAGATATTTAAACACATTCCCCGAGATGAAGTCTTTTTTTTTTTTTTTTATAAATCATGGTCTTTGAGACCAACTGCACATTAGTGCTGTTTTTGCCTCAACACCCAAAATAACAGCCTGTTAATTAGCTGATTGATTAAATCAGGTGTTAAAGCAGGAATTTATAGCTGGGGAAGTTTAAGACCTGGGAGGAGTATCGAGTATACAAGTATACAGACTGACAATTAACACACCACTAAAGATTATGGTCATCTCCATCACACCTATATGAGCTTGTTGAAACGATTATAACCCTAAGCCCATTAATACCAAGATAACACACATATAGTTAATAAAGGTTGCTATTCCAGACAAGTTTTACAAATGTTTTAATCGTCCCTATTGAGTTTAAAAAGGCTATGAATCTGGGCAGTATGCATTTATTTGCTCTAAAAACAAATGCTATAAATATAACAAATACAAATAACATTTACACAGTAAGTAGTGTTTTCGCAGACCACTGTGCTTATTTGAACTTTTCCACAGCCTTCTTCAGTATTGTATTCAATAACTCAAGAATGTAAGAAATCTTGTAAGAGAGTACATCAAGAGAGCTTAAACCAAACTCATAGTCAGAGTTCGTTCACTGCAGCACAGTGCACATTACGGTATGAGGTGCATTATACATCTGCAGTTAAGTCTTTATTTGTAAAATAGTGAACATTCATTCATTCATTATCTCCCACTTTATCCTCTATTAGGGTCGCGGTGGGGTTCCCCATGCCAATCCAGGGGAGAACGTTTCGGGCGCTGGGCAGATAGACCCAGGACAGGGCGCCAATCCATCGCTGAGCACACACTCACTCACACAGACACACTCTATATGGGGCAATTTTGAGAATTCAATGAACTTGATCCATGTTTTTGGACTGTGGGAGGAAACCGGAGAACCCGGAGGAAACCCACGCAGACACGGGGAGAACATGGAAACTCCACCCAGATGGGGATTCGAACCGGGAATCCCTAGCGCTGAGAGGCGAACGTGCTAACCACTAAGCCACCGTGCCGCCTAAAATAGTGAACAGATTGATTTAAATAATAGAGATCTTGGTATGCAGTCTAAGTGTGTTCTTCATCCAACACTCTAAGCTGTATTATTTGCTTATCATCAATTTTTATACCAATTAGGGTTGCAGTGGATGCTGGAGCATATCCCAGCAGTCACGAGGGCGAAAGACAAAGAAGCACTCTTGACAAATCGCCAGCCTACTCTGGGTCAGACACACATTTCACTCACACAAGCCCATTTCAGTTTTGATTCACATATAAACATGATTTTTTATAAATAAATAAATAGGTGTGGAAAAGGCTGATTATTTGTAATTGGCTGTATGGTATTATACCAATGAAAATTGGAGAGGAAAAAAAAAAGAAAGAAAGAATGGACCTTGACCAGCCTGCCAGAAAACTGAACCCAGGACATCCTTGCTGTGAGGCAAAAGCTCCAACGACTGTGCTATGAGGTCACACTTTCTTGCTAGTATTCCAGCTAATGCACAACTGGCCTAAAAATATAAACCATATCTTTGTGAATCCGCCCAGCGATGGATTGGCGCCCTGTCCTGGGTCTATCTGCCCAGCGCCCGAGACGTTCTCCCCTGGATGGGCATGGGGAACCCCACCGCGACCCTAATAGAGGATAAAGCGGGAGATAATGAATGAATGAATGAATCTTTGTGAATCCAGCTCCTGGAGTCATCACTAACTCTAAACTAGTTCACTAGTTGCTCTGTAAACTAGTTTACAGAATATCAATGAACGCTCTATTCACACTCAATTATATTAATAGTAACAATATATAACTATAACACATTATTTTTGGCTAAAATAAATGGTTTTAAAATACATTGAAAAATAATAAAATAAAATACATTACAATTATTTCTGAATACATAACTCAACACACAAGTCAGTGGGATAGACTGTACTTAAGATTAGAGCAGTAAATAACAGGTTTTCCGAGATACATTTATCCCAAAAAATACAACTTCAAAATCTAAAATTCTTCAAGAAAAATGCACTCATCACTAACAAAAATGGGTGTTATTCACATAACAAAACCAGAACACTCACCCTGACAGTGCCACTATACCCTGAGCCAATTTTGTACAGGCCATCCTTGCAGAGCAGATAGAGGAAGGACCCATCAGTCTGTAGCAGACAGTGTTCATCCTCATCAATGCTCACTTCCTTTAGAACCCACTTGTTCATCAGTGCAGCTCGCTTTATACCATTTCCAAACCAGTCCTGGATCTGTACCTTCCCAACTAGCACAGCTTGCACACTCCTTTGTAGAGCATTCAGTATTGTTGGGACCTACGAATGCATGCAAAATTCAATTTCATTTCATTCAAATGAAAATCCAAACATCCATTATTCAGCATTTAGAAGAAACACTTGACCGGTTTTTGTATCATTGATTTTTATCAATTATTTAATGATAAAAATCTCTAAATGCATCATATAGAACAAAACACTCGATTAGTTAAAGATCATATGAACTGCTCTGTATCTTCATGGATGACTTTTACATATGCACGATTTACGTTCTAGCTTGCTGTGTGAAAGACGCATCTCCAACCTGAATAGTCTGACAGCATGACTGCCATTATTGGTGAGAATGGCAGATACAGCCTGAAGGATTTTCCCAGTGTCACCCCAGGCTACCACCAGACTGAACAGGCAAGCGCAGGATAGAGAGGTCAGCGTCTGTCCAGTGGGATCATTCATTCCTGTACTCCTCACTGTGGTCTCCAGGAGTAAGTGGAACAGGGATTCTGTGAATAATTATAGATGTAAAATAAACTAGTTAAAACATATATGAGAAATGGGAGAAAATAGGAATTCTACTTTAACTTAACCCTCCAATGTTTACATTTTGATGGTAAATGAATAAAAATCTTGTCTTTATTTATATGTACACTGACAGTATGCAATCTTTTTGTCTATTCTGACTTTTGGGTTTATAAAAATGTGCAGTTATGTGAGATCAATGCTGAGGATTAAAATGTTTCAATTCTTATTTTTTTTGTAAATTAAATATTTACTGACTAAAACATAAGCACAATAAACTGTCATATCAGATATAACATGAGACACAAGAGCTCTCACTAGTGATACCACTAAGATAATTAGAGATGACTGATACTACAGAGAGTGCAGCACTATTTTTAGTCTTTTTAACAAGAAAATACATTTAAACATTTGAAAATCTACATAACAACTTAGCCAAAACAGTGCTCATATGTCAGGGTCATCCTTAAATGCCATGTGATTCAAAAACAGGAACCCAAACTATGTTGGTTCTTGTTAATCATCATTTTCAGCATTGACCTTTTAAAGCTATTTTGTCATATTTTTAACACAGCATCACAAAGGGATTGAGTGTTTTCTCCCAAAAAAAAGTTTATCATATTCTATTTCCAAGTTTCTGTACCCACAGGCCACTTTATTAGGTATACATCAGCATCACTTTCCCTATAGATTTACATTGTAGTCACAAATACAGACTGTTGTCAATCTGTTTCTCTGCATAATTTGTTATTTCATAATCTGTATACTCTAATAAACCACACAGGACTACCACACAGCAGATATTATTTGGGTGGTGACTAATTCTTAACAATGACATTAATGTGGTGGTGGTGGTGTGTTAATTCTAGTACGGGTTTAGACACAGCAGTGCTGCTGGATTTTTAAACAGTTTAGTATTAGTGCTGGACTGACAATAGTCCAACAATTAAAACATATTTAGCCACCAGCAACTTGTAAGCAGCACTGACGAAGCATTAAATGATGATTAACTGAGCAGTATCAAATGAGCGACTGTATCTGATTTTAGAACTACAACAGAGAACAAGAAGAAAGAAGTTGCTAATAAAAGGAGCATAGTGAAAGGGAACAGTGTTTAAAACTCCAGCATCACTGTCGTGTCTGATCCACTCATAGCAACTCACACATTCACATCCCATCACCACGTCAATGTCACTGCAGTGCTGAGTCACCATTCAAAATAACGCCTGCTCTGTAATGGTTCTGTATAGGTGCTGACCTAGGACTGCAACAACGAATCGATAAAAATCGATAAAAATAGATTATGAAAAATGTTGATAACGAATTTCGTTATCGATTCGTTGGGTCGCACGATTGATGCACAACTTGCACACAATGGTAGAAATTAATGATTAAGCTTCACGGTTTAATTTTTTTTGACAAAATATCAGTGAAGACACTGCACTCTATGGGAATGATGGGGATGAGGTAACATATTACAGCTACACAAATTGGTGTAATTTAGTATTTTTTTCACACTATGCTACATATTGTGTCAGTGTGTGTGAGATTTGCGTTTAATTGCTCTTGGGCTACTTGGATGCCTTAAATCCATACTGTAAATAAACATTTATTTGCAGTATGGATTTAAACTGACATTTATTAACCTGTTTAATAATTCTACAGTGTAGCTGGTTTTCTTCATAACTACTGACTTATGGTGTTCTCATTTGTAAGTCGCTTTGGATAAAAGCATCTGCTAAATGACAAAATGTAAATGTAATGTGACATTTTAATAAGACATGGAAATTTCTTTTTAATTCATCCGATTCAACGATTAATCAAAAAAAATAATCGACCGATTAATCGATTATCAAAATGATCGTTAGTTGCAGCCCTATGCTGACCATTTGAGAACAGAATAAAGGGGATTACTAAACCAGTCTGAATCCAGAATCCAGTCTGTAATAATAAACCTAAAGAATAAATGGAACTGATACAATAGACAAAGACTGAAAAACCAAAGAGGTGTGTCTAATACAGTGATCACTGAGTGCATGACAAGCATCTTAGTGAAATGGACACTTTAATAAAAACTCACCCAAAACATCAGGAGGTTCAGTCTGGAAGCTCTCAGGCTGCTGTCCCTGAAGCATGTCCAGCAGAGCTTGTAAGCTTCTTAGACACAGCGAGGGATGTGAGAACCGTGTCTCCTTAATGAGCTCAAAAACACCACACAGTCCAATCCCAATGATCTGGTAAAAATAAGACATAGACCTGTCAACTTATATTTTAACATCACTCAGCTTTGATGTTTAATGTAAACCTTTCCAAATGGCTTAATTCAGTCAAAATAGATTTTTGAGGGTGTTTTTTTTAGAATATTGTTAAAAGTTCTTTTGAAGATGCATCACTTTTCCATGATCCCCAACAAGCATATTAAAATTAAGATTATTGTGGAAAGTGCGCCATAATACACTCGCACGCAGACATTCAAAACATTCTTAAACTTGCGATGCTTTCAAATTGAAACTTAAATTTGTGCAGTTGTCAAATTACTGAGATGACATTAAACTAGTTCACGTACAGCTATGAAGTAATAAACAGAATTACATTATTATTATTGCTCTTTAATCTTGTTATTAATAGCGACATTAGTAAAGTTTTGATCATCTTGTCAATATTAGCATATATAGCAATATAATCTCCCTTTAAAGAGTTTGTTAGAGCAGAGTAAAGTCTAAAATGATCTGGAGCGGTGTTAAAAACCACCATAGAGCTGATTACATTTACTAGATGAATGCACAGCTATTTCAACATTCCACTACGTGATGGAACTACAGCTACAGGATGATTTGTTTGAATACATTTGTCCATGTGTGGACTTCTTTATTTCATTAGAGAAGTACTGCTAGGCGTACTTCTCTAATAACATTATAACATTGTGAAAATTTTATTTTATTTATACTTAGTGTGCTGACACAGACTCTAAACAGTGACTTAATGTCTGCCACAATTATATAACACTTATTTGTCCAGGAGTTTTAACCCATAGGCAAGCGCCAGTCAGAAAACATGGCATTTCATGCCACTGATATGATCCACTCACCTTGGGGAGTTTGACAGCAGGTTCGCGGTACTCCTCCTCCTCCTCACTGTCTGAGTCACCGCTCTGCACAGAGTTCCGGGAAGCCAGGGCCAAGGAGACCTCCTTCTGCTGCCAGTCCAGCACACAGCGGCGTACATTACAATACACGTTAAATGAAGAGGGATTACTGTGGAGCTTGATGTCTGGGACTGGAAATGCTCCATCCAGATTCTCTGTCTGCAAGAGAACAACAAAGATACAAGTGATAAAAGATGGAAAAGGGAGAAGGGAAAGAAGCTAAGTGAGACAGGCTATATATTGTAGAAGTCATGAATAAGATATGCTGCACAAAAAGAATAGTAGAGATCAATTTTACTTTGCTTTAGCAAGAACAGTTTAGAACACCTGTAGGTCATTACATGCAATTACTAGAAAATACTAAGACTATTCTTTACTATAGCCAAGATTAATGGGACAAATACCAAATGCTGGAATCTTCCACATTAATATTACATCTATCCTTTCTGCTTCCACTACTACCAACACATACCACCATCAATGTCTATTGTCATTATACGCAGCAGACTACACCATATTAACATTATATATCCATACAGACCACTAATGAAACCTGATGGTTTCTAAGTCTATTTTAAGCGACTTTTAACAATTATTCATCCACCACATCAAGCAGACTAATAATTCTACCCCATGCCATTTGGGCCTGGTCTAGAAGCAGCCTGAATGGTTTACTTATGCAGTATTGAGATATACTACAGAGCTTTGATGCATGTACCTCATTATTTCAAGAATACTTTGTTCAAACTAATGTTCTAAACCATAAAGCTGAATAAAAAAAACCTTTCATATGCAGTTATTTTAGCAAGGGTTATGAGCAGTTACTATAAATTCTATATAAGCAGCATATGAGCCACTATTCAAATGCACTGTCTAAAGTGCTGTTAAACACAAAGGAAATACATATGGTCACATTGTAATTCCTCAAGAAAAACCAATTCAGTGCTCTGCATTGATGTTGTATTACACAGAACATATGAGAAAGTATTACTACAAATACATCAACAAAAAATATGAATATCACTATAATTTTTTACAGTTATAGAATTACACACACTGGGAATGCACCAAACCACTATTAGTTTATTCAGACATCTTCCAAAGCCAAAGGTCTTGTTTAATAATGATGATGATTACTGGTATTGTGTGTATGTGTCTCTGAGGCCATAATATAATAAGCACTTAAAAAACATTAAACATGCAAAATGTAAATGTAAAACATTGGCTGTTACATAAACAATAAAGCAAGAAAACAGACTCAATCATATAAATTGGCAATCTAAATTTAAATAAATTATATATATATGACATAACAAACATATATATACAGTATATATGTAAATCCTTTATGTCACAGTCTTTTCCACAGCCCATGTAAATTAACACCAGGTATATGGACCTCTAATTAACTAATTAACCTGAATTCATGATACTCATCAGCCATTACAGAATATGTAAACGCAGCTGTTGTTGCCATGAAATAGGAAGTTAGATGCATTATGATTGGACAAAATTCTCATGACATTTAAAAACAAAATATGTGAAAACCTTTATAAGTGTCATGTCTTGCGTTTGATTGTGCACAAACACCTCAGAACAAAAGCAGAGAAAATACAGCACATATCTAAATGCATGTTAGCAGTTTTGAAGCCCAGGATGGTATGGCTTTTGGTACTAAAACAATACAATGGAAGCAAGTGCTGCATGTTAAATGAAATTTAATTCCAGACATGAAAAGGCAACAGTGTGTAGTGTGAGTACAATCTTAAACCACAGCTCAAAAAGGCTTTTTAATTAGAATTATTTTCATGTTTTTACATGTGAATATATGCAAAATGATGTTGTATTCATCACACAAAACAAGTAACAACTTTCAGTCTTCTTCAGTCAACGTTCACACACTTTATTCGTTGCAGCTTTCGTGTTGCAGTGTTATCATTTGAAGTGATGACTCACAGGAAGTAAGTAGGCTCGCACAGAGTAAATGTTAGCATCCTCCAATAAGTGAAGTCAATGTTCAATACTAGCTGTGTGTTCAGATGTTGGAAAATATGTATGGTGCTCAGACAGTAATAATCATAAGATGGGATTCCAAAGGTCACCATCACTATCACCATATTAAGAAACAGTGTTAAGAAACATTATTATGAAATGATGGCTTTTATTCAAAAATAAATCCTTTATTGTAAATTCAATTGATTGTTTCTAGAATAACCAGAATCACTACACAGAGCCTTGTTCATGAGGTTGTTCAATACACTGGATAACCACCTCTGCTTTGATTATAAAGTATCATGTTGTGGAATCATACTGCACACATTTTTAATCTTTGATACTTGTGATGCTGACAGTATTCAGGGCATTTATTAGATACTTAAACTTCAGTTTTGAATAAGCCAAGACTCAAAAGATTAAAAGAACTCTATAAGGGGCTGAATTTACAAAATGTGTACACAAATTAAAAAATATGTATAAATTATAATGTTACATGACTGCTAATATATTCTAATCCTTTATTTATGCTTGATCATTCTCATTCATGCTTTGGTGTAAATACTGATGATATGTTGACACTTGGCCACAAACAAATTAAACTAGTAAGGGGGAAAAAGCAATGCAGTTAGAGTAGCTTCCCATGAAATTGTTTGCTTCTCTTTGCCTTGAGCAACGTAAAAGCATCATTTAGAATGAGCCATTATATGTACATAAAATGTGTGCCAATAAAAAACGAATAATAACAAACAATGTGGAGCGTTAGCATGGAAAGTGAGTATAAATGAGGCTGTTGTAAAATGCTTAAGGCAGTTTGAGGTTCATTCACACGTTGCACATGTAATAAGATGGAAACAAATCATAACAGGATTAGTGGATTGTAGCCGTGAAGTGATTCACATCATTTGAATACAACAGAATTGATTCTGCAGACATTAAGCATGCACTGGCTTAAATCTCTGCCTGCCTTCTGGAACATAGTCAAACCAGACAGGACGACACTGATTATTCAAAATAAAATACTCCGTCTGGTGTCCATATACCTTTTTAGATCCTGTGTCATCATGTGTTTCCTATCCCCAGCATTAACATACTGTGCCATATTTTTTTTTTTATAAAATATAGCAGCATTGTCTAATTTAAGTGTTTCCAATGCATCCAGCTGTAGCATCCAGAGAAATATAGATTAAAACATGAAAATGAGTGATCCAGCAATATAAATAAGCTGCAGCAGGATTATTCACTCTTTAAGGTGGATGACGTTATACCATCGACTCACAAATTAACCTCTCTAACGCCAAGCCATTTCTATTCACTGGGGTAAGTGAACATACTGCATTAAAGGGAACCAAACACAGTTACCCTCCACAGACTGGGGTTTAGAGGAGGATGTGGAGAAAGCTGTTGCTGTGGAGATGTGCGATACAGGTCACCTAGCAACAGCCAATCGTGACCCAGCCACTCCCTGCATCACTTCCATGTGTGCAAGTGTCTGGAATCTGTTTAGCTCAAACAGCTAAAAAACAAGCCTTATGCAGCACTAATAAAAGTGTATTACATAATCTGACAATAGTGCCAATGCTGAGGTGGAGTCAGTCATAAAGCTGTCAGGCTGATGATAACACTTTTGAAAATCATTTTACTCAATAATTATTATTTGTATGTTCTATTAAAATAAATTGATGTGTATAAGTTCTTAATTAGATACACTAAATAAAAGCGTTTTGCATGTTTATACATATTTGTAATATGTTTATTAGATCATCAGGAAAGTGAGAAACAGATAAGTAACTGTTATAGTTCTTATGTTTTCAGATACAGTAAGTTAAACTAAATCTGTGTGTGATGCATAAATGTAAAAATAAATGAAAGCTAAAAAGTAAAATCATAAAAAAATGAATTCTATTGAAATTAGTTGCGTATGTACAGAGTTTTATGAAGTAAAATAACACCTACCTTTGTTCTTGTTCTGACTTTTGATCTAATTTTTTGTCGCCTCTTCAATTTCTTCTTAGTCAGCGCTTTCTTTCCCCTAAACAATAAACATACTTGAGTCAGAACAAGATTTAATTCATGACATATGACATCAAGAAGAAGTCATAATAAAGGACTTCTGGAAAAATAAAGATCTGATCAGAACACATTGTTTACTCCAGACTGATTTAACAGGCCTGTACTTAATACATGCAGTTGAACAACTAACAATTCATTCATACATTTATAAAATGCTTATCCTAATTAAGATGCAGCAGTCAATTCCAGGTCTCAAAGAGTGAAAGGTTGGGAATGACCCTAAACACGTTGCAAACACGTCCATCAAGAGACAATTTAGTATCCTCAAATCACCTACTGTTTGGACTGTTGGCTTTGAAGGAATCAAAAGCATCTGGAGGAAACACACCCAGACACAGGGAGAACATAGCACTTCCACATAAAGGTGAGATAACTAACCATTGTGCCACAGTACCTGACTGAAAGTTCAGTAACAATAATAGCAATGAACTACTACTTCATTTGGATGCTCCCAATCTCCCGTCACCCCAACCACCTGTGGTATTTTCAGGTCAATTAATTAGTTTGTACTATATTTTATAAATATTCAGGTGTGAGGTGTGTGGAGTTTTATAACCACAGAATAAAGCACAATTAGTATCAGTACACTCTGTAGCATGTAACTGACAGGTGTTAGCAATGTGTTTCCTGCAAAAACAGATAAATTAAGATAAATAACTCTTGGTTTTAGTCTTTAGTTTCGCATATGAATATAAAAAGATCAGCCAACGTAAAGACCAGAAAGATGCCTGTGGAAAAGAAGTTCATTCAAGCTAGTCAAGATCTAAATAATAGGACAAAAATAAACTCTCTAAACTCTTATCATATCTCTGTACATAGCTCAAACCCAAATGACAGAGTGAGTGCTTTAACTTTGTGTAAAGTACTGCCCCTAGACTTACATACATACATACATATAAGCGCTTGGTGCAGCCTAGAATTAGTGGCTTTGTAGACCAACAATATTCTTTAGCTAATTGGGCCATGAGGTGCTCTGAAATTTTGCTAAGACCACACACACACTGCACGTCAATTAAATATAATTAAACTGTCTACATTATGTCTACAATATAAAATTTGAAAATTCATTCAGACTGCATTCTGATCATAATATTTCCCTATATATAATAATTCTAACATAATAATTCCCTGCTCTGCAGATTGGAGACCCATCGACATTTACCCGATGGGTGATGGAACCATTACATACTTCAAAAAAAAAAATTAACAAATGGTTTGTACTCACAATTATTTGTGTAAGAGAAGTGGTTCACAAACTTTTTGGACCAATTACCACCTATTATCAAACCACAACTTCCAACTGTGTTAAGTACCACCTATGTCAGGAGTGTTGAACTCAAGTTCACCGGGGGGGGCAAATATCAAGACACACTTTAGGTCACAGACCAAACAGGATAAACATTAGTGGCAAGATTACAGGATGGTAATGGTACATTGATAAAATAGTTTACCACAGTTTGAGCACCACTTGAGTATTAGCGAGTGTTTGTAGAAAAGAAATGCATTTACAACCATCTCATTCTGCTTAATCCTATACTGAGGACAATGATCACAGGTAGGGGGTTCCACATGCCCATACAGGAGAGATTGTTTTGGGCAATTACAGTACCCATTTATCTTGAATCCATGTTTTATGGAATGTGAGAGGAAACTAGAGAACCCAGAGGAAACTTACACCATGGAGACATGGAAAGAAAATGGAAACTCTACCCAGATCAGGATGCAAACCTGCATCCCCAATGCCAAGAGGTGAACATACTAAGCCACTTTTTTTTTTAATAATAATAGTAAAATTAGTAATAAACTGCATGTTCACACTAAGGATGAGACAATTAAGTCGAATTGTTTTTATGATCAATAAAAATATTACAATTAATAAACCTTAAGAGCGACAGTTAGGAAAAATAAGTATTATTCTGGTAGCTGGAACTTTAGACCAAGTGGCACAACTTGTATTGAAAATAAATATAGTTACACTTGTTTCTTTACTTCGTTCTTACAGGAAAAAAAATAGTTTCTTTCAAATAGATACGTCATTAAACAAAAAACAAACATAAGAAACTAGGCACCTTTTTTGTTAAAGATAATTATTGCATAATAATTGAATATTTGTGATTATTTCTTAGGTAATAATTGTACCATCAAAATCTGTAATCGTCACATTATACACAGTCACAGACAGGAACAAACACAAACACACATTCCATCCTTAGTATTTGTTTATTTTTCGATGTGCCACATCAACATTGCCTCTTCCATACCACATTTTTTATTGTTTGGGTGTGTCAGTAGGGAAATGCCTAAGATCCCTCCCCCTGTGGCAAGAATTGTCTCACAAGTTTAAACCTAAATGTCAAAGGTCCAGCATTTACTACACAGATAAGACCATTTATTATTGTGTGGATTGTGAAGATAAACTCGTTTTAATCTGTGATGTGA
This sequence comes from Corydoras sp. C115, assembly GCA_019802505.1. Taxonomy (NCBI): domain Eukaryota; kingdom Metazoa; phylum Chordata; class Actinopteri; order Siluriformes; family Callichthyidae; genus Corydoras; species Corydoras sp. C115. Next base: position 748,627 of record JAFMOC010000076.1, on the reverse strand, counting down.
TGCTGATGCTTTACAATGGTAAAGATTATACTGGTGATACTGCCGCACATACAAAGGCATATGCACATGGTCCATCAACAAAGATTAAACAAAATTTAATTTTTATAATAATAATTTAATATTAAACTTATATTTTTATAAGTTGCTTGACATTTAAAGACCACACTCAGACAATATTACGGCTTTACTAAATTGGGTTAAAGAGCAAAATCACAACAAAGTTTAAAATGATAACCTCTAATTAACTAAAGACCATCATACTGGCTACTGTTCTCCCCCATCAGGAGAAAACTGGACATCATTGGTGGGCATCGTAAGGTGGAATTGTGTTGTCTAACCTGCAGTTCGCTAAAGAAAATTTACAAATCAGAATAATATGGCAACAATGGTTTTATGGCTGAATGAAGACATGAATACAGAGATGTACTGCTATACTGTCTTATATGACTATGATCTGTTTAAGTGTTAAAAGTGTCAAAAATGGCTCACTGACAAAAGCATCACAGCTCATGTGCAAATAAAAACTGTGGAATTCAACAAGCATTCTGTGGTAAAAAACAAAAATACCAAAAACCAAGATAATGTGAAACCTAACCACCCCATCTTCTCTTCCAATAAAAAAAATTCTGTTCTGAAGCCAATAAAAGGTAAATACTAGAAAAAGCCCCAGGCAGCATTCACATGACAAAATACATTTAAACTCAAAGAATAAAACATTAACTTAATAAATAGTTTAATTATAACAAAAAAAAATATATATATACAAATATATGTATGTATGTATATATATACATAAAAATTGGAATAATTGTTGTTCTCAAAAATAAAGTAATGCAAACAAGCTTGTAATGTATATTTAATTGAATACATTATTGTCAATAAACAAGGATATCTGCAAATTCCCAAACCTATCCACCATGCGCCTTTAAATCGCTCAGTCGTACTACTCTGTCTGAACATCATAATAAATCCAAAGACTGTCACTACAGGCTTCACAAGCACTTCAGCCACACCTCCAAGTGTGCAGTTACAGTGAGATGTGGAATGCTAAGATGGTGTTGTATACGAGAGTGTGAGAACGCAAGAGTGTAAGAAAGTACAAAGTATCAAACTTACTAATAGTAAAAAAAACAAAAACTCATAAAAACATCCACTGTATCAGATTTTTGAATCGTTTGATTTCCATGTGTTTCAAGCTGATTCATTTCCTCTGTTATAAAAATGAAAGGATCATTTATTTTCACCATTGTTTTATTTTATCTGATATGCTTAATCTCAGCGGCACGGTGGCTTAGTGCTTAGCATGTTCGCCTCTCAGTGCTAGGGATTCCCGGTTCGAATCCCCATCCTCGTGGAGTTTCCATGTTCTCCCCGTGTCCGCGTGGGTTTCCTCCGGGTTCTCCGGTTTCCTCCCACAGTCCAAAAACATGGATCAAGTCAATTGAATACTCAAAATTGCCCCATATAGAGTGTGTCTGTGTGAGTGAGCGTGTGCCCAGCGATGGATTGGCACCCTGTCCTGGGTGTATCTGCCCAGCGCCCGAGACGTTCTCCCCTGGATGGGCATGGGGAACCCCACCGCGACCCTAATAGAGGATAAAGCGGGAGATAATGAATGAATGCTTAATCTCATGGAATATGTATTATATTTATTTATTATAAGGCCTTTTACAGTCATTCAAATGTAAGAGAAACATCTGTTAAAACTTGCTATCATTACAAAATGTCAGTTTTGCAGAACGGCATGGATAATAACAAAATAATAACACAAAATAAAAAAATTTGGATAAACAAAATAATAAAAGTTTGGATATGCGAACCAATGCATTAACTACAAAAAAAAGTCCATACTTTTTTTAACATTAAGCCTACAATATAGCTTTGTTAAACTTTTATCTGTTGCGAGTACACAAGGTTTTGCTTTATAACGCTGATCTTCCGTGAAGATGCTCAGACGCTGAGTGGGGGTAGACAAAGTGGACCTCGTGTTAAAACACCTGCATAGTCGTTTCCTTCCAAAGAAACAGTGCTTCCAAGTACCAGCCACAGAAACCTTGCTTAAGCTTAAGAATGTGAATTTGCTATAACAGCACATCTGCTTTTGCATGGTGTGCCACTGAGCATGCATAAGAGTGATTAATAGGTTGAGGAGGCTGCTGCTGCTGCTGCTGATGGAGTTCAGTTAAGCCTGAACCACAGCAGCGGCAGCAGAGCTGATGATGCGGGCAGGGTGACGTAAGGCGAGTGCTGGTTCAGCTTGTGCGGACTGAACCAATAAACATGGCCTCGCATCGCAAACAAGAACAAATAGATCCGCGTTCACACTTTCACACAGTGCTGCGTTTTGATTGCGATTTTAAAGCTTATTTTATTTTGCCTTAAGCGCCTCTGTTCACCCTGTATCTGCGTGCATTCCAGTAGTAACATCCTCACTAGTTCCACCCATTCAGTTGTACAGATAAATCAAAACCAAGGGCGAGAGCTGGGGACAAAACGCTGGAGTGTGTTTCTGCGATTACGTACCAACGATGATCTACCAAATCAATTCACACGTCACAATCAATTTCACACGTCTGTTTTATTTTTCAAGAAATCTATCCCACAACTGCAAAGTGCGCGCTAGGCTTCACACATCACATTAGTAAAACAGCTCAGTACCGGCGATGTTCTAAACTGTCATACTGTTTATCGATCAGACGATTGCTGTTTAAATTCGAACCTAAATTACATTAGCGTGTTGGCTAGTTAGCTTCCACTGATCGCTCCCGGGGCTTAACCTCCAGCTTAGCTAACTAGCAATTTAGCTGGCTTTGGTGATGCAAGGTTCACACGTAGGCCGTTTACTACATCCATTATAATATCCATCTAAATCCACCGACAGATTATTAGTAATACTCAGTCAAACCTAATTCAAGTTTAGCTACGGAAGTTAGCCAGCCACACGGCTTTACAAGTGGCTGCGGTCCAAACCCCACACTACGCACTAAATAGTGTGCAGACGAAGTCGTAAGCTATTGGCAAATGTGAGCGCCCTTTTTTAACTCCCGAACACTATTTGGGACGCAGCCTCAGGCTGCTAGGCGTTTGGTTTGAAGTTCATTTAGGATTGTTGTTTACAGCGTATACACTCGGCTCATCATGGGCGGAGGATTTATTTAAGGAATTGCCTTCCCAAGCAGAATGCAATAAATATTACGTACCTTCCGATGTTTAACCCTTGTTCTTTATCGCTGACAGCGTTTGTGTAAATCCGTCGGTACTTCTCGGCTAAGGCTCGTCCCGACAGGAGCAGTTGATAGCGGCTCCGACAATCTGACTGCGATCCCGATGAGGAACCGGAGCCCATGCCGGCTCCTGCCACGTTAAATTCGTGCCCGGTTGCGGGTAACACCCGCACACCCAGCCCCATGGACCGGGGTGAAGCCAGGATCCCGCCGCTGCCTGGAGCTGCCGCAGCAGCAGCGCACATCATCGTTTTGGGGAACAATGCATATATCACATCAATATGTCACTGGCTGCCGATCAATAAGCTCGAACACCCGACACGAAGCGCTCAGCAGCAGCGGCCGCCGCCGCCATACACATCCAACACGCAGAGCTCCTTAATTAACGCCGTTATAGATCCAGCACCGAGAATTCAGTCAGAATAATATCGCTGTTCAATGCAGCATTAGCCGCTGGCTGGTGCAACTGCGAAATAAGCGCCTCCTGCTCAGAACTGCAACCAAGCCCTCATCTCGATAAAAACCAAGTCCGAACGCAGGACGAACGTTCATCTTCTACAGCGCAGAATCCACTCAAACGCGTGAGCTGACTCCCGTGTGTTTGTTGTTTTAGTCTAATGTTTTCCCTGAGGTCGGCCAGGTAACAGCCCTACTCGCGCTGCCATCTTTACTTCATCCTTCTCGCAGGGCTGGGAATCGGTTCCACGAACAGAATCAATTATCTGAATTCAGAAGCTGGAGAACGTGGAGTCGAGCGTCAAAGCTTTGAAGAGTCGATTCAGTAAAGTGAAACTGATTCCGTTCAATTTAGAGGCGTGGTGTTTGAAGTGTGTGTGTGTGTGTGTGTGTGTGTGTGTGTGTGTGTGTGTGGGGGGGGGGGGGGGGGCAATGCACATTGTTGTTAATCATGGACGTTATATTCAGAATTTGCTATAGGATAAAGGGTGTTAACAACTGTGTGGGACCTTGTTCAAGTATCCAAATTTTTTTTTAAATTAGAACTGCTGAAAAAATCATTGGTGCTACTCTGCCCACCCTGCAGGACTTGTACACCTCAAGAACCAAGAAACGGGCAGAGTCACACCCTGGACATAATTGATTTCAGCTTCTACCCTCCGGCAGATGATACAGATCATTCATTCATCCATTATCTTCTGCTTTATCCTCTATTAGGGTCTATTAGGTTCCACACGCCCATCCAGGGGAGAACGTTTCGGGCGCTGGGCAGATAGACCCAGGACAGGGCGCCTATCTATCACTGGGCACACACTCACGCACACAAACACAGTCTATATGGGGCAATTTGGAGAACTCAAATGACTTGATCCATGTTTTTGGACTGAACCCGGAGGAAACCCACGCAGACACGGGGAGAACATGGAAACTCCACCCAGATGGGGATTCGAACCGGGAATCCCTAGCGCTGAGAGGCGAACGTGCTAACCACTAAGCCACTGTGCTGCCCCGAAACAGATCACTGTACACCAAAACAACCAGACACTCAAAAAGTTTCTTTCCCCACGCCATTACACTTATAAACAGCTTATAATTACTACTGCAAAAATGCACCTTTCCATATATATTTTATAACATAAGTATCGCATGTGGCGGCACAGTGGCTTAGTGGTTAGAAAGTTCGCCTCTCAGCACTAGGGATTCCCGGTTCGAATCCCCATCTGGGTAGAGTTTCCATGTTCTCCCCGTGTCTGCGTGGGTTTCCTCCGGGTTTTCCGGTTTCCTTCCACAGTCCAAAAACATGGAACAAGTCAATTGAGTTCTCCAAATTGCCCCATGTAGAGTGTGTTTGTGGGCGTGTCTGTGTGAGTGAGTGTGTGCCCAGCGATGGATTGGCGTCCTGTCCTGGGTCTATCTGCCCTGCGCCCGAAACGTTCTCCCCTGGATGGGCATGGGGAACCCCACCGCGACCCTAATAGAGGATTAAGCGGAAGATAATGAATGAATGAGTATCACATGTACATCAAATTTGTTATTTGTAAATAGAAGTTTATAAATTGTAAATACAGTAAATTGTCATTTTACAAGAGAGACACCATCATGTCGTCACCATCATTCCTTGTGTGTGTAACATACTTGGCAAAATAAAACTGATTCTGATTCTGATTCACATACTAGCAAAGTATAGTCCTTTTACTCCGAACTGTTGACTGGTGGCCTTTTCTATTAGATTTATTTGCATTCATTCTATAGTGATGTTTACTACAGTGCCTTCTGTAATTTGGGGATTTTGTAAACTTTCTAAATTTCACATTTTTATGGGTGAAACATATATCATTGCATATAAACTTCAGAATGCATTTCTGTTGGAATGATGCCATCATATTTATAAGGATTTTCTTTAGAAAGAGAGGCAGATCGGCAGATCGTAGTTCATCTTTTTCAACAGCTAAGTAACTTACAGTGGCTTAGTGGTTATCTTCCACTTTATCCTATATTAGGGTCGCAGTGGGGTTCCCCATGCCCATCCAGGGGAGAATGTTTCGGGCGGATTCACCCAGGACAGGGCGCCACACACATTCATTCACACAGACACACTCTATATCGGGCAATTTGGAGAACTCAATTGACTTGATCCATTGAGTTCTCCAAATTGACCCATATAGTGTTTGCGTGTCTGTGTGAGTGTGTGCCCAGCGATAGATTGACGCCCTGTCCTGGGTGTATCTGCCCAGCGCCCGAAACATTCTCCCCTGGATGGGCATGGGGAACCCCACTGCGACCCTAATATAGTATAAAGCGGAAGATAATGAATGAATGAATAATAAAAAATACTAATATGGTTATTCAAAATAGTTGTTTAAATTTATTCATTCATTCATTCATTCATTGTCTCCCGCTTTATCCTCTTTTAGGGTCGTGGTGGGGTTCCCCATGCCCATCCAGGGGAGAACGTCTCGGGCGCTGGGCAGATAGACCCAGGACAGGGCGCCAATCCATCGCTGGGCATGTTTAAATTTATTCATTCATTCATTATCTCCCGCTTTATCCTCTATTAGGGTCGCGGTGGGGTTCCCCATGCCCATCCAGGGCAGAACGTCTCGGGCGCTGGGCAGATAGACCCAGGACAGGGCGCCAATCCATCGCTGGGCACACACTCACTCACACAGACACACTCTATATGGGGCAATTTTGAGAATTCAATTGACTTGATCCATGTTTTTGGACTGTGGGAGGAAAGCGGAGAACCCAGAGGAAACCCACGCAGACACGGGGAGAGCATGGAAACTCCACCCAGATGGGGATTCGAACCGGGAATCCCTAGCGCTGAGAGGCGAACGTGCTAACCACTAAGCCACCGTGCCACCCTGTTTAAATTTATATAGAGATAATTATTTTCTAATTATGTGCTCATGCTTGTAACACTTTTTCAACAAATATTTAATATCTTTTTTGCAAAGCTATTGTAACTAATACTCATATAACTGAATCTAATAGATGTCGGGATGCTGTCATCATCAACAGTGCATTTCAGCAGCAGGACCATTTGAAGTATCGCGTGAGTCTGAGTCGATTCTATCGATTCTAAGCGCTAGTTGGAGTCAGAGTCGATACCAACATCCTTTGAATCGAGCAAAGGTTCTCCTCCCTGTCGTTCGGTCCTGTATCGCGCAGGCATGATGGGATACGTGCCACCCACCCAGCCAGCTCACAGCAGAGCTCCAAGAAATCACTGCAAAATAAACATCACAATAATCCCCTTTCCTTCATTGTTTTGTTCATCAAAGCTACATAACCCTTTTTCTTGCACTGATTCACTGACAAATAGATGCGGGCTTTAATGCCATTGTCTTAGCGCTACACCATACTGTTCTTATTACATACAGTTTTATACATTTGAGGATCCACACGGTGGAAGTGTAAAAAAAAACATGCAATGCTCACTATGTGATATATTAATAATATTAAAATATTATTACAAAACATTAATTTTAGTAAATTGGTTTAATGAACATTTATCCTGGTTAATTAGTTACCAATTGTTCATCTCTATAAATCCGGTTTCTCAAAAATTTCTTTGGGTCGTTATTGTTGAAAATAGAACTTGAATAAATTCAAAGCTGTCACAAATCGGTTTAAATTTAATCTATTATATATTGCGTGTGGCGGCACGGTGGCTTAGTGGTTAGCATGTTCTCCTCTCAGCGCTAGGGATTCCCGGGTCAAATCCCAATCTGGGTGGAGTTTCCATGTTCTCCCCGTGTCCGCGTGGGTTTCCTCCGGGTTCTCTGGTTTCCTCCCACAATCCAAAAACATGGATCAAGTTAATTAAGTTCTCTAAATTGCCCCATATAGAGTGTGTTTGAGTGTGTGAGTGTGTGCCCAGCGATGGATTGGCGCCCTGTCCTGGGTCTGTCTGCCCAGCGCCCGAGATGTTCTCCCCTGGATGGGCATGGGGAACCCCACCGCGACCCTAATAGAGGATAAAGCGGGAGATAATGAATGAATGAATGAATATATTGCGTGTGGCGGCACGGTGGCTTAGTGGTTAGCATGTTCTCCTCTCAGCGCTAGGGATTCCCAGGTCAAATCCTAATCTGGGTGGAGTTTCCATGTTCTCCCCGTGTCCACGTGGGCTTCCTCTGGGTTCTCTGGGTTCCTCCCACAGTCCAAAAACATGGATCAAGGTCAATTGAATTCTCCAAATGGGCCCCATAAAGAGTGTGTCTGTGTGAGTGAGTGTGTGCCCAGCGATAGATTGGCGTCCTGTCCTGGGTGTATCTGCCCAGCGTCCAAGACATTCTCCCCTGGATTGGCATTGGGAACCCCCCGCGACCCTAATAGAGGATAAAGCAGAAAATAATGGATGGATGGATATTTTGCTTGTAGCTGCACTGATAACAAACGAATAACAAATTATGAAACAATAGTGTCTTCAGTCATTTATATGCATGCGAATATCCCAATCTGTTCATTTATAGAGTGTGAGCTGACTATCTGTAACTCGAACCTTAGTGCACAGTTCACTTTGATTTAAGTAATTTAATTTTTTGTGGAAATACTTTAATTTATGGGAGTTCTAGGCTTCAGCATCCCTGTAATGCTTAGCTTGTCTTGATTTGGAAAATGGTTAAATTAACTATATAGTAATAAGCTATAAATTCATATTGGCCTGTATCTGTAAAAAAATTATTGCACTTGGTGACTAAGAAATGGAAGCTCAGCTAGACTAATTTTAATCTTGTAATGTCGTTCAGTGAAATTATTGATAAAATTTCATGTACACACGAAATAAATATTAGCATTTCTAGTTAATTAGATAAATGACTTGTGTCTCGTGAGCACAAGGCAATGAGCTGTTTTTCAACAGAAATGAGCATAGAGCAAATCACTCTACGGAACAGTAGGGGCTCTGTAGAATATCTTGGTGTATTTTATTAAGGTTAAGGTGATGGTGCTCATGTAAAGCCTTTTCTCGAGTCATTTGTGTCAGTGCGTCATCTAGTGGTTAGGAAGAAACACTACCCTGTGGGATGGAAAGCCCACCAATAATGTAGGGCATCTTTACCTGTAGTATTTCCAGGGATAGGTCGATTAGTTGGGATCTTAAACCTGACAAAAGTCTGTAAAAAAAAGTCTGTATAAAACACTTTATCAGTACCAATATTTTTTATTTATTATATTATTTATTTATTTACTTGTGCTATTACATTCATTATAATCTAATAGACACTTTGTACATAACTCTGCATATAACACTCTTCCGGTTTTCTCCCACAGTCAAAAACATGGAATCAAAGTAAAGTGGCTGGTTTGATTTGCCCCAAAAAGTGTGTGTTTGTTTGTGAGTGAGTGTGCCCTGAGATAGATTGGTGCCCTGTCTGCCTAGCGCCTGAAACGTTCTTCCCTAGATGGGCATGGGGAACATCCCCACGACCCTAGTAGAGGATTAAGAAGTGCAGAAGATAATTAATGAATGTATGTTAATGTATATTATTAATGTATATTATTAATGAATTAATGTATATTATTATTATTATAATTTATTATTATTTTTAAACATTTGATTAATCAATAATATAAATAAGGTACTTATATTCTTTATTCGAGATTTTATTAAATTCATTCAATGAATATAAAGTACTAAAATAAAGGGCTTTTTAAACTCAACATGTTTAAACACTTCTTTCCCTGATTCAGTGGTGTATCAACAGATCTGGACAGAAGTTCTTGGCAACGCTTTTGCCCTCACTATTGTATTTATGTATTTTAGTGAAAGGAAACAAGCAAGTAGCTTGAATAATAAATATTATTAATCTATATACCAAGGATTAGGTCTGCAGATGAATAATGCAACATATCCAACCAAAATATACAAATCACAGAATTGAGTAAGAACATTACAATTTAAAAATAATCAGTTAAAAAATTTTAGTAAATGAAAAAAAAAGTATTTAATTTGATACCTGCTAGGGATAGCATGTCTTTAAAACAGAAGTGTCACCATCTTTCAGCGGGGGAGTAACAAAGTTTTTTTTTTACAGTACAAAATATCAGTGTCCATGGAGATAATAATGATGGCATGGCAGGCACAATAAAAATCTATTTCTTGAAATATAGCTTAAAGTTATCAGGATTTGCCAAATTGTAGTACTGTATATTCAAATCTGAGTTTTGAATGTACTGCTGTGATTTTACAGGCTTGAAGCTAAAGGTAATAATTGACAGTAAGTGAGTCAAACAAAGAAATGTTCATCAAGATATTAAAATCTGTTTAATACTTACATTTCTTTGTTCTTTAGATGGATTATGCAAGTGCTATATTATATTAAGCCATTTTGTAGCAATGTTGTAGCAATGGGATCAAAGTCCTTTTTGATCTGCCATGCATATTCTACTGTGTGCAAAACAAGATTTACAGAATTGTAATAATGGCCATGGCAATTTAATTTCACAACACTTTAGTGACATTTTCTACTAACTATGTTTTTTTATTATTTACTAATTGGCTGCACTAAATCTTAAGTAAGTCGGTAAGTAAGTAAGTAAGTAAGTAAGTATTGTCCTTATTAGTGGTGTCACGGCTGCTACACTCTGAGGCCTATCCCAGCTCATAAAGTGAAAAACACATGGACAGATCATAAGTTGGGTTTACAGACAAACATATATAAAGCAATAGTAATTTGGTGTTTTAATTCATCATCATTAAGTAACACACATTTCATAAAAGAAACCAGAGCTCATAAATATATCTGATATAGGGATTACATGCAAACCCTGTACAGAGAAGACCATGACAAAAACTCCTAAGAAAAACATAATCATCTAGATGTGTAAGAAAGGCATAGATTACATAAAGTATATGCTTGATTTACAGTGCAACTGGTTTAATTTCATACTTGTTTTTTTGATTAGTAGTCTGTCATAGTAATTGGTTTTCTTTATATATCCAATTATTCACTTCGCTTAAACAAGCTCATTTTCATGTTTCATTGTCTGTGTCTCTTAGTTATAAAATATATAAATAAATCACACAGACACACCCAACAAGAGCATGTGGAGTTCATATTTCAGGTACACTTTGTCCCAAGTGCCATTTCTGAGAAAGGCATTTTGTTATTTCTCCATTATTAGTATTTTCCATGACACATTGTCAAATTCATTTAATAGTAAATGCAAATAATAAAACATAAGACTAGAGTTAAAAGGAATTAAGATTTTACATGGTTTCTGAAAAAATAACATAACAATTAAACATAGACCAAATGCAGGACATTTAGATATTGTATATTCAGATATTGCATATATTGTATCTAATGATTATGTCCATAACTGTCTTTCAAGCAGGTACATGCAATTCCTTTTGGTTTTAGAATATGTACTGGAGAGTATTAACTTAAATGCGGAGTAGTTCAGAGGTTTAAGTGGGAGTATAGATGTATGTAACCCTGACTTATTAATATCCTTTATTTACTTATGTTAACTTTTTAAAAGTCTACTACTACTACTGATAATATTTATAGTTGTTTTGATTATTGTAATTTTTATAGTATCATCTTGTACTTGTATGCAGTATTTTGTATTATCAACATTGTCACTTATCTTTCCGCTTCATAGGAATTCGTCAAAAATGTAACTGTAGCTATCAAAAAAATGTTTCACACCCTTGAAATAGTTTCACTCATTCTAGAATTTTCTCGGATCACTACTGGCTCACCTGTTAAACATGACTTGCTAATAGCAAGAGTATGTTTGCATGTATAACTTACCATTCAGGTTTAGGGGCAGTACATCTGTTGTGTACAGTAAGAGGCCACACCTACAGTTGTCCTGCCTTCTTTCTAGCAAGTGAAATTCAGAACGAGAATCAGGCTCAGGAAGCTCCAGCTCTGACCATTGAAAATAAAAGGTAAGTCATGCCTAGATTTATAAACGCAATCTTGATTAAAACAATTAAATAAGTAACTTATTATCTTGTTAGACATATTGTACTATGTGGTGTGTTTGGGTGATTATGTTGACATTGAGAAGGTAACATGCCATTTGTATAGATGTAATGGCTTGATAATGAGAAGAAAGAAGAACATTATTTTACACACATCATGTCTATTTGAATAAATTTAGTATGTTTTTAGTGACCATATTTTTTTGATTAAATAAAGAACTTTGTTTGCATTACTGTCTAAGCTGGCATCTGCTAAATTGAATCCTGCCATATATATAAATCACATCACTTGGAGCACTTTTAATGCTGTTATTTCGTATATGAATTCATATGGAAAGCATCCTGTTTTAAATATTATCCCTTTTAAAAAGTAAAAAATTGCTAGGGGTTTTAGGAAATGCGATATTTCAAATGAACCACTAGTCTAGTAAACAAATGATGAGACATTCATATATAAAGACTAAAATGTTGCAACTGTAAAAAAAATCTTTAAAAATTAAAGAATTGCATCTTTAACTCAAAACATATTATGAAAATATCTCCAAGTTGTTGAAAAATGATGGAAAAAAAACAAACTGTTGAAAATATGTTAAAAAACAACATTATATTCGCCAATGGAATTTTAAAAAGCTAATATATAATACCGTATATATTAATGGTGAATAACAGCTGTAATCAAAACTACAACTACAGATGTAAACAGTAAAATGCAACACTAAGATTACTTCCAGCTTAATCTGTGCAATAAATGCAATAAATTTATTAAATGTTAAGGGCGAGAAAAAAAACTGGTTTCATCATGGTGGTCCATACCGAGAAATGTTGTGACTTAGCGTGTCTGCTTGCCTGTCTGTCTGTCTGTAATCTGGGGTAAAAGTACATATTTGTGTAATGTGTCATCATAAACAGAAACAGGCACAGCACTGTACTTTAGATGCAAGAGTCGTGTTTGAGTAAGGTGTGTCCAGTGCTGATCAAGACTAACAAGTTTTTTTTTTTATGCAAAAGCATGCATTTCACATAGTAAAACATTTCCAAGAATGAAACTGCACAGTCATGTATGAGAAAGTGCTAATACCTTATTATATCTGATGAAGTATGATATTTTAGATGTGCAAAAACTGGCCCAAATAATGACATGTTAGCTGTAAGGTGTTATTTATAAGGAATTATTGGAGTGATGAGTTTCGATCTTTGAATGCCATTGATTAGATTTCATGTCGAAACATGAGGTCATCTTTTGTTTTGTACTGCTCAATTTTAAGAAAATATTTTAAGTCAAATAAATCTAAATAAATTCTGGATATTAAGTCTAAAGTAAACACACTTATTAGGAAATAGAATTTAGTAAAAATATTCTTTCACTAAATAATAGGTTAAACAATCATTAGGTAAATAAAATAAAATTGTCTCGGTGTTGTCAAAGTGCAAAGTTTATGTATGAATAACAATATTTCTTGTTAGATTTTCAGTTGATTGTTTCAATTTCAGATTAGTTTTATAAATATATGTTTATTTAATAAGAATGTTAGTTTTTTATAGGTATTATAAAAGGTTGATTAATACAGAGCCACTTACACAATGGATCTTCATTGTTTAAATTTATGATAGTCTGTATTTACTATAGGCGGCACGGTGGCTTAGTGGTTAGCACGTTCACCTCTCAGTACTAGGGATTCCCGGTTCGAATCCCCATCTGGGTGGAGTTTCCATGTTCTCCCTGTGCCTGTGTGGGTTTCCTCGGGGTTCTCCGGTTTCCTCCCATAGTCCAAAAACATAGATCAAGTCAACTGAGTTCTCCAAATTGCCCCATATAGAGTCTGTATGCGTGCGTGTCTGTGTGAGTGAGTGTGTGCCCAGCGATAGATTGGCGCCCTGTCCTGGGTGTATCTGCCCAGCACCCGAAACGTTCTCCCCTGGATGGGCATGGGGAACCCCACCGTGACCCTAATATGGGATTGAGGTGGAAGATAATGAATGAATGTATTCACTATGGGGACGCACGGTGGCTTAGTGGTTAGCACGTTCACCTCTCAGCGCTAGGGATTCCCGGTTCGAATCCCCATCTGGGTGGAGTTTCCATGTTCTCCCTGTGTCCGCGTGGGTTTCCTCCCACAGTCCAAAAACATGGATCAAGTCAATTGAATTCTCCAATTTGCCCCATATAGAGTGTGTCTGTGTGAGTGAGCGATAGATTGGCGCCCTGTCCTGGGTGTATCTGCCCAGCGCCAGAAACGTTCTCCCCTGGATGGACATGGGGAATCCCCCGCGATCCTAATATAGGATAAAGTGGAAGATAATGGATGGATGGATGGATTTACTATGATGAATTGATGCCACCTTCGGGAAATAGTCCATAACTGTGTTATCTGTATTGTAGTAATATAGCATCCGCAGTGCAAAGCTTAAACAAAGTTGGTTTTAACTGTTTTGTTTTAGTTTATCTTGCGTTTTGTGGTTTGTAAACTAATTTTCCACATTTTTACTGTTTAACTTTTAATTTAAGCTACACTTAATACATCTGCTAAGGAATGTGGAATCTTTTGGGCAGTAGTATATTACTGTTTAGAGCTTCGACCCATTCCTTAGATTCAAAGATGCAAATTTGATTTCTGACAGGTTTCCACAAGTAACTTTTCTAAACAAGTCCCAAAATAATTTAGATTTACCAAACCATCTGATACATTTCATGAAAAAAATGTTTTATTGTGTACTAATGTATTATTATTAGTATGATGACAAATCGCAAAAAAAAATCACACTCATCTAAAACTTTACTGTGTATCTTTTTCTTCTAGTAAACCAATTTAAACCATGCCTTCCACTGTTTCCGTGAAATCATCTGGTAAGACCATCTATAAAAGTTTTTTATTTTTTATTTTATTCTTGCACTTTTCAAACCAATAAGCATATTGTGCTAAATATGATACAAGCAGATGAAAGTACTTATAAAAATACATTTATAGTCATTTGATCTAAGATGGAGCTTAGTGGTTAGCACGTTTTCCTCTCAGCACTAGGGCTCTGCATAGGTTTCCTCCAGGTTCTTCAGTTTCCTTCCACAGCCCAAAAACATGGATTCAAGGTAAATTGACTGCTCAAAATTGCCCCTATATAGTGTGTGTATGAGTGTAAGTGAGCGAGTGTGCCCAGCAATAGATTGAAACCCTGTCCTGGGTGTATCTGCCCAGTGCCCCATTTTCCCCTGGATGGACAATGGGAAACCCCCCCATCCCCCCCCCCCCATTCCCCCCAACCCCCCGATGAATGGATGCTCTAAGACAACTAAATTAACCCACAAAAGGATTAGATTTTTAATAAATAAATGAAGAAATTATTTATTCATTCATTATCTTCCACTTTTATCCTATATTAGGGTCGCGGGGGGGTTCCCCATGCCCATCCAGGGGTGAACATTTCGGGTGCTGGGCAGATACACCCAGGACAGGGCGCCAATCCATCGCTGGGCACACACTCACTCACACAGACACACTCTATATGGGGCCATTTGGAGAACTCCATGACTTGATCCATGTTTTTGGACTGTGGGAGGAAACCATAGAACCCGGAGGAAACCCACAAGGACACAGGGAGAACATGGAAACTCCACCCAGATGGGGATTCGAATCGGGAATCCCTAGTGCTGAGAGGTGAATGTGCTAATCACTAAGCCACCGTTCCGCCCCTGAAGAAATTATATAAGAAAATTATTTAATCTTACATCTGTATGTGGTAAAAGTATGGGAACGTTTTCTTTTTTGATTCCTTTGTGTATACGTACCTGCAGTTTAAGATTTCTGGTAATTTCAAATCAAGAAATTTTTATCAGCTTTTACTGAATGTCACATTAATATTGTTTTCCCCTTACATTAACTGTTCACTTCAGATCATTTAAAAATATTTTTGTTCAGGTCTTTGACTTGACAGTTAAAATTACAAAATATTAGGATTTTTCATTAGAACTTGCTGTCATTATTTAAATTGTATTGTTCCATGCTGGCCCAGATACAGCAAAACAAAATTAGAACATGTTTGCTAATGATACAACACAACATTTTATTGTGATGTGGCCATCATGCTGCAGGACAGTATTTTCTGATTTATAACAGAACACTTCTCATTTAAACCTTAAAGTTACATTGTGTTCTCCTTCACCCACAAAAAGTGTTTTTCAACCTGGTCAGATCATGCCATTGTTGTTAAGCTTTTAAATGTGGACTATTTAACATTAACATTAGATAATATGGGAGATAGTCACTCAGACATGAACACAGATTGCTTTGTGACCTCATAGACTATTGTATGCCTTGCTCTTGTGAACTGTGTTGGTCAACCACTCCTAATGAAGGTAACAATGGTCCTGAATCAGAGGAAGATAATTTTATATGCTATATAAATCAACAGACAGCAGAAGTAGTAAAGTGGTGGAGGACAGCAAAAAGAAGGCATCCCTCCTGAAGGACAACAGCTGGATAAAGAAGGATGCAAATGATGAAAAAGCAGTGGAGTGAGTTAAAACTCAGTGAATATAAACATGCAACCACATAGCTGAACAGATTTTTAAAACGTACTTATTTTTAACGTTTTCAAATAAATATTTTTTACAGCCAGAATTCAAACTATGGAAAAAGTGTCTTAAGTCAATACAAGTCCTCTGAAAATCTCATGAGGTATTGAATTTAAGAAAAAAAATACTTGATTAAAAATGATTCACATTTACTTACCTGCTTAATTAAGGTGCCAAATATTTGCCTATTTTCCACAGTTCTCCAGAAAGAAACACAACCACCACCACTTCCACCTCAGTCAGCGTTCAGAATAGTTCAGTCAATAAAGGCTCCTCTGTTAAGACCTTATCAAGAAGGTAACCTACTAGATATTATATGTAATAAAATGAAGTAATGAACCCGTTTAATATTCCACTTTATACTTTTGTAGATTCAGTGGAAATCAGGATGAGCTGGACTCAAAAAGGTAATATTTAACTGATTAATCTGACAGTCATGTCATAATCTTTATTCTCTTCCTTATTAAAATTAAATGTTAAGTTGAACTTGAACATGCCTGACAATGGAATGTCTAGCAAAAGAAAGCTGCATTTCAGGAATTTAAAAAACGCTTCCCCACCCTTTTTTTTGCAGTGCCACCAGTTTGGAGCAACCAAAGAGAAGGTAACACGCCCAAAAAATGACACACCTTGCAGAATTCCGCGTTCCTTTTTAGAGTGACATTTAAAACATTACATTTCTCTTTCAGCACTAACACTATAACATCAACAATCAAGAGTGGGTTAAAGACCAATTTAATCACAAACAGGTAGAACAGAATGTAGTAATCTCTTTTTTTCTGCTTTTAAAGCACATTTAATGGCACACTCGTGGAAATGTCACAAACCATAATGTGTTTCTGTCTTTTAGCAAAACATCTGAAGTGATGTCACCGACCAAGTCAGAAACAGTGACTGAAAAAATCATCTCTGATGTAAAAACTACTAGGTATTTAGTATTTTGCTGAATGAATTAAAGTATTATCTTGCCCCAATCTGATTTGACAGATATTCTAATCATTTTTGTCAAAGCTCTCCATTATTCTCCTGTGCATATTTAAGTGACATGTACTGCTTTGACTCTTGTAAGTGTTCATTTGATCTGGAACCTGTCAGCTTAGCTCTAAACATTCTGCTTTCACTAGTAGGTATAGATGTGTTTGTGTTCAGGAAATAATGTTAATGTCATGTCATGGAATATTAGTGTCTCTTGCCATTATGAAACGGTTTCCTGTTCTTCATACATTTGCATTTTCAGAATATACTACGTACAAAACTGTATCATTTAAACACACATATCCATCTTTTTAAAGAAAAACTCGAACTCAGCCATCAACACCAACAGAAGCAACAATAAAAAGGTTTAATTTTAGTTAAATCAAATCCCATCCAATTTAGCAGCTTATCAATTGCGATCATTAAATAATTGTGTTTTTTTCTGTTTCTGAAAACTGCAGTGATTTCAAGACAGAGACAGTCACAGTGATTACTTCCAAAGACAGAACAGTTTTGTAGTAATAAATCCTAATGTAATTTTTTTTCACTTAACATGGTCATATTTCTTTACAGTTTAACTAAACTGGCATAAATCTTTTTTTCCCAGAGATGACAGCAAAACTATTAAATTGGTGACATCACCTACAACCAAGGACACAAAAGTCCAGTAAGTATTCCTAAATTTTTGTTAAGTGTTTATCATATTTTTTCTTTCTACAGAAGACTGTAAAAATCTGTTTACCATGTTTAGGGATGACATCACAACTGTTAAATCAGTGACATTAGCTACAACCCAGGATACCAAAGTCCAGTGAGTAGTCTCAACATGAAGTGAATTTGTACTGCTTTACTTTACAGAGAAATCTGCAAAAAATAATTTTTTTCATGTTTAGAGATGACATCAAAACTGTTAAATCAGTGACATCAACTTCAACTAAGGAAACCAAAGTGTAGTAAGTAATGTTTTAATATCAAGTGTTTCCCTTTGAGCATGTACAGAAATCTCTACAGCTTTCCATCTCTATGTTTAGTACTGACACTGTTAAATCAGTAAGATCAATCACATCCCAGGATACTAAATTCCAGTGAGTATATTTCAATATATATTTTTTGGTTGTTTGTTTTACTTTTTACAAAAAAACTATTTTTTATGTTCAGAGATGATAGTAAGACTTTCAAAGCAGTGCAGTCACCATCCTCTCCATCAATCAAAACCCAGGAGATTAAATTTCAGTAAGTATTGTTTTAATACAAAGTATTTCATGTGAATAAATTTTTACAGAAACCTGTAAATATTTGTTTTTTTATGTTTAGAGAAGACAGTAAAACTGTCAAATCAGTGACATCTCCATTGTCAACAACCAAGATCATAAGGTAAAAAATATGTACATATTAAACTTAACCAAACATTTAAGTTAGAAAAACCTTGTAAAACCAACATTTTCAACCACTGTTTTTAC